>CM063510.1:126826714-126846714 GCA_032207245.1 Pardosa pseudoannulata
AATTGATGGATCTTCCGTTCAGCACCCTGCATATCTAAGGGACAGGTTGTGTTGCTAGCGTCTGATACAGAGTGCTGCACATTTTTTCTTTACCTTTGTGATGTATGCATTTCTGTACAGCAATATATCTTCAATCTCGTGAAAAGAACAAAAAATGTTCGATTTGTTTTCCAATTCTCTTATTTGAAATGAATAAAACAGATGCTAAGCGATTATATATTTAAGATCGTTAAATCAATTAGAATCAACGATAGCTTTTCCATTAATTCAAAATCTTAATTTATTTTCAATGGCAAATAAGATTTGAATTAGAAATTAGTTTTTCACATAACGAGATAAATTTGAATTTTTGTAATGTTTGAAATACTTTGTTTAACTACCGTAGTAAAAACTTCAAGTCATTTTCGTTTGTATTCATTCGAAATGGAAATAAAACTCATATTATCATATTATCACTCATATTATCATTATTACTCATATGTTTAGATATGTACTTATTTATATATTTTTATCTTATAATTTATAAAAATAAGTAAATACATGAAAATCTTAAATAATAGAAATTTATAACAACAATATAAATATACTTTTTAGTAGTCTTACTTTATATTTCACTAATCAACTCATATTATCTTCTCATGCTATCTTTAAAAAAATACAATTATTGTGATTTCTACTGGTAGTTTATGTATTAAACTACAAGATTTTCAATGCATAAACTACCAGTACAAATCACAAAATATTATAATCTAGTTAACAATATATGTAGTAGTTAGATACTCCTAATACACTGGCTATAGAGATCTTAAAGGATCATAAAAATGGCTATATTAGTTGGTTTCTAATATCGATTTTACGTGGCATTACGCGAACAGACATTTTACTTGTCTTTTCCACTTATTGATACATATTTTATAGAATATTCGAATATTGTTTTATCACCATTACATAGAAATGTTTTTAAAAGATTTTTGTGACACACACACACACAATTATGTTAACACACACACACACACACACCTATATATATGTATGTATGTATTACGTGCATATGCATTTTCGTGACATAGATATATGTATTCTTATTTTCTGTATTTTGTAAAATAATATAGTACTAAACTTGAATGACTTACTTTTAGGTATTAGATTTTTTTAGAAATTAAAAAAAAAATAAAACTGAGGCATATGTAAAATTATGTATAGTTTTTATTTCTTTTATACTGTTTAATTAATGTAATGCAGTTTATATGCTATTTGTTTATGTATGTTGAAAGTGCAATCTGTGTTCTATAGGATGATGTATTTATCCTTTATAACATGAATTATTTTTATAATATAAATTAATAACTGAACTTTCAATGAAGAATTACAGAAACGGGTGCAATGAATATTTTTAAGCAGACAAACTTAAATTTTCATTTAAATAAATTTTTAGAAAAAAAAAGACAATTTTTGCAAAACATATTTTGTATTTAGTTGTGGCATTTTCCTATTGAATTTTCAGATATTGCTTTTTTAAGAGTGGGATTTTAACCTCTTCAGCAAATTTTTATTCAAGATTCATAGTTTGTTTTTATGCTTCTTAGGATTTGAAAGATAGAAAAAAAATCATTTATGATAGTAAATTTTTGTAAAAATCTCAGTTTCGTTTATAGAAAGTGCTTCTAAATTACTTGAAGAAAACTATAATTGCCTCGAAATATTTTGGTAAGAAAAATTTATTTAATGACCCTTAAGCTGGTATATAAGGGAACATATATCTGATAATAAATAAAGTTTGTTATGAACAAGTATATATTTCTTTTCTGTAAGTTTTATTACGTTTGAAGGGAATTTATTAAAAAGAAGTTTAGATTTTCTGCTAAAAAATCAACCAAATGATCTAATCTAAAAGCAAAGTCAGCTGAAGTGGTTAAAGGCTTACAAGTTTTTAAATTTTGAAATAGTTTAGAAAGAAGAGACGTTATTTTGCTTTGTTTTTCAGCCAGGACGAAAGCAAAAAAAAAAAATCTTGCACATATTTTTTTCTCCTTCTTTGAATGTTTTTGATACTTTTTTCTTGTTTTCTCTTTGCACCTTCAGGATGAAAAGAATCAAATTATTACGTCAAACATTTGGTTAAATCTGGTAAGTTCTTTCATTTTAAAACGTGGAAACACACAAAAAAAAAGACGAACAGAAATTTTAGCCAAAAGCGAACAAACCAAAACCTGTCCTCAACGCTATCACTATTTCATATATGCAAATGGATGAGGAACAATATTTATAAATGTCACTCTGCTTATTTATAGATATAATTTTGAGGTTAAATCCATGAAATACCCCAATTTAACATATTAGGAGTTCTTAAATTTATTATGTGCAAAATTGTGTGCAATAAAAGATTTATGTTTAAATATTGATAGATTCAATTAAGTATTCCATATATATTTACATATAATTATATTTGTGAAATATTTTACTTAACAACCCTGACATTGCTTTTAAAATATTTGAAGCAATTATGTTAACTAGATTTGTTTTAGTAATTGAATTAGTATTGTGTAGTGATATTTAACCCAAAATATTTTTCCTCGTCCACCCTGTCATTCTCTAGAATCAGCTGTTACTTTAGTTTTCTCCTACTGAGTCCCAATTATCCACTTCCCTTATTTATTTATAATTTTTTGCGTTCCCTGTTTTCAGGCCTGCACAAGAGCAACTGTGTGCTTGAAAAAAAAAAGTTTGTGTGTTTGGAATGATTCTCTTCTTTATATTCTTTTTTTCGTTTCCCCTCTTATAGGACGAAAAGAACCAACAAATTATTTCAAATATCTGGTTAAAATTGGTAAGTTTGACATGATCGATACAACCGCTCAATTTCAGAGGATAAACCAAGTTGAAAATATATATACTATATATTATGCTCTTTTATTGAGTATTTTTCCTTTTATTGATTTATTTATTCAAACGCCGTATTTGTAAAACTTAATCGTTTTGCTCCCAGTTTAACCTGTTGTTGTTAATTATATTGTTGATTTCGGTATGTTCTTTGTTTGATGCAAATTTTCAAAAGTTATCTAAACGTTTTATATCATCAACTTAATTTATCCTCTTGTTCAGCCTAATCCGGCCCTATCGTGCATGGTGGCATCCTAGTTTATTTTTAGCCTTTTGCAAACCAGCTAACAGAAAACAGAATTGGCATTACAGTTTTTTGAGATCGGCATATTTTTGGAAAGAAGATTAGGCATGGTTAATATGCATGCTAGGCAATGATTTTTCAGGGAAGCATTTAGCAATGAGGTTGCTATTTCCTGAAGGAGAATCTAAAACTAGAGATTATATTTCAACCATGAAGCATTTTTCAGAGTAATTTAAAATGAATACGAAGCTATTTTTTAGATTTATAGCTATAAGCATTTATGCATGCCGCCAGAAAATTACACAAGTAGAAAAAACGTAGAGGTTTTAATGCATGTGATGAGATTAAAGAAATCTCTTCGAAAATATTAGTGCACGAAGTAATAAAAATAATTTGGCATTTTATTCCAGCTTTAAAGTATGTTTTGAAAGTTATATAGATTTATATGTCTTAATAGTCATATACATATATAAATATACTCAATTACATATATATTTATACATATGTATATATGACTATTGAAGTACTTATACTTTTATTAGTTTTCTACATTAAAAATTATAATTTTCTCTATTTTAATTAATTTGAATTAGATTTTAAAACTACCAAATCTAAAATTATAAATAAATAAATTATAAATTATAAAATAAATATTTTGATAAAAATGTACTGAAATTTTACAGTTAAAAGGAAGTTTTTAAAATCAAAATTTATAATTACAAAGTAATTATTATATATGTATTAGAATTCAACAAAAATAACTTGTTTTGAAATACGTATTTATTAACATTAATAATTGTTTTCATGCGTGATAATCAGGTAATAAAATATTTGTTTAGTTATAGCCTTTAGAAAAAAGAATAAAAACGATTTTTTCACACATAATTTTCTTTGACTTTTGATCATAGAATTTTAATAATTATGAATCAAAATAATGAATCGAAGTATGAATCAAAATTAGGAAGTTGAATTATAAATAATGTTTTTTATACCTGATAATCAGAAAGCACAATTTTTCTTTAGTTACAGTCATCAGAAAAAGGAGAAAAAATATTTCAAGGAAACTTGTTTGTTTTAATTTTGGTCTCAGAATTTTAACATACAGTCATAAGATTTCATATAGTCAAAATTTCTACATTAAAAATTATAATTTTCTCTATTTTAATTAATTTCAGTTTGAGTTTAAAAACTATCAAAATTAAAATTATTAAAAAGTAAAATTATAAATAAAATAAATATATTGATTAAAATGTACTGCGGTTTTAGAACTAAAAGGAAATTTTAAAACAAAAGTATATAAGAAATTAATATAAATGTATTAAAATTCAACAAAAATAAATTGTTTTGATATCTATATTTATTAATATTAATAAAAGTTTTCATGTATGATAATCAGGTAATATAATATTTGTTTAGTTACAGCCTTTAGAAAGAAGAGTAAAAATGATTTTTCACACATTTCTTTTACTTTTGGTCATAGAATTTTAATAATTATTTGTATGAACCAAAATTAGGAAGTTAAATTGTAAAGAATCTTTTTTAGACCTGATAATCAGGAAGCACAAATTTTCTTTAATTACAGTAGTCAGAAAATGGAAAAAATAAAAAAATTTAAAGGAAACTTGTTTGTTTTAATTTTAGTTTTAGAATTTTAAAAATTATTCATAAAGTCAAAATTGGTATGTTAGATTGTAAAAGGGTATTTAAAATTTTGTACAGTTATTTAATTGCATTTCTCACAAAAATATGTACATTCATCGAAATGAGTAACATATAATGGATGTATTTATTCATATGCACAAAGAAATAAATATCCCTTGCGTAACTGGGTGATATTAAAGGATATTTTATGCACTGAATGGCCATGCATGCTCTATAAAATGAAAATTCTCCAATTTAACACACGATTTTAGGAGTTATTTCATATGAATTTATATAAAATGTTAGTGTATAATACCCAAGGAAATTACAAATTTCTTCTTACTGAAAGACATTAAGCGTTTCTCCCTCTTTCTCAAATAATTTCAAATTATTCATTTTTTGTATAGTTTAAAATTTCTTTAATATCAAAAATTGAAATTTGAAATTCCTTACATTTAAAAGCACATAATCAGGGCATATGTAACAGTTTGGTAGAGACAAACGTATTATCAAAAACTCCCAGGCTAAAATATTTTTAACGTAAGTTAAAGGTTTGGACATAAGACACTGTTAGCGATAGATCACATAGCCCAGAGCACAAAAATTTAGATGATTTATAATTTAAAAGCATTTATAAAATAATATGTAATAGAAACTTTTAAAATCTAGAACATGTTTATGACTTTTTATATCACGTTTCATAAATACTAGAATAGGAGCCAAAAAAGTTTTGTTTGTCCAGAGCCCAAAAATTTGAAGATTGGTCTCTAAGGTTAGCTAAACAAATTATTTTTACATTACACAAATCATTTTTTTAAACTTTCTGTAAATTATTTTTTCTTTTATTATTTTTTTACAAATACACATTTTAATGTATAGACAAATATACATCTACTTTCACATTGGGAAATAACTGTAATAAAAATGTTAAAAGAATAAAACTTTTCTACCTGGATAATTTATAATTTCAGTACTATTTATAATTTAAAAATTTTTTAATTGTATCTAATCCCAAACAATCTAAGGCATCTTTTGCAACTTATTATGTTTATCACAACAATAAACAAATGAACAGAAGTTTTAATTTAATAAAGTTAAAAAGTTTATCTTTTAAATTAAAGCAAAATTAGTATATTATTGAGTCTAAAAATTTCTCATTGTAATTTCTGACTATTATAAAATTAGGCATAATAAAATAGATTTCACTTATTCATTCTACAAATTCTGTCTAATAACATTTTAATTCTTCCATGCCTTTAGCAGTAATAAATGGGTAAATCAATAAGATTGTAATCTTTTATAGATCTACCTAAATTACTTAAACACTTTGAACTATTTTAGCTTTGATAGCATTGCATTCATAATATAACATTATACATACCATGAATCAATAAATGTATACTATATCTAACTATGCAGTTACATACACCCTTGTTTATTTCAGCTTTTTTAAAAAACAAAGTCTTTGCACAATGATGTACAGAAATTTGGAAATATAAAAGACCAGAAACTTATTATTTCTATAATTCAAACACAGTTTAGATTTGTAGAGTTTTTTCCCTTTTTTATAAATCTTATCTGCACTTATCGAGATTCTGCAGGACAAATTCATGTTTACTGTAGTGATTAAATTTGCTGTAAGAATATATACTAATAAAATTGTAAAGTCAGTTACCTACAGTCCTACAGACGTTGAACTAATTGAGATAACTAAAATAATAACAGTTAATTATGAAAACAAGTTCAGTTAAAACTATTTTCAATACCCTTATCTGCACTTATCGAGGTTCTACAGAACAAATTCATATTTACTTTAGTGATTAAATTTGTTGTAAAATTTATACTAATAAAATTGGAAAGCCAGTTACCTACAGTCCTACAGACGTTGAACTATTTCAGATAACTAAAGTAATAACATAGTAACACAAGTTCAGTTAAAACTATTTTTCAATAACCTTATCTGCACTTATCGAGATTCTGAAGAACAAATTCTTATTTACTTTAGTGATTAAATTTACTGAAAGAATATATATTAATAAAATTGAAAAGTCGGTTACCTTCAGTCCTACAGACGTTGAACTATTTCAGATAACTAAAGTAGTAACATAGTAAAACAAGTTCAGTTAAAACTATTTTTCAATAACAGTTAATGTAAACATATGAATAAATTAATACAGTAAATACCAATTTTAAAACTGAGAGAATAATTAATTTTTTTAACATATTAATTTCGACTACTTAATACATAAATTAAAAGAATAAGAACCCCAATAAAAAGTTTTGTCTGAAACTAGATAAAAACAAAATATGTTATTTCGTGTTGTAAACAATTACAGTTAAAAACCCATGAAATCCATTTCTAAAGCATGGGTCCTAAGAATTTATCAGTATTTCATTCACAACATATCTCCAAAATAGTTTTATGTATTTTTGTCACGTTTATTTTTAAAATCATTCCGGAAACAAGAGAAATACCAAAAGAAAGTCTTCCATTTATTTGAAAATGAAAGTTATTAGATTTTTCAGTCTTATATCCCTATTATTGTAGGTCAACGACGAAAAAGGTACGACAATTTTAGAAACAGTAATATTTTGGGATTTATTGAGATTTTATTGATGATACCTTTAAATCTAGTTCGTTTTTATTTTATAAATTAGTGCTCTAAATATTTCCTCAAAAGTAAAAAAATTCATAAACAGTAGATATTAGAAACATCGGTGTCGGAAAAATTTCTGTATAAAACACTAAAATTGGTAAGTCTAATATTGACGACAAAAAAGATACGACAGTATTACACACAACAAGAATATTAAGATTTTGGGGTTCATTGATATTTCTTTTAAATTGATAACTTTAAATCTAGCTCATTTTTGTTTTAAATATTTCATCAAAAGTAAAATAATACATAAACAGTAGATATTAGAAACATCGGTGAAGGGAAAAGTTCTGTATAAAACACTAAATATGGTAGGTCTAATGTTGACGACAAAAAAGGTACGATAATTTTAGAAATAACAAGAACATCAAGATTTTGGGGTTTATCGAGATTTCTTTTAAATTTAGACCTTTAAATCTAGTTCATTTTTATTTTATAGATTAGTGAGCTAAATATTTCCTCAAAAGTAAAACAATACATAAACAGTAGATATTAGAAACATCGGTGATGGGAAAAGTTCTGTATAAAACACTAAATATGGTAGGTCTAATGTTGACGACAAAAATGGTACGATAATTCTAGAAACAAGAGGAACATCAAGATTTTGGGGTTTATCGAGATTTCTTTTAAATTTAGACCTTTAAATCTAGTTCATTTTTATTTTAAATATTTCCTCAAAAGTAAAACAATACATAAACAGTAGATATTAGAAACATCGGTGATGGGAAAAGTTCTGTATAAAACACTAAATATGGTAGGTCTAATGTTGACGACAAAAAAGGTACGATAATTTAAGAAGCAACAAGAACATTAAGATTTTGGGGTTTATTGAGATTTCTTTTAAATTGATACCTTAAAATCTAGTTCATTTTTATTTTATACATTAATGCTCTAAATATTTCCTCAAAAGTAAAATAATACATAAACAGTAGATATTAGAAACATCGGTGTTGGAAAAATTTCTGTATAAAACACTAAATATGGTAGGTCTAATGTTGACGACAAAAAAGGTACGATAATTTTAGAAACAACAAGAACATTAAGATTTTGGAGTTTATTGAGATTTCTTTTAAATTGATATCTTTAAATCTAGATCATTTTTATTTTAAATATTTCCTCAAAAGTAAAAAAAATACATAAACAGTAGATATTAGAATCATCGGTGTTGGGAAAATTTCTATATAAAACACTAAATATGGTAGGTCTAATGTTGACGACAGAAAAGGTACGATAATTTTAGAAACAACAAGAACATTAAGGTTTTGGGGTTTATTGAGATTTCTTTTAAATTGATAACTTTAAATCTAGTTCATTTTTATTTTATAGATTAGTGAGCTAAATATTTCCTCAAAAGTAAAATAATACATAAACAGTAGATATTAGAAACATCGGTTCTGGGAAAATTATCGTATAAAACACTAAATATGGTAGGTCTAATGTTGACGAGAAAAAAGGTACGATAATTTTAGAAATAACAAGAACATCAAGATTTTGGTGTTTATTGAGATTTTTTTAAATTGATAACTTTAAATTTAGTTCATTTTTATTTATAAAATATTTCCTCAAAGTAAAATAATACATAAACAGTAGATATTAGAATCATCGGTGCTGGGAAAATTTCTATATAAAACACTAAATATGGTAGGTCTAATGTTGACGAGAAAAAAGGTACGATAATTTTAGAAATAACAAGAACATCAAGATTTTGGTGTTTATTGAGATTTTTTTAAATTGATAACTTTAAATTTAGTTCATTTTTATTTTATAGATTAGTGATCTAAACATTTCCTCAACAGTAAAACAATACATAAACAGCAGATATTAGAAAAATCTTAAATTTCTATAACACTAAATATGGTAGGTCTAATGTTGACGAGAAAAAAGGTACGATAATTTTAGAAATAACAAGAACATCAAGATTTTGGTGTTTATTGAGATTTTTTTAAATTGATAACTTTAAATTTAGTTCATTTTTATTTTATAGATTAGTGATCTAAACATTTCCTCAACAGTAAAACAATACATAAACAGCAGATATTAGAAACATCAGCGAAAATTGTATAAACACTAAAAATTTCCTTTAGATAAATTTTATACTGAATCTTATGAAATAAATAGTTTAAATGATCATTTATTTACAAACTAAGGAAAAATTCGAGTAATATTGGAGTCCTAACCTTTCACCTCATCATTTCGTTATTGCACTGTACTGTTTGCCTGTCACACATTCACTATTTCATTTCACTGTGAGAGCTCAATCCCAAGCATGTCCACTTTCACTTCACTTCAGTTCCGTCACTTTCGAACTGCATGATATCTCGCTTTTCTTCACGCTGTTTCAATTTAGTCTCTTTTCTCTTCCATGCATGTTCACAGCATGTGTAACTTGTTTCCAATCTGTGTTTATGAAAATAATAAAATGTGTCATTTTTCTATGATGTCTATAATCTGTCTTTTCTGTCAAAGTAGTTTTTTTCAATAATGCATTTATTCAGAAGCAATGCGATTTTATTAAGGTCTTGAAAGGAAATTTCCTTTGTAAGGAAAACTTTTATAAATCGTAATATTAAATGAGTTTAACTCTTATTGCATTTATTTAACAAACTAGAAAAATCAGTGAAAGAGGTAATTATTGCTCCAAATTTGTAAGTTTTATCACAATAATCATGTGACAAACTATAAGAATGCTTGTTTATTTTAGTGCAAACGGAAATAACAGCTACGCATTTCTCTATATAAATGAATAAATTTGACGAATATTTTTAAGTTTTTTATATTCATTTAATCGGTAATATCCAGGGACTGTTTTTCTGTTTTCATAGAGCATTTTAAAATAAAATATTGCACACTTTTGTAGATTTTGTTTAAACTAACTACAGTAATTTCACTTTTTAAATGGAGAAAAATTATTTTTACATTTATCTGCTGCAAATATAGCAATATATATTGAAAATAATTTACAAGAAATTTAATATAAATATTTTAAGCTCTTCACTTATATGTTACCTCACACTATTGTAGAAGCTAATCCCGTTTTCTTCAACAACATCTTTATTATTTACAAATCATATGCAACCTGCAAAATTCATACAAGAATCCAAACGCATGCAATATAAGTTAGTTCATCTACAAAGATCTACAAAAGTCTACAAGCGAATTAAACAGTATACATTCCAACATTTCTTCAGAGGTATTTAAATTTATGTTATGAACCTTTTACTTACATATAAATTTTTAAATGTTTTTATCACATTTACAGCACTAAGAACTTAATAATTGAGAAAATAATTTACATGAAATTAAATTATTTATTAAGTTACCCTTTATTATGATGATACAGCTAGAATCTAATCTAGCGGCTAAATACATTCTGTTTGACATCGCATTTAGTTTAATAAAGTAAAGCTTTATTTAAGCAATTTATAAATGATTAAATAAAGACTCTAAATCTACTTCCTTAAAGTTAGTTTATCTACAAAGATCTACAAAAGTCTACACTATAATTAAACAGTATAATTTCCAACATTTGTCCATAAATATTTCGATGTACGTTAAAAACCTTTTATTACATATAAATTTTTAAATGTTTCTTATCCCATTTAAAACACTTAGAGCTTAAGAATTGAGAAAATAATTTACATGCAATTAAATTATTATTTATTAAGTTACCCCTTAATATGATGATAGATCTTGAATCTAATCAAGCGGCTTAATGCATTCTGTTTGATATCGCATTTAGTTTCAAAAAGTAAAGCTTTAAAGGCTTAAATAAAGACTCTAAATCTACTTCCTTAACGTTAGTTTATCTATAAAGATCTACAAAAGTCTACACGTGCATTAAACAGTATAAATTCCAACATTTGTCCATAAGTATTTAAGTTTACGTTATGAACCTTTTACTTACATATAAATTTTTGAATATTTTTTGTCAAATTTACAACACTTAGAATTTAAGAATTGAAAAAATAATTTACATGCAATTAAATTATTATTTATTACGTTACCCCTTAATATGATGATAGAGCTTGAATCTAATCAAGCTGCTAAATGCTTTCTGTTTGACATCGCATTTAGTTTCATAAAGTAAAACTTTAAAAGCTTAAATAAAAGATTAAATAAAGACTCTAAATCTGCTTCCTCAAAGTTAGTTCATCTACAAAATTCTACACGAGAATTAATCAGCATAAATTCCAACATTTGTCCATAAGTATTTAAATTTACGTTATGAACCTTTTATTACATATAAATTATTTTTAAATATTTTTAGTCACATTTACAACATTAGAACTTAGGAATTGATAAAATAACTTACATACAATTAAATTATTATTTATTAAGTTACCCCTTAATATGATGACAGAGATTGAATCTAATCAAGCGGCTAAATGCATTCTGTTTGGCATCGCATTTAGTTTCATAAAGTAGAGCTTTAAAAGATTAAATAAATGACAAAATAAAGACTCTAAATCTACTTCCTCAAGTTATTTCTCTGGAGCAATAATTACTGAAATTTTGATAAAATTAACACCAACAAAATGCAAATATATAAATAGATGGACAACAAATTTCCTAAATGAAAAACTATTATATGAATGCAATTATCTTCAGTTATATTTACAACAACATTAATTTAATTCCAAATATTTTATGCTAATATATTTTAATCTTACGAAAGACTATAATTAAAATTTAATACCTTAAATTGTCTTCCATTTTTCACCAATCCTAAAAATAAAAAAATACCAACGTACGTGTAAAATCATTAAGTTCAGAAATAATTTTGATGATGCCTCATAAATATTGGCTATAAATTCAATAAAGTTCTAATGAGATCGAGAATAAAGGTGGCACATCGTTTATAATTAGGTTTAGAATTATTTATATCAGTTCTTTTAGGAATGTAGGAAAATCATTAAAAGCTAATTTAATTATTCATTTCAAATTAAGGAATTTGTCTTAAAGTTCTTCTTAACCAACGGATAAAATCAGGTACTTTTTGGAAAAATAAAGACTTTTCCTGATCAACATTTCCTATTTAAAGTAACTGAATTACTTTTAAAGTATTAAAACAAGAGAATAAATGCATTAAATGTTTATGTTTTCCTGTAGATATTTAGATATAGTTCTTAACTAGTAACGGCTATAAAAGAAATTCCTCATTAAAGTTTACAAGTTTAATTTAGAGGAATATAAATTTTGATTTTGAACCAAATAATGCCATTATGAACCTTAATTTTTATTATTTAACATATATTTTTCTTTTACAAAAATTTGATTAGTATAAATTTTATTATTGGCAAAAATAGTTTATGCTATTGCCATACTTTACCTATAAAATTCACTTAAAGTTTTTATAAGGAATAATATAATTTTAATTTTTTTAAATTTTTGGAACATATCTTCTAAGCACTATGACAAATCATTATCGTAATTAACAAATAAAAAATTAAGCAAATATATATCGGATTTTGTTTTATCAGTCAAAGAAGAAACACCATTAAATACTGTTTATTTTTTTATTAAAATCATTTTCTCAAAATCGTAATTTGAGATTCCTAAGGAAAAACAATTATTTGTGAAGGATTCGTAGAAAATTAATACTGTTGAACAAAATTTTAATAAGACTCCTACGCTTAAATTCCTACGAAATTTTTCATTAAAAATTTAATATTTACATATATTTAGCATTGTTGTGGGAATTTCTTCCCACTATAAAGCAAAAGGAAAGCATTTCTAATGACAAAGAAATGAAATATTCATTAAATTTTAAAGTAACAACAGCTCTATAGCCTAATTTAAAATCTCAACTCTAACAGAATGTGGTTTATGCTCTTGCATATCTAAATACGAATTTCCTAGGATAAAAATTCATGAAATGAGTAAGCTTTTTAGATATGTTCATTTCAAAGTCTTAAGAAATGAATAAATCAAAATAATTCTTTGTTTTAGTAATTTTTTCATACCCCATTAGAATAAATGTATTTAGATACCGCAATTTCCTTTACTTTTATGTTTTTATTTAACTAGTTCTAAGATTCAAGTAATTATAAAAAATTGCTCTAAAGGTAAATTCATGAAATGAAACAAAAATACGCAGAGTTAAATTGGAGTAATAACTTTTTCATGAAGAAATATTCTTTCGTGAAACATACATTTGACACTAAAATAAAATGTGAACGTCCTGAAAGCGACAGATTGCATTTATAAAAACCTGTTTCATTTTATCACTTTAATACTTTTTATATTCAAGATTTGGATTAGAAATGAACTCCCAACAGTTTCTATCAATAAAACCACATTTAATATCACGTTTCCAAGTAGGATAATTATAATCTGAAAGTTTTGGGAAATTATAGGTCAGTTCTTGAACTTGCATCATCTTATATCAATAAAGTCGAATATTTAAGAAACTGTTCATTTGAATACCACAAATTCATATACTTTGAATCCATACCAAACTACTCTTTTATGAACATAACATGGGCATAACAGGGGAATAACATGGTATAACAGGCCCATAACCCTGTTGGGGAAAATTTTAACTTATTTGTAGAGTACCCAGCGTCATGTTATGCGTGTGGTGTGGAGGAAGTCCAAAACACAGTTCATTTCATGGATTAAACGTTTATTCGTTCCTCTCGAACGATAAAATTATAAACAAGATATTAAAATCAAACTAAAGCAAGCAGTTTTCAACATAGTACGTACGATGGACTTACGAGCATTTTTAGTGACACCAAACAGAGTAACAGACAAGGGCAAAGAGCTAACCGGGAAAGTCAATTTATACCATGGATGACACAACATATTTGAATAGGAGGAAATGAGCTTACGACCGAAATTTAAATTGTATCGATATTTTTGTCGATAAGCCTTTCCAACACATTTATTTGTAATATTTACAATAGAATCAATCATTGCAATGCGTCTACACTTTATCATGTTCTTAAAGCAAAAACAAAAAAATCATATTACAGTGCGTAATATCAGATGTAGCAATTTTTAAGCAAAAGCAAATAATAAAAAGTACAATAATTCTCACCTGGTTTTTATAATTTTGAAATGATAGTTTATCTTTAAAATTATAGAATAGATCATATGAAATGCTACATAATTTTTTATCTTTTACACTATCGCTACAATAATTCCCACTTTGTATATCATTTCATATTGCTAAATTATATATTATTAATAATTTATTTATATTATTTATTTATTTATTATCTAAAATATTGAAAGTATACTTTTCTAAAATATGTAGTTTTTATTAGCCTTTCGCATGCTTATTTATTTGAAAGATAGCAGCACATAGAAACTTATTTTGAATGGTGTTTCTTTTTTTACTGTTCTTTAAGTGTTTTCCTTACCTTTTTGTATCCAACTGATTGCGCAGCTGTTGCGCGCAATTTTCTGATTATATTGTGTCAAAATAGGAGTGGGTTGACGTGAATCTCAGGTGGAACGCCTCAGAGTTCGGAGGCATACAAGACCTTAGAATACCTCCGCACAAAATTTGGAAACCAGACGTCCTAATGTATAATAGGTAAGTTAGTTTTCTTATTCTTTATTAACACTCTTCTATTTATTTTCAGCCAGAAACTGATTAGGTATTGCGGTAACAGTTGAATCAATCAATATAAGTTACTGCAATCATTTTGGTGTAAACATTGTGATTGTGATCATTGTGAAAACAAATGTGTTCTTCACCCTTAATTGGAGAATGGTTTGATAATAAAGAAACAGGTATTTTCTTGTATTATACAAAGCACGCATGCACAACATTGACACGAATCCCACCACTCGATACGTTAATGTGTACAGTAGTTTAGACTGAAGTGGATTTTGTTCAATACGCAGTTGAGCTGCTTGAAACCAACGAATTATGAAGTATCTAATAGGAGAATATGCAAAGTTTGCGGTACACGAAAGCGTCAAATTCTTGTAAAAAAGAGTTAATTCTCTTGTATTATACAAGGCACGCATGCACAACGTTGACGCGAATCACACCACTCGATACGTTAATGTTTATAGCAGTTTAGGCTGCAGTGGCTTTTGTTCAATACGCAGTTGAGCTGCTGGAAACCAACGAAATATGACGTATCTAATAGGAAAATATGCAAAGTGTGAGGTACATGAAAGCATCAAAATTTTGGGGAAAAAAAGAAATAGTTAATCTTCTTGTATTATACAAATGCACAACATTGAAGCAAATCCCACTACTCGATACATTAATATGTATAGTAGTTTAGACTGAAGTGGCTTTTGTTCAATACGCAGTTCAGGTTCTGGAAACAAACGGAATATGACGTATATATAATAGGAAAATATGCCAAAGTTTGAGGTACTTGAAGGTATCCAGTTGTTGTAAGCCTAAAGAATTAATGCACGTAGATTGCAGGTTACTCATGAGTCGAGCATTTTAAGTACAAAGAACTCAACATCTGTTTATAGAAAGTTTATAAAAGGACCTTATACGTCACAGCAAACCAAATCATGGTTAGAATACCAGATTTGGGAAAATCTACAACACACAACATGTAGTCCAGATTTATCCTTTTCAGCTTTCCATTTATTTGGAACTCTAAAAAATCTTTCGCTTGAAAATTTCTGCTGACCAGGAAAGGCGGTTCTAGAATACTTCTCGTCACTGACAAACAGCAGCATAAAAAGGGTAGTTAAAACTACTGTCATACTGGAATAAACGGGTCAACCGTTCACGAAGAATGTGTTGGAATATAAAATAAAACTATATTGTTTTGTGATATGTACAGAATACATTTTCAATTACAATAGTCATAGCAATTTTGACTTGTACTTTTGTAATACAATAACCTAATATTTTTTAAGAGTTTTCATTAAAAGAAGAAATATTGGTATTTTCTTACTTCATGCTTTTGCTCCTTTGACCTGTATGGGTAAATCAGTAAAGGAGTTTAAGTTCCCTCTAATTTTTCATTTGCAATTTGCTTCACCCATTGCTATAATTCGCAAATGAATGCTTTATCTTAAACACTTTTTTAACTCAATCATTAAAGTATTATTATCAGAATTATATTTAAGTTAGCAAAACAGTGACTCAGAAACAGAACCCTCAATGCTCCTATTAAAATTTGGTTTCATCATACATTGCATTTGGTTTTCTGATATCTCATAAATCCCCTATATAATAATAGCCTAAGTTATTTATATGTCTGTCCTCGAATTTATGAAGCGGTTGGACCTGGAATGAATAGAGGCATCCATATTAGATTCTTGATGAGTTAGGGTTAGCAAAATTCAAAACTGGTAAGACGTTCTAAATCCACCCCTTCTCTCTTTTTCGAGCGTTTAATGCCATTATTTCAAGCTCAATTTTCCCAGGTTAGGAACAGACGTTTAAATTTATCCCATAATAAATAGGTAAAAATAGCATTTTTTCTAGCAATATGACGTCAGTCCTTTAAATGATTAAATGAGATGGTTTTCTCATTTAATCATTTAAAGGATAATTTAAATTAATTTAAAAAAGAAAGGATTAAATGAGATGGTAATCTCATTTAATCATTTCTTTTTTTAAATTATTTAAATATCTACTGCATTATTTTCATACGTTTTATTACTAAAATTAGATATGACGAAATTAATTTTCTTTTATATTTGGCTTAAATAATGGATTAGGTACATATGTGATAATTCTAATTTTAATCATCGATTATTTTTTGTTGAAAAAAATCATCGGTATTAACAATAAATTCTTTTCATAAAAGTATAGGAGTCTATTTCACTGACTAATAAATATCTAACGTTCAAATTATATATCTTTGAAAATTAAGAAGTTTGTATGCTTGTTTTTCATATATAACTACACTGTTTGACTAAATGAATTCAACGTGGTTCTAAACAGCATTCATAGTTTATTGAGACTTTAGAGGAGTATGAAGATAAACAAATTATTGAGGGAGTACCAGATAAATTTCAGCCAAAAAGCAAACCATTGTTTTATACCTGCCTCATAGGGTACTTTACAATTCTGGAAAATTAAAAATTTTACTGATCCCATGATATGACCTGGCTATATGCTAGCCTTATTAAGTGTATATGCTAGTCTTATTAAGTGTATGGCTATAATCTCTAAAAGAATGTTATAGTCTTTTTTAAAGCTTGTTTATAAGTATTAAAGCACCATTTTAGTAGTTGTACTTGTTTTATAAGTTCGCTAAATTAAGACGCAGAAAGAGAATTATCCACAAACTAAATCCTAGAAATGTGTTACAAATTAAAATATACCACTTTCATATTCTCATATTATATTCTCATAGAGTTTCTTGTCCTAAAACATCATCATACGACCAAATAAAGCAGACAAAACTATTACAAGACAATCTAAAGATGCTTAATTAATTCTCTACTTAAATTAGTTATGTACAGAGTATGTTGCGGAGTGGAAAAGAATTTCATTAACCGGTTGGTTTTAATTTAATAGTTTAAATTTAGAATTTATTAATGAAACTATACTTGAGCTATTTTCGAAATACGAACATCGAAAGATCAGAAATGTTTCAATGCATACGGGTATATAAGCCGTGAGCTGGAAGTATTTTCGTAGAAAGATTCAGATAAAATTATGTTATTCTGGAAAATACTGTTAAACGAAACTGTGGATTCTGCTGTATATATTATACTATTAATGAGTATTATAGCTTTATTAAGCTGTGTTAGAGAATAGAGTGAATCTTAATAATTAAAATGTAATTTATTCATGGAAACTTTAAGGAAAGTATTTACTTGTATATATATGTATCAGATTGGTTTGGTTTCGCTTTGGTTTGGCGCTACGGTCTACTGTTTTGCTGTGCGAGGGCTAATGACACCTGGATATACTGCTTAAAGCCAATTCCAAACGGCTACTAACATCCATGCCATCAACCCGTGAAATCTGATAGAAGAGCAGAGTTGTACCACTTGGCCACCTTTCGGCTTATACCAAGCTGACTTTAGTCGCAATCAAATGGTGTAGTAGAGGATATGCTTCAAACATAAAGAAGAATCATAATATTTTATAAGCTACCACTTTTATTTCAAAAAATGGGTTGTGTTACAAAGTACTTCAAAAAGAAAATACTAATAGACTTTCGCACTTCCTTTCTACGTCCAATATTTACCTATGAGGCACAAGTGTACTCTCTTAATTTTACTATCTGAATGAAATTCTCAATATATCTTATAACAGGATATATTAATAGGAATTAAAAAATCTTCAATGAACGACGAAATACTAATAACAAGTAAAATATAAAAAAAAGTATTTTTTTAAATCGCTTTTATTTAATACGAAAAGTGATTCAAAATGTAATAAAAGATGAACGTTTTATTTGAGTTTTTCGTTCTACCTTTTGCAAATAGATGGAGATACTAGTTTAAAATCTCTGCCATTGATATTTCAAGTACGCTGAACAGCTTTTCCTTCCACCAAACTAATATCATATTTTTTTTAATCTAATTTTAAATAATTGATTATTGTACTGTCCCCAGAATTGAAATTTCAGATCTGTAGCTAATCAGAAAGGTAGCTAAAAGTTTATTTCAAAATGGCAACTGGCATACAAGTGAAGTAAATTAAAAGTGATTAATAAAGATAAGCAATTCGACGAACCCATCAATCTACATATGCGTGTCTGTATCACGCATTTTCGTGTTTGGAACTAACTGTTCATAAAAGACAAAAAATTTCCTGTTGTAATAGATAACTGTTTGTATCCTGTTCAGATATACTGCTTGTTTTTATGTGTGTTAGAATTCCATCATACCCATGGATATAAAGAGTAGTAATGAAGTTAAATTTGGTTTTTTTTTGATAGATAATATAATTTTACAGTTTGACAGTTTTCTACAAAAGCAACGAGCAACGAGTCCAGTGCCTTTTTTACTGGGAGCCGTCGTGAGCCATATGGTTTTCCATGTATTAATGAGCTGAATATCTCTAAATATCTCTAAATCCCTGAATATCTATATCACTGAATATCTCTAAATGTTTCTATGTAAACAATCTGTAGGATTTGGATCTAGAATTATATTTTGATATTATCCTCTAAAAAATCAAAATTATATTTGGATTGATGCATTATGCATATGATCTCTTTTGGTATTAGGATCACATAAAACTGATTTAATATCACAGAATCACGGGATGTGTTTAGCACAGAACTTCCTGGGTCAAGCCCTCTAGTTCTGCAATACATGGGATTTTGGCAAACAAAATAATGAATAGGTTTGGATATGGTGATTTAATATTTGATTTAGACTGGGATATTAAATACAAAGTGTATGAGATTTTAATCATAGCTACATGCATCTAGAAAGCTTGCATTTTGTTTTATCCTCTAAATAAATCTCTTTCAATTTGCAAAAGTGTTCTTTTTTACTTCCGCATTTGTTTATCACCACGGAATTCCTTCAGTTACCATCGACTTCTCCGTTAACTTTCCCCTGGTCGGTCGTTCCTGATTTGGCCAATTTATCTTGCTTCTATTGAGACTCTTGTTGGGTTGAGGTTTGTTTGGTTTCCAAAGCAGGTGTGAATAATCAATTTCTTTTTGCTT
>CM063510.1:126851714-126901714 GCA_032207245.1 Pardosa pseudoannulata
TAGAAAGAATGAGTATTCTGATTAGTTACCCAAATTACCTCTAATGAGAATAATTAAGAACTTGAAAAACACGTGATTTGTAACTCTCAGCCATTTATCACATTTAATATATTTTATTATGACTAGAGGCGACCGTATTGTACATTTTGTTCTGAGAAGCAAAACTGCTAGAGCTGGTTTTGTCTACAACGCTAATGTATTTCTCTTTCTATCTATTACTGAACCGAATGAGTATGCTGATTAGTTATCTAGAATATCTTTAAATAATGAGAATTATATAGAACTTGGACATCATATGATTTGCATCAACTTTCGTACCCGTTTGTAACATCGCAAATGCAAGAAATTTGATTGGACGGTTTCCAGTAATTCTATTTTTCCTCTCGTGGCTAGTTGGATCGCCCCAAACCGACAAAAGTACTCATTCCATTTCCTGTCTTCTCAGTGTACGGATGTTCCTTGTCGAAAAATATTTGTATCATTCTATCCCTAAGCTTTCCACTCTCTAGTTCTTGTGTTATGAACTCACGAATTCATCTCCCTCTCTCCTTTTTTTTCTTCTTCTAGCTCTTTTATTTTCTGTTCATTGGCATTTTTCTGATTACTGTTAGAAATCTATAGATTAGAGGGCCCGGCCATGGTAATCCAGTTGAACCATCGCCTTTCATGCCTTGTATGATTTGCATCTATCACCCATTTATCCTACTTAAAAATTTCATTGTGAAGGGAAGATAAGGTATTTTACATTTTTGTCAAGGACTACTAGAGATAATTATGCATACATCGTTGATTCATCATTCCGTCTGGATCTGTTATTAGAAAGAATGAGTATTCTGATTGGTTACCCAAATTACCTCTAATAAGAATAATTAAGAACTTGAAAAACAAGTGATTTGTAACTCTCAGCCATTTATCACATTTAATATATTTTATTATGACTAGAGGCGACGGTATTGTACATTTTGTTCTGAGTAGCAAAACTGCTTGATCTGGTGTCGTCTACAACTCTAATGTATTTCGGTTTGTATCTATTACTGGATAGAATGAATATGCTGATTAGTTAATGAAATTATATTTAAATAATGAGAAAAACTTAGAGCTACTTTTTTTCCATAATCAATACCGCAAACAATTAGGAAGGAGAACATTAATTAAAAGAAAATTACTGTGGAAAATATAACTTTTTAAAAGTAGATAAATCATTAAATATATTACAAATTACATTATAAAGCAAAAAATTATAATGTTATAGCAATATACATTATACAGGGCATGGGTCAATTCAAATATTCATTTCCATAATTGATAAAATAGACTTTTTATCTGTGCTCTTTTGTTTCCACTGACGTACCGTTATTCTTCGAAAGAGAAGCTTGTTTTAATCTCAATAAATAAATGGACAATAATATCCCTACTCCCTATTTCTTTACTCTTTTAGCTGTCGTTATTATTTTTATTCTTACTGTTATAAATCTATGGATTAGAGGGTTCGGCTAATAGAACTATCTCTTTAAACACCTTAAAAGTAATATATTAAAGTCTTTATCTTTAAATTAATAAAAAATCAAAAAATTAAAAATTCATATGTGGTCGCCTATAAAAAAATTCTTACATACATAATAAAGTTTTGGCTCCATTACAGTAATAATAAATAAATAAATAAATAAATAACTTCCTATCATTTTATTTTCTGCTCGTTGTCATTTTACTGCTTACTGTTAGAAATCTCTGGATTAGAGGGCCTTTGAACCATCGTCTTTCATGCCTTGTATGATTTGCATCTATCAACCATTTACCTCACTTAAAAATTTCATTGTTAAGGGAAGGGAGGGTATTTTACATTGTTGTCAAGGACTGCTACAGATAGTTTTGCATACATCGTTGATTCATCTTTCCGACTTTGTCTGTTATTAGAAGGAATGATTATGCTGATAAGTTACCCAAATTACCTCTAATGAGAATAATTAAGAACTTGAAAACCACGTGATTTGTAACTCTCAGCCATTTATCACATTTAATATCTTTTATTATGACTGGAGGGGACAGTATTGTACATTTTGTCTGGAGTAGCAAATGTGCTAGAGCTGCTTTTGTCTACAACGCTAATGTATATTTCTGTTTGTATCTGTTACTGGACAGAATGAGTATGCTGATTAGTTACCCAGATTAACTCTAATAAGAATAATTAAAAACTTGAAAATCACGTGATTTGTAACTCTTAGCCATTTATCACATTTAATGTTTTTTATTATGACTGGTGAGGACCGTATTGTGCATTTTACCCAAAGTAGCAAAACTGCTAGAGCTGCTTTTGTCTACAACGCTAATGTATATTTCTGTTTGTATCTGTTACTGGACAGAATGAGTATGCTGATTAGTTACCCAGATTAACTCTAATAAGAATAATTTAAAACTTGGAAATCACGTGATTTGTAACTCTTAGCCATTTATCACATTTAATGTTTTTTATTATGACTGGTGAGGACCGTATTGTGCATTTTACCCAAAGTAGCAAAACTGCTAGAGCTGCTTTTGTCTACAACGCTAATGTATATTTCTGTTTGTATCTGTTACTCGACAGAATGAGTATGCTGATTAGTTACCCAGATTAACTCTAATAAGAATAATTAAAAACTTGAAAATCACGTGATTTGTAACTCTTAGCCATTTATCACATTTAATGTTTTTTATTATGACTGGTGAGGACCGTATTGTGCATTTTACCCAAAGTAGCAAAACTGCTAGAGCTGCTTTTGTCTACAACGCTAATGTATATTTCTGTTTGTATCTGTTACTGGACAGAATGAGTATGCTGATTAGTTACCCAGATTAACTCTAATAAGAATAATTAAAAACTTAAAAATCACGTAATTTGTAACTCTCAGCCATTTATCACATTTAATATCTTTTATTATGACTGGAGGGGACAGTATTGTACATTTTGTCCGGAGTAGCAAAAATGCTAGAGCTGGTTTTGTCTACAACGCTAATGTATATTTTTGATTGTATATGTTACTGGACAGAATGAGTATGTTGATTAGTTACCCAGAATAACTCTAATAAGAATAATTAAAAACTTAAAAATCACGTGATTTGTAACTCTCAGCCATTTATCACATTTAATATTTTTTATTAGGACTGAAGGGGAGGGTATTGTGAATTTTGTCCAGAGTAGCAAAACTGCTAGAGTTGGTTTTGTCTACAACGCTAATGTATATTTTTGCTTGTATTTGCTATTGGACAAAACGAGTATGCTGATTAGTTACCCAATTTAACTCTAATGAGAATAACTAAGAACTTGCAAACAACATGATTTGTAACTCTCAGCCATTTATCACATTTAATATCTTTTATTATAACTAGAGGGGGCGGTATTGTACATTTTGTTCGGAGTAGCAAAACTGCTAGAGCTGGTTTTGTTTACAACGCTAATGTATTTCTATTTCTATCTATTACTGAACAGAATGAATATGCTGATTAGTTAACCAGAATATCTTTAATGAGAAGAACTTAAAGCTACTTTTTTTTCCAGAATCAATACTGAAAACAATTAGGAAGGAGGACATTAATTAAATGAAAAATACTTTGGAAATTTAATCATTTAAAAATAGATACAATCATTAAATACATTACAAATTAGATTATGAAGAAAAAATTATAATGTTATACCAATATACATTATACAGGTCATGGGTCAATTCCCATATTCATTTCCATAATTGATAAAATAGACATTTTATCTGTGCTCGTTTGGTTCCGTTGACATAACGCTTTCTTCGATAGTGACACTTGTTTTAATCTCCTTAAATAAAAGTTACATATTAAAAGTCTTTCTCTTTAAATTAACTAACAATCACAAAATTAAAAAATAATAAGGGGTTGCAAGATACAAAAAAAAATCTTAAAGTAAAAAAATCAATACGTAATGAAGTTTCGACTCCATTACGGTAAAAAATTTTTTAAACCTCCCTACCTTTTCGTTCACTCTCTCTGAAGACTTTTTATTTTATCAACTGAGAGTAAACGCTACTAGTTTTATTGTAGTTTGTGGATCCTAGAACTATTCTATCCTCTTTCTTATTTTGTCTTACTAACTGTTAGCCGACCCCACTGACTAGCCAGCCAATGGGGAAACATGGATGTCTGTTGGGGTGGTCTCCCTGATGATGTTGTCTCCACCTCCATCCTGATGGTTAAAAGTAATAATGTATTTTAATCTATCGTACTGACCGAATGTTTCTACATTACTCTTAATTTTCAGAAAGATAAAAGCAACGTAGAAACATTGAGTATATGTCAAGATATTAAATGCAATTTATAATAACCTAATTAGTAACTATTTTTTTATTCTTATAAGGTTCTAATAATATAACACAATTATCTGTGAGAGTTTTCTAGTAATACCTTGTTATGAGTGGTTAGAAACCAACAGGTTTGACGAATACCTAAACCAACTAGAATGCGGGAATGCTTTAAATGGTTTAGTTTTAGAAGTGGGAGCGAGTAAGACCGGATTATCTCATTGACATATATTTAGAACTGTGATTTTTGAAGGATTTCGTCAAACTATTTTGAAAAGATTTGTAAACGAGATAATTTGCTTTCCCTTTGGACAACTGCATATAACAAAGTAATAAACAGAAATATATAGGTTTTTATCCTGTTACAACGTTTTGTCATCAAAATAGTTTTAAAAAATATAACGCAGTATATATACAGTAGAACCTCCGTATAACAACCCCCTGGGGGACCAACATCACATGGTCTTTGTTACGAAAGGTCGTTTCAACGAATTTAAAATATAATAAAAAAAATTAGGAAAGAAATAATTCAACTGTACATACCTAGAGAACACTTCTATTTATTTGTATTTTCATTACTGAATTTTTTGAAAAAAAGTCTTTGATTGACGCCTGTTTCAAGTTTATTTGTTTGGTTTGGAGCGTTACGGTCTACTGTTTTGCACACGAGGGCTAATGAGACCGGGACCTACAGCTTAAAGCCGATTCCGAGCGGCTACGAACAACCATGCCATAGTGGGATTCGAACCCACGAGCTTTGGTACCGACGATCAGCGCCCTAACCAATCGGCCAGCGTTCGGCTCAAGTTTATTTGGGAATTTTTCATTATCACTGATTCCATATCCGTTAGATTTTGAAGGAAATCTTCAGAATTAAATTGTCCTTCAAAATATTGACGCAAGGCATTGATTGCATTGAAGGCTTCTTTTTCATTCACTGTTTCAAAAGCTTAGAAGATTTCTTCTCCGTCGTTGGAATCGAATTGAAGTTGCACCACACTACAATAATTTTGAAATAGCCCACTTGCTCGTGAGTTCTGCGGACTAAAATTGGCGGTCGTTCTAACGAAAAATAATAAGCTTAGGGTCATTGTAATGATTCAAAATTAACATTATTCCTATGGTAAAATAATTGGGACTTTTTAAGATGGTCGTTCTAACGAAGGGGTCGTTGTATCGTGGATTCGTTAAAAAGGGGTTCTACTGTATTTCCAGTAATATTTCTAAATATAGAAATATTGCTAATATTTTTACTTTGTATCACATGCATCTGTGAAAAAATATTTACGAATACTCACTGAGTCAATTAAAATAAATGCCTTTAGTTTTTTTCAAACATCGAGCAAAATGCTTTGGATGATATTAAGTTTAAACTAATTGATAAATATGATCATTTAAAGATTCCAAGACATAATTTTTAAATAAAGTTTATATATATATATATATATATATATATATATATATATATATATATATATATATATATATATATATATATATATATATATATATATATATATATATATATACTTACTTTTCTAAGGCATCTATCAAATTATGTTTATTTATTTTTTTTTTAATTTATAAACACCTTTCAAATAAATCTAAGAAAAAATTAAAATATATTGTTGTACATTAACTATTTATTAACAATGAAAATGTAATAATTGTTACATTTACAACATTTTGTATTGTTTCATATTTTGTTTTATATTTTCTCTACTACTTTGTTCTTGAGGGAGCAAATGCTATAAGAAGAAAATGTGTCTATCTACAAAATGATCTAATACGACAAAGTCTAATCCTTGAAAATTACATTACGCCTACCTCTATTCTTTTGGCTAGTGAGTAACAAAATTACATTTTACGGAAGAATTTGAAATATTTTCTATCGACGGTAAAAATATATTTGAGGGTGCCCCTTGGCGAAATAGGCAATTTTTGTTTGGCGCCAATCCAAAATAAAGCAATTTGTCGCAACGTCATGAACTACTTTAATGCCTTTCCCATTCATTTTCATCTTTACAACAGCCAACAGACAAACAATAAACTGCCCTTCCGTTTGAAACTAAAGCCAGAATTGTCATAATTTGAGAATTTGCCCTACTGCGTGAAATTGCCTTATTAACCTTACCAACCGACATCCAACGCATAACTAACTGACCTCTGAAATTACATATACTGTTATACATTAAAAAATAGATCTAAAATCTAAAACAAACAAAATCAAAATTGGGTTTTAAAAAAAAAACTACAGACGTTTCCATAAATAAAACAACATTGATTAGCTTGGCGACCAACCGCGATCACAACTTGGCGAGAATCAAGGGGCACCCTCAAATATAGGCTAACCCTATCGACAACTAAAATAAGAGTTTCACACAATATAAAATCGTATTAGAGCATTTAATAGAAAAATAACTATACGATAGCAGAATAATAAAAAAAACATATTTACTTTCTTAGATTTTTATCCACTATATAATAATAGCCTAAGTTATCTGTCTGTCCTCGAATTTCTGTAGCGGTTGGACCTGGAATGGATAAAGATATCCATATATGATTCTTGATGAGTTAGGTTCGCAAAATTCAAAGCGATTAAAGTTTATCTTCTCACAAACTATAGCTCCGATTCTAAAATAATTGATATAAATATGCTTCATATCACAGCGAAAAATACTGTCGTATGCAAAACCATCAAAATCCACCCCTTCCCCCCCCCTTTTGGAGAGTGTAATGCCATTATTTCAAGCCCTATTTTCCCGGTAAATAGCAGGCGATTAAATTTATCAATTTATCAGATAATAAATAGGCAAAAACAACATTTTTTTCTAGCATTATGAAGTCATTTCTTTAATATATCATTTAATCATTTCTCTCTTTTAATCATTGTCTGTCATTTAATCATTTCTTATTTTAAATTATTTAAAACTCGTCTGCATTATTTTTATACTTTTTATCACTTAACTTTCCTATTACATAAATAATTTTCTTTTATATTTGGCTTAAATTATAGATACGGTACATATGTGATAATTTTAAATTTAATCATCGATTATATTTTGTTGCAAAGTAGTTCTCAGCCAAAAAACAAACCATTTTTTTACCTGCCTCATAGAGTACTTTACATTTCTGGAAAATTAAAAATTTTACTGATTCTGTCATATGACTGGCTATATCCTAGTATACAGATATTTACTCATCTCCTATATAAACAGACATTTATGGGGCTCTTTAGTCAGACGGCCTTATTCCCTATCCTAAAGGTAAACAGTAAGCAAGGTAAAATTGGGAGGTAATATTATGTTAAAATTTAGAAAATACACATATTTAAATAGATACAAAATATTCAACTACATTTCAAATATTCATCTGATACAATGAGAAAAGATAAGCATACATCGTTGACGCATCTTTCTGCCGATGTCTCCTATATAAACGGACATTTATGGGGCTCTTTAGTCAGACGGCCTTATTCCCTATCCTAAAGGTAAACAGTAAGCAAGGTAAAATTGTGAGGTAATATTAAGTTTAAATTTAGAAAATACACATATTTAAATAGATACAAAATATTTAAATAAATTTCAAACATTCATCTGATACAATCAGAAAAGATAAGCATACATCGTTGACGCATCTTTCTGCCGATGTCTCCTATATAAACGGACATTTATGGGGCTCTTTAGTCAGACGGCCTTATTCCCTATCCTAAAGGTAAACAGTAAGCAAGGTGAAATTGTGAGGTAATATTAAGTTTAAATTTAGAAAATACACATATTTAAATAGATACAAAATATTTAAATACATTTCAAACATTCATCTGATACAATGAGAAAAGGTAAGCATACATCGTTGACGCATCTTTCTGCCGATGTCTCCTATATAAACGGACATTTATGGGGCTCTTTAGTCAGACGGCCTTATTCCCTATCCTAAAGGTAAACAGTAAGCAAGGTAAAATTGTGAGGTAATATTAAGTTTAAATTTAGAAAATACACATATTTAAATAGATACAAAATATTTAAATAAATTTCAAGCATTCATCTGATACAATGAGAAAAGATAAGCATACATCGTTGACGCATCTTTCTGCCGATGTCTCCTATATAAACGGACATTTATGGGGCTCTTTAGTCAGACGGTCTTATTCCCTATCCTAAAGGTAAACAGTAAGCAAGTTAAAATTGTGAGGTAATATTAAGTTTAAATTTAGAAAATACACATATTTAAATAGATACAAAATGTTTAAATACATTTCAGACATTCATCTGATACAATGAGAAAAGATAAGCATACATCGTTGACGCATCTTTCTGCCAATATCTACGATAGGACGCAAAGTAAAATAAATAAAGATCGAAAGAAAAGCAACCCAGTCACCAGGCAAAGAAAAGAACATTATTTCTTCTTCCATTCTTCTCTCTCGCAAGAGGGACAGCCCAAGGGCAAGGGTAGCAGCTGCAGGGTTAACAAAGAAGTCGATTTCTCCGGCTATTCTTCGGATCGTGGTCATTTAATTTGGGGAGAGGAAATACGCAACGAATAGAAACTGAAATCTGAAAAGAAGTATGGAAAATATATACAAAGGAATCGTACTTATACAGGAGAAGGGGTAGATCTCTTCTTATAAGTTAATGTTCCGTATATGTGAATAGTAGTCTTTTCCACCACTGAAAACATGAAAATTCGACTATGCTGTTTTCTTGGTTGTTTATTAAATAAATATAGTTTTAAGGGGAAAATAATCCCGTATGTAATAATAGCCCAAGTTATCTGTCCGTCTGTCAGCGAAATTATGAAGGGGTTGTACATGGAATGGATATAGGCATCTAATATTAGATTTTTGATGAGTTAGGGTTAGCAACGTACAAAATCCCCCCCCCTTTTCTAGTATTTAATGCCATTATTTCAAGTCCTATTTTCCCCGGTTAATAACAAGTGATTAAATTTATCAATTTGTCACATAATAAAAAGTAAAAATAACAATATAGAAATAGAAAAGCATGAACTGTAAATTATCTCCACGTTTTAAGAATAAAAACAAAACTCTGAAAGGGAAGGGAAGAAAACCATTGGGAGATAGTTTTAAGGGGAAAATAATCCCTATATAATAATAGCCCAAGTTATCTGTCCGTCTGTCATCGAAATTATAAAGGGGTTGTACCTGGAATGGATGTAGGCATCTAATATTAGATTTTCTGAGTTAGGGTTAGCAACTTTCAAAATCCTCCCCCCCCTTTTTTAGCATTTAATGCCATTATTTCAAGCCCTGTTTTCCTCGGTTAAGAGCAAGCGATTAAATTTATCAATTTGTCACATAATAAAAATTTAAAGATAACAATATAGAAATAGAAAAGCATGAACTGTAAATTATCTCCACGTTTTAAGAATAAAAACAAAACTCTGAAAGGGAAGGGAAGAAAACCATTGGGAGATAGTTTTAAGGGGAAAATAATCCCTATATAATAATAGCCCAAGTTATCTGTCCGTCTGTCATCGAAATTATGAAGGGGTTGTACCTGGAATGGATATAGGCATATAATATTAGATTTTTGATGAGTTAGGGTTAGCAACGTTCAAAATCCCCCCCCCCTTTCTAGTATTTAATGCCATTATTTCAAGTCCTATTTTCCCCGGTTAAGAACAACGATTAAATTTATCAATTTGTCACAGAATAAAAAGGTAAAAATAACAATATAGAAATGGAAAAGCATAAACTATAAATTCTCTCTACTTTTTAAAAATAAAAACAAAACTCTGAAAGAGAAGGGGAAAAAACCATTGGGAGATGTTAATATACACAATACAAGTCTCTTCGCAAAGAATAATTGTACCTTTCGTATAACAGAGTGAAATGTATATCCCAAAATGTAAGCATAGAGATTTAATATTTCTTCCTATACATAAATACCTCATTAGGTAAATATTCGTATAAGCGAAAATTATATTACATAAGTCTTATAGAACTTTCATTGGGAAACAAAAAGTTCTTCCTATATCTGATTTTTCAGTATAAGTCGATTCCGTATTAATGAGACTTCACTACATAATCACTAGTTATCCCTATCCTATCTCAATCAGATTGAGGTCATTAAAAAGACTTGATTGTATTCATTTCATAAAAGAAGAAAAGTTTTATGAATTGTTAGGCTTATGAATGGTACTTAAAATACAGGGTCGGGTTAAATAACTTTGGGGCTGTACACGCTTTTCTTCTTTCTGCCCCCCTCCCATTTTCCACAAGAAATAGAGCACACAACATATATTCAATAAATAAAACAAAATAAATGTGAAAATGTACAACAATATTTTAATTTTCATCAATTAAAGTTATTTATCACACAACAATCATTTTAATATTTCTAGAAAAAATTTAAAAGTTTGTTTATAGATTTAAAAAAGTTTTATTAAAGATTAATAAAAAGTAAGTCTAAAAATATAAACAAACTGTATTTAAAAGTTCTATATCCTAATCGTTAATTCCACAAAGTTATCAATTATGTCATCATATTTATTAATATCCAATGCATTTTGTTTGATGTATAAAAGAGCTAAAGCATTTAAGTATGACTGATTCTCTGAGTTCCGTAAATAATTTTAATATGTTTCATAATACTGAGAATGACATTTTAACGGATGCATTTGGCAAACGTAAACCTAAATAAATTCGCAGGAATATTTTTCATGTCTAACAAAAAAGTTGACTATCTTATTTACAAATCTATTCAAAATAGCAGTTTCATCTAGCCATTTAATAAATCTGGGACATTTGTCTCAGCTGTCTGTGCGATGAATTGACAGTGTTCACACTTAATGTACTTTTAGAAAATATAAATAGCAGAATCACAGCTTTTATTTTTTATAATATGCCAAGAAAAATCCTGTTTAAATAAGAATACCTACATATGATTCGTTATTTAACCCCTTAACGCATTTGCCCGTGTCTGACACAGGCGAAATTCAAATTAAGCATGTAATAAAATTGTTTACACTTTGTTTGTATAACAATTTTTTTATATACTTTTTACTCTTTCCAAGCTCCCTAATCACCCCCAAAACTGAAATTGCAAAAAATAACTTACATTGTACCTATATATCCCTTTTCTGTGAAGAAAATATGTCATATTTTATAATTTTTTCTAAACTAAACTCGTGCTTTAAGGGGTTAATTCGTTATATATTACTCAACGCAGTCTTTCTTTAAACCACTATACAATCCTACCTTTAACAATTTATTAGCACAGGTTGACATTGAAATTAAATATATTGAAAATGATCATTATTATTATGCTTCAAGTTTCCAAGCTATGAAGCGTTAAACTTTTTTAACCCTTTTTATCCTGATGGGACTTCTAAGTACCGCTTCAATCCAACACTTATATGTTCCTAATAAAGCCGTTTTTCCTGACGGTACTCACAAGGACATGAACGATGCAGTTCCTACAGCAGAAAAGAAATGACAGCACGAATCAGGAATCCTTTTTATTCGAATAGTAGGAATTTTATAATTGGCGTCCTGCATTCGAAGGTCATTTTGTGGTAGTGCTGATACACGTGTTGTTCAATTGAGTAAATTTAGTGGTTTATTACCAGTTATTTGGTACTATTATTTTTTTAGACTTCTATGCTTCGCAAGTAAGCATTTCATTTGTTTTATTCATAATTTAATGTTTTATTATCTATCATAGAGTGAAAAATATTCTTTGGTACTAGAAAGTACCAGCTAAAAAAGTAACTACTAAAATACAATAAAACTTAATTTTTTGTTTTCTATGATTATTCTCCATTAAAACTTATCTAATGATGAAAAAATGCAGTAAGAAAGTTGATGGTAAATTAATTCAGGATATAAAGGGTTAAAATATTTCAATGCAGTTTTTATCCTAATAAAGGGAATATTTTACTAATACCGGATAAAATACTGCTACATAAATTTCCTGCTATGAAATTAGTCCAGTTTCCTTCCTTCCTCAGTGGCATGACAGTCCAGGATGGGCCTTAGCCTTCTCTAGAATTTCATACCAGGCAGTCCTATCTTTGGCTCTGGATTTCCAATTCGAAATTTTCAAGGATCTTATGTCTTTCTCAATGCAGTCTAACCATCTAAGTTTTGGTCGTCCTCTCATTCGGGTTCCTATTGGTTTGGCCGTAAAAACTTTTTTTGTGGATCTATTGTCATTAAGTCGAACTAGGTGTCCGGCCCATTTTAATCTTTGTAAGCTAATAAAATTAATTATATCTGGGTTTTTATATGTTTTGTATAATTCAATATTTGTTCTTCTTCTCCATATACCATTTACATTAATTCCTCCAAAAATACTTGTCAATATTTTTCTCTCAAAAACTGCTAGGGTTTCCTTTTCTCTTTCTGTCAATGCCCAGGTTTCAGCTGAGTAAGTCAAAACAGGTCTTATTAGGCATTTAGACAATATTATTTTAGTCAATCTTTTAATGTACTTAGACTTTAAATGTTTCTTTAATCCAAAAAAACATCGATTAGCAGCAGTAATTCTGCTATGAATTTCAACAGATATATTATTTTGTGTATTAATTTCCGAACCTAGGTATATAAACTGCTTTACAGTCTCAAATCTATAACTGCCTATTATATTATATTCTGATTATTTGTGATTATATTCTGATTTTAAACAAGACACATATTTGATTTTTCATTAATGCTCAAATTCATCTTTTTGGCCTCAGTTTCCAGAGAAATAAATGCTTGTTTTAGTGCATCTAATGTCCGGGCTATAATATCAATATCATCTTCATATGCACGCAATTGTACAGATTTGTTGAAAATGGTTCCTCTAGAATTTAAATTTGCATCTCTAACTATTTTCTCCAGTGCAAGGTATTAGTCCAGTTTAACAGCCCTAAAATCAATCTTGTCTAGATGTAAAAGTGAATGGCAAAGAAAAAGAGAAATTGGGTAAATATTTTGTCTAACAATTACTGCATGTATATTTCGTCGATTATCTTACTGTAAAATGCAGTTTTTTATAAAAAAATGTTACCTTTACCCCCCCCACTTGTTTCTCATAGTAGAAAAAAGAACTTTTTAAAAACAATACAAAATCCCCCCCCCCTAAAATTTGCTTCCATAAAAAATGCTTGGTTTACCGGCCTTGCAGACCCTCCTGATCAGATGCAATAGTGAGTAATAAAGTAAATCAAATACAGTCTGTATCAGTTATATGGTCATTTCAGCAGTCTAGAAAAATCAGACCATATAAAGGGGATGACCATATATGCGGAACAATGCAACCCTATTGTGCATATACAGTGCATTTTTAACTCATAACAGAAGAGCCTTATACACATTCCCATAAGGTGACAAGCTGTGATGTTTTCTTTCTTTATCAGCGATTTCAATACTTGAGAACCAAACTTTGGCAGCTAAAATGTTGTTTAATGTCGTCCAGGTAATCGAATTTGCTTTGTCGAAAGCAGCCTTTGAAAGATTAGATTTTTTAAATTTTTCAATCAATTCATTTTTAGCAGCAAATGTTAAATTCTTTCTTTTCGAAGCCATAATTAAAAAGTGAAAGTTCTTATTCATGACGTATGATACAAATACAACAAAATTTCCCTTTACTTGTTTCGTCTCAATTTCAACTTAAGCTAAGAGAGATAACTTCAACCAATAAACAGACAGATGTCCGCCTCTTGTCAGGGGCAAGAGAACTGAGAGAGGTGAGAAACTTCGACGATGAGTCTACACAAACAAGAAAGTGGGAAAGATAGGGAAACAAAGGCTTGAATCCAGGTCCTCTCCGATTTCGCACTGACTTCTTAACCCTCTAAGCGGTTCGCACGTACAATTCCGCCAAGCCGATGATATCTTCAAAGCGGTTGTCATGTACAATTTTCGACTTCCAAAAACGTTCCGAAAATAGATGTATTGTACATTTCTGCCAGTGTTTTTCCCCATGGAGTTTTGCGGTAGGAGGGTCAGGTGGATTGTTTAGGAACTGCACCCCTACTCCCTGAAGCACAAAGACGCTGATAACTTTTCATGGCTTTGTAAATCTCTATTTCGAAATATTTCTTTCGTTTGCGGTAACAGGTGTATCTCTAATTGCCCCACTTAAATAGCTTGGATGACTTTTGTAGAAAAATATAAATCATTCTCTTAAAGAATATTTTTATTTGTACTTTTAGAATCCATTATTTCTTATAGGATGATCTTCGAGACTTGACGAGCTTTATGTGTATTAAAAATTAACAATCTGTAATGTCTATTTATATATCGATTTATAACCGGAAGTAAAGGGACAATAACGAGAGTAAGTTTCCCGTATTCCAATCTAGTCGACAAAGGGTGAAGTAAAAAATCATAGAAAACTTTGGTCACTGACACAATAAAACTTTAGCGTATTTTTTGGAGACTTTTCTCTGTGTGTTCCACTCTAAAGGTTAAAAACGGAAACTCGTTGAAAACATGAAACTGACCATACAACCGGTAACAAGGAAATGAAAATGTTTGTACAAGCGGTGCACTTAACACATGTTCCCTATTAAGTTAGACGGGTATTTAGAAAAGTGACCATATAAGCGGAGTGACCTTATAAGCTGGTGACCATATAGCCGGTACTGACTGTATTGGGATGATATTTTGTCTAACAAATATTAGATGCATACATTATAGCTTATCTTACTGAGTAAAAACAGTTAATATGAAAAACGTTAGCCTTAATCACGTTGCCTTTAAAAGTAAAAGAAAAACAAGTTTTTAATAACTTGATAAATATTTATTCAGGATTATTTCAATTTAGAAGAAGGATAAAAAATAATTATATCCTGTTAAGTTTTCAATACTTCTTTACTAACTTTTTATTAATACCGAGTTGTGGAATTTCAAAAGCATGCAGTGCAGGAGTATGAAATGATACAGATGTGCAAAGAAAATATAGAGATTTCCATAGAGTGTATAAAGTACGATTTTATGCAAAGTCAACATGTTATTAACACATTGAGTGCCGGTACATTTTGCAATTACATTCTACCGGGAACGGCCGTTTTGCGCGTTAATTTAGTTATTCCGTTAAATCTCAATAGATAAAAAATATTTAATTTTTTAACCAATTTTCCGTATTTTACATTGAAATAAACAAATATATAAATAGAAATATATAAATAACAATAATAAGTTTTTTGTAAACAAAAATATTTTTTTAATGGATAAATTTATAACAGTATCGTAAATATGAAAGATCGAATAGTAATAGTAGTATATAGTTTTAATTTTTTCGAATTATGTTATATATGTGAAGGAGAGAGATTCGGGACACAAACTCGGATACAAACTCTTATTATAAAAATTAGTTTCATTAACATTTAAGGGAATTATATATACAAGGGTCATAAAACTTAAGCATGCTCGATAAATCATTATTCCTCTCTCCCAAGTGATGGCTCAGCAGAAAAATTTTTACTCACAACGTAAGATTTTTACTCCGCACTTTTCAAGCACGACACGACTCGCTTTTACGAGCTTTCTTCACACCAGTAGTAACAATTTTCTCTAAAATATGTTAAATTATTTGTTTAATTTTTTCCAGAATCTATGTGGTAGACAAGAATATTCGGCTTCGTTTTCCTGTATATATCATTATTTTTGTACCCACAAACAAATCATGTTGTTACACTTGTTTGTACACTTACTAGTACGTGACTCACGCTCAAGTATCAGTCATCAGAAAACGTACTTGTACGTGTCCCACGTTCAATATATCATCTGATATAACTACTATATGTTATATCATGTGTTAAACTGTATAAATAAATAAATAAATAAAATAAAGCAAATACTTTTCATTCCAGAGGGAGTTTTTAAATAGTCTTACATAGAACTTAGAGTTCCCGAATTAAAAAAAAAAATCCAAACAAAACAAACGACGCATAAAATTATCACTTAAAAATCGTTTTTTTTTTATCCACCCAATGGGGATCAATTGCTTTTTCAAAGCTGTCTTGAAATATTTCTTCTGAACGAATCGCCCTTAAGGCATAGTGAAACTCCTAAGCTCTTACTTATCAATAGTTTTTCATGTAAGGCGATACATAGCAAAGCTCTCTATAGCTGATCTTGATCGATTGTTACAGGAACGATTATTAAAACAAACAAAATCAAAGTGAAACTTTTCCTCAAAATTTTAAATCTTCCTATCTCAACCGGCTCATGTTTAATTGGAGTTAACTTCTGAGATAACAAGCTGCATTGTCATCCAAGTTTCCCTTTCAAAACTTTTTGTAATAATTTTTTTTTCTCTCTCTCTCTCTCGGCGAACTGTGTATAATATTTCCATCTGAGCGAAGCTCCATTTTATCTTTTAAAGCACAAATTATATTTTCCGGTCGCCTGCGCCCAAGCTGAGGAGGGCGGCAAATATCAGGTTATTGATTGAAATTTCTTTTGAATCGCATACGATAACCCATCTGGACTCCTCCTTAAGAAAAAGATATTTTACACCGAAAACTCCTTCTTTTATCAGGTTTGTATTACGTTCTTAATCGCTAGCCTGCTCGAATTTTCTGCCGTTTCTTTTATCGCTTCGTCAAACCTCATTTATTTTGCGCTTTTGCCAACGGTCTTTTTTTTTATTTCTTTTCAATGCTTATTTCTTCTTATTTTTCAATCTAGCGTTCAAAAATATTTTTTGATGACATGGCAGATTTTTTATTTTCGATCGCATTCATTCTTTTGGACCATTTTTTAAAAGTTTTTACTCGGCTCCTTACCGGTCTTTTCCTCCCCCTCTTCAAAGTGTATTCATACATCGTTTTAGCCTCTTTATTGCTGAGGGACTAATTTTTTTTTTTCTGTCCTGAAAATGTTAAGTGAAATAGAGATACATATATGTGTCTTGTTTACCTTTTTATTTATTCTAAATTGCCTTTTAAATATTATTATGCTAAGTTGTGGGAAAGGTTAGTAAAAGAATATAAAACGCATTCATACAACACAGTACATACGGAGCAATAAATCACGTTTATTGAGATATCAAGTAAAATGGATGCACAATTAAATATGTGAGAGAAACTTACAGTTAATATCAGTTTATTATGAAACTTAACACATTGTATGCGGGATACGTTCTAGTACATTTTCGGACGATTGATACTTGAGCTCGGATCAGGTACTAGTACGGGTTTTCACTTGTACCTCTTCATAAAGGAAAATGCTTTGAACGTTACCTCACTGTAAAACATTTTTAGTTTTATGATTGCTCTTCATTTTTTTTATGATGTAAAAATGTTTATATGTAATATAATTCGAAGAAACAAAAACTATATACTATTATTTCTATTTTATTTTTCATATATACGATACTATTATAAATGTATCCACTAAAAATATATTTTTTGTTTACAAAATTCTTATGGTTGTTATTTATATATTTCTATTTATATATTTGTTTATATATTTCAATATAAAATACGAAAAGTTGGTTGAAAAATTAAATAATTTTCGATCTATTGAGATTTAACTGAATAACTAAATTTAACTCAATAACAAAACGCCAGCTCCCGGTACAATTCTGCTGCGAAATGTACCCGCACACAATGTGTTTTACTGAAAATTGAAATATTATTTCAGATCTACTTAATCTATCTTGTAATTCTAGGCAGTCGATGCAATATAGTCGATAGTTCTTAACTACATATTAGAAGGCTTGTACTTGGAAGTCTTGGGATCAAGAAAGGTGGCAAACAGGCAGGGCCGTAGCCAGAAACTATTTTTGGAGGTGGACCAAGTGAGAAAGACATCTTTTGTCTGTTTCCGGAATACAGTACCGGAAATACATTACTGTATTTCCGGCCAGTGGCCCAGAAAGATTTTTATGGTCTCAGCGAGTTTTTTTCTAAGAAAATAACGCCGAACGATGGCCGAATGGTAGAGCGCTGCTCTTCGGAACCGGGAGTTCGCGGGTTCGAAATCCCGCTGCTGGCATGGATGTTTTTAGCCGTTCGGAATCGGCGTTAAACTGTAGGTACCGGTCTCATTAGCCCTCGTGTGCAAAAACAGTAGACCGTAGCGCTCCAAATTAAAAAATCTAAGAAAATAACTTTCCATGTTCATGAACAACTAGGCAGATAGCACATACACACACAGTAGTGGGACATTGTCTATCTACAAAATAGTCTTTCAAAATTTCGGGGGGGGAACCAGTCCCCCAAATCCCTCCCCCTGCCTACGGCTTTGCAAACAGGAACCTGTAAAACATGGTGCATCAGCCTTTGTTTACCCTGATTCCTTTTTTAATGTCCTACCTTTATCTTTTGTGATATCCTGATAATTGCAATGAAGAGACAAACATTTCGTCTCTTCCTTACTCAGAGGTATAGGGGTTACAAACCCGACTTGTCCAGCAAGGGTCGGAGCAAGATAGAACTCAGGAAACACTTAGCTTTCTCTGTCAGTAGCCCACTGATAGCAGTGAATTCACTTACGTATGTAACTCTTTGTCACATTCTATCTATTGTCAAGAAAATATTAGGATGAATCGACGCACAATTGTGGCAACAACTTAGATTTATCAATGACAGTTAAGACCATTGCAGGAGTAAAATAAAAAATGTTTACAAAAACAAATATAATTGTTCACATAATGATACATATGACTGACTTTCTTTAATAGAAATAGTTTTTTCACAGATATGTACAGTAAAATTAATTGAAAACTGGAAAATGTGAGTGAAGTTTTACGTGTTTCAAATACATATCGGTCATACAGAGAAAAATCATTTGATATTTAGAAGTGAGTGTAAGGCGCTCGTGATATTCCGTTGCAGAAATGTCCTAAATGTTGATTATCCCCAGGAAAAGGGCTATTGCTCAAGATTCTACACTTCTCTTAAACTTGCAAGCCTCTCAGCGACCGAATACTCAGACTTACATATTATATCTGTACGTTCTATGGGAAAACATGAAAGATGTTTACTTTGCCAGACATTTTTGATAACATCTTGTGTATTCTTGGCGTGTAATCTAGCAAAGCGACTGCTAAAACATGTCAAGAACAAAAGAAAAAAAATATTTTTATGTATTCATAATCATACTAGACTGATCCATATATAATTCAAATTAGATTGTGCATACAGGTAATACTCAATTACCACTTGACTACAGCTATTGACCCAAAATATTTACTTATCTCTTATGAGAAAGTGTTAAAACATCAGAGTTAAAATATATTTCATATACATATTAAATACCTTTAAATTATAGGATTACCTGACACATGTAATAATGTAATAATTAATAATTTACATATGCAATAATGTAATAATGAATAATTTGCATATGCAAAAATGTAGTAATTAATAATTTACATATGTAATAATGTAAATCGGTAAGACCGGTTTCTTAAACATTATACAATTTTAGATAATTCTCCTAAATAAAACATTTTTAACGTAAGTGAAACTTCATTCCCAGTTTTGTTTCTATATAAATTCTAAAGAAAAAATGGAAAAATAAAAGGAATTGATTATTATTTTGAGTGTTGAGTATATTTTAAAGAAATGCTTTTTGACGACTCATATTTTATCAAATAGTCTCTTATTTTATCAAAAAATGTTTTCTAATAGATTCTAATCCCTTTTATAATACGAGTATCATTATTATGTATTATCATTATACAAATATTATAAAAATTGAATTTTTTAAAAAGTAATATTTTACGTTCCTTGTCTCTTAAAGCTAAACAAAATATCTTTAAATTAGGCATTTTTGAAACAGTTATAGAACAAATAAATAATTTTATATACATTTATTAATATATTTATTTCTGTTTGGGGGGTCATAAAGCATCAGGTTAACATCTAACCATAAATATTAAGTGTATTAAATTCAAAATAATACGTTATAATTTATCTGAAATTAAAGCAGTCTATAAAATTGTTTTCAAAGAATACATAACGTTATTGATTATGTATACCCATAAAGAAACCTGGGCTTAATACTGCTAGTATTTAATAACAACTTTGTATTCATAAAAGTAAATATAATTTACATTTGACAGCAAATTATAAACTTTATAATTACTGTGTTTAAAGCAAAAATGTAAAATTATAATTCAGTGTAGAGAGAGGGGAACGAAACATTTAAATACTGGACACAGAAAATATTTGCTTCACAATATTTGAAAACTCCCGTATATTTTACCTTCAAACAAATGATAGAAAATATAACCGAATAATTACTTGAAATTTATACGAGATTAACCTTTAACATCTTCTGTATGCATGGTTCGCATCATTATTGTGAAACTCTCGTTTAGATTGCTACCGTACAATACCTTTCTAAATACAGGTTCACTTCACAGTAATTTTCAGGGAAACTTCTAACGATATGCTGTTGAACGAACAAAAGTTTGTAAATTTTGGGAAGTCTAGACATGTCTAGACTACACACATTGCACAATGGATTATCGTACAGAAAATAGTTTCTAATTTACAGCAACACAGAAACCCTTTAAGTGTTGTTTTTCCCCAAGGCATCAACGTATTCGTGTTTTTAACTATTATCTTTAATATTTTCTTTTCAAAGTGAAGTTAGCTGCTTTGCACCTTTTGAAAAATTTTATAATTTTTTTGATAATTTTTTAAGGTTCTATTCTAGGAAGTCTCTGTATAGTGAAATTAAAGAGGCTTAAAATATATATGCAAAAGTACGTGTAAATAAATATAAGTTTAATGTGTATGCCCACGTACATGTACTCATATGTTAATATAATAATAAATATCTTTTTGGGCTCAAATATCATAAGAAAACTGGGCTATAGATGTATGATATTGTTTTAACCTAATTTTTTTACTATATTTAATATGATTTATTCTATCAAAAATCTTCTCATCTATAGCGAAGTTAGATCTAGGAGGTGTTAGTAGTGCTTGTTCCTCCCCTTAACGTGCTTCAATAAGTCTGTGTATATGTAACTATCTATCTATATGTCTCTCTTTATATACATAGACACATATACGTATACATAAAGATAGTATATTCCATATATATATATATATATGTGTGTGTGTGTGAATATATATATATATATATATATATATATATATATATATATATATATATACACGTGTGTGTAAATATATATATGTATATATATATATATATATGTGTATATATATATATATATATATATATATATATATATATATATATATATATATATATATATATATATATATATATATATATATATATATATATATATATATATATATATATATATATATATATATATATATATATATATATATATATATATATATATATATATATATATATATATATATATATATATATATATATATATATATATATATATATATATATATATATATATATATATATATATATATATATATATATATATATATATATATATATATATATATATATATATATATATATATATATATATATATATATATATATATATATATATATATATATATATATATATATATATATATATATATATATATATATATATATATATATATATACGTATGTATGTGTATATGTATATGTATATATGTATATGTATATATGTATATGTATATATGTATATATGTATATGTATATATGTATATGTATATATGTATATATGTATATGTATATATGTATATGTATATATATGTATATATATATATATATATATATATATATATATATATATATATATATATATATATAAATGAAATTGAAAAGATTAATAATATTAATTAAGAATTTTTAGTAATCTTGATGCGCCATGGTACTATCAAGAAAAACTAAATTACATATTAATTAAAAGGAAATAAATGTAAAAAGATAAAGAATTTGAAGGAATTAGAATAGGAATTGGTATACTTGAAGCGTTGGGGGGAATTGCGATCCCCACACTCCTGTTAAATGGCCATTTTATTCAGCTGAAACGCTACCGGTCACCATAAAAACACAAATAAAACAGACTAATAGTTTAAAAACAATCCATGCAGAAATGTGACTATAAAGCAAAGTAAAATAAATAAAATTAAACGGATACATATTTCTTTTATCGTAAATACGGATGACTGAAGTGCTGTTGAATATACTGATGTCTGATCTAGAAAATTGATAATTTAGTTAACATCAAAGTTATCAGTATTGCTTTTTTTTTTTAATGAAATCAGGGTATATAAACTCAGCCAATTTCTAAAAATTGTAACAAAATTTTATATCAATATAACATAGTGCAGTGAAGTGTAACTCAAATTTACAGTTCAATTGCAGTTCATGAAATAATAGGTACAGGTTAGTAGAAAAACTTAAATATTGTGTACCAGTGCCAATGTCTTTGATTTTAAAAAATAATCACCATTGATTTTGTAGTTACCATTTTAAAGAAAATTTAAAAATTTAAGATACGGAAAATATTTAATGTTATTAGTCTTTTTACGAAGGCTGCTTTCAAGAATTGTTAAATCATATATTTTATATAACATCTTGTAAGAAATATATTTTCACAAACAAGCCAAATTGAATTATATTTATTATCTTAAGAAGGGAAGAAAATTCTTTAGAAGTAAGTAATATTTCTTTGAAGATGGCTCTCCCAAAGGACATTAATCCGTGTGTCCAGTACCTATTTCTCAGTTTCTTTCAATTTGGTTACGTTTTTTTGTCCGTAATAAAAAGAAAAATATCGACAGGATGTTGCTTAGCAGGTTTAAGACTATTATTTTCTCAATATGGGAGATCGCTTTGCTTAGTGACGAGCTGTTTTACTTTTTTACCAAAACTAATATGGAATTTTTCTTTTCGGAAATATCCGAGCCAAGACTGTAACTGAATCTTAACTCAAAGAAAATATTTCAGTACAACGAGTTTGAGAGACTGTTATCAGGTTGGAATTAAATCAGGAAATTGTTATTAATTCAGGAGATAGCTTTGCTATGGGTTCAACTGGTGTCTGAATCGAACAATATTGAGATTTTCTGATTTTTCTCGAGCGAAGCATAAAAGCAATTGAGCACCTACCCTATCGGGTGTACGGCTTGCAAGTGCTGCCCTGGGGAAAAGTCCACCCGGGACTCAAAGGCAAAAAAGAATTTAAAATAAAAAAGAATAAATAAACAAATAAAATTAAATTAAATTAAGAATTAATAGAAAAAATCTGATTTACATTAGAAGTTAACAGAAGGGGAAACGCTAATACGGGATGAAATCTTCTGAGATATATCAATGCTCTGAAGGTGGCTTAATACATAACAAGCTATAACAAATATACATAAACAAAACTCTTGAATAGACACTTGACAATTAACATAGAACTTATAAATATTAGTAATATGAAAAACTGTTATAAACATGATTAATAACACTATAAATATGTATATAAAGAATATAGATTACAAATATTATATCAATACCAACTAATGGATCTTGACTGTTATCAAAACTGTTAAAACATTAAAAAATACACAATAAATAAGTAGAGAAAATATTCAAATATTATATTAATACCGATACACCGGAGCTCTTTATTGATTATCGTTTCGAATGGGTTTAAATTTACAAGCAGTATCGACACTTTCATTAATTATTGAATGTTTATAACTAAAGAACCTGTGATGCTGAGATAGTACCTTGAGCCATTGTTGGAATCTAAAGGAGCTTTGAAAAGTTTAAGCATAAAGGCAATATCTTCTTTACTTTCTAGGCATTCAGCTTTCATCCTGAAACTGGCATATAGGAAGCACTTCTATAGCAGAAATTTAGATATGGCTAAGGGAGGTAATGCGGTTTTGAACTCGAATAAACTAGATTAAGTTTCAACCTCCAGGTTTTGTGAAAACATCTGTATTTCAAAAAGGAATTTCGTTTGAAACTTGAGTTTAAACATTATAAGCTAACAGGCTAAGGCCCTAATCCCCTATATAAATGTACCCCTCAGTTATCTGTCTGTCTGTCCAAAATTGGTCAACTTTTAGACTTTGTTTAAACACTTCTCCTCTTCACACATGAGTTGAAAAATAATACAATTGGAAAGAAGTGCATAGAAATCTCAAGCAAAGTGGAATATATATATTAACCAGGAATAAATAAATTACTATTACAATTTGTGAACCAACTGTAGATTATTCTCTTAAGTTAAAGAGTATTTAAAAATATAAGAAATATTTTTTATAATTTATTGTATCCTCTCTATAATAATAGCCTAAGTTATTTGTTCTTCTGTCCTCTAATTTTTGAAGCGGTTGGACCTGGAATGGGTGAAGCATCCGTATCGTATTCTTGATGAGTAAGCAAATTTCAAAACGAGTAAAACGTTCGATGTTCACACCTTCCCTCATTTCGAGTGTTTAATGCCATTATTTCAAGCCGTATTTTAACCGATTAACAGCATGCGATTAAATTCATCACAGTCGCTAGTTTCTGTTTTTGGTTTACTAGATACCGATTAAAATTAAACAATGTTTTAAATATGTCTATGCAATATTAAAGGGTAAGATTTCACCTATTGACCATAAACCAAAAATTTAGCAAAAAGTAAAAAATAATTACGACAAAAGTATTTGTAAAAGGTTAACTATAAAACCAACTATAATATACCCTATTTGCCCGTTTAAAAAGTTTTAATTGTGATTAAACTACGTAACCTTGATTTGTTAATTACCTTGTATACCCTTCATTTCTTAATATATTTCTTAATGAGATATTAATATTACATTTAAAAAAATCTCAATTGAAAAATATAATAATACTTTCAAGTTTTAAACACTGTACAAAAGTGGAACGAAGATGTAAATCTTTTATAGAAACTTTTGAAGTTTGAATACAGTAAAACATAGCACTACAATACCAGGAAGATGTTTTATCTCATTATAAGAGGCCTTCCATAAAGACAAATTTCTTTGCTAATATTTGCTTTGCGTGATTTTGAAAAGATAAGCAGTTGTTGGTTTATTGAATGTATAAATGGTCAAGGTAGAGTTTTTTGTTCCATATTTCTTAATGTAAATAGAATTCCCATCATTTTACGGAATTTGTCACGCAATGTTCTCTTTGGTTGTTTACAGAAGTTATCATTTTCTTTCTTTTATATGTAAGTAATAATACGTAGGCAAAATAAGTTTTAAAGTAAATCATAATTTTGAAAATGCTTATTTATACATACATTGAAACTCCAAGAAATTTATTTATTTTCTTATGAAATATAAAGTATTGAGATTTTTTGTCATTTAAACTCAGTATCATTGCTATACGGGAAAAATCAATCTTGGTTAAAATTAGGATTTTATAGAAAATTATTCAGGTATGGATCAACATTTGTATATCATATTTTAAGAAAACTTTAAAAAGACAGTCTTCGAGATATATAAGTTTAAATTATTTTATTTATCGTACAGAAACTGTGTGGAGAAAATTTGATGATCCACAGTTGTAATACGCCAATCACACATATTTCCCTTTTTAAAATTTCTAAATAACTGGTAAGGAACAAACCTTTATTTGATTTACCAAAGCTACAGTCGGCAAATTGAATTTCAGGCTTAGACCTTTATTAATTCTTCAAGATCCACACACTAGAATTTCAAATGTTCTCTGGTAACCCACCGAATAACCCAAAGTTTGCTCGATTTCATTCTTCCCAGCAGTGGCGTACCCAGAAATTAATTCTGGGGGGATTCATATTGTCATTGGCAACAAAAATATTTCTTGTAATTCTTTTCCAGTTAGGGAAAACCTTTTGTAATGCACTCCACAATTCCCCCCCCCTTTCTCTGCCTCTGGATATATATACAATGACACAGAATGACAAGAATATTTGGATAGAAAGCACAAGCTTTTTATTTCTTTTCTTTTCACAGAAACTGGCTTAGGTGGAATCTTGCTCTTTTCTTTTCCTGTGCAAAGGAACATATGCACCCTCACCCCCAAGACCTTTTTCACAAAACCGAAATATGTCAAGATAATGTTCTTGTTGTAGTATTATGATATTTCTAAACTTATTAAAAAGGAAAACAAAATTTTAAATTTCCCCCCTTCTTTTTTCAGTTCCTAGAAAAAATCTTCGGTGTGTGTGTGTGTGTGTGTGGAGGGGGGGTTGCATATGTCTATTTCCTCCACACCTCGGCTACGCTTCAGCCCCCCCCATCTCTATTTCATTTGTCAATCTATGTAAACGAGTTCATAATCGAAAAGAGTATCAATGAAATGTTTCACATTATCCAGCAACAAGTAGTGTTTCTCAACGTGTTGTAAAACCCTCAAGGGGAGACACCTGCAAATATCGGATGTTTACTATGAGTTTTCCCTGCTATCAGAATTTTACGCCGCTATTAGCAGTCAAGCTTTTGGGGGGTGGAAGACATTTTATGAGATGGCCTCGGCTATTCTGAGGGTCTGGAGGTCTTGGCTATAGACAGTTATCGTATGAAAGCTTTAATTTCACATCAAACTCAAATAACTAGTGTTTAGAACTCCACTGATATTACATTTTATTTCGTCAGATACGCGAACAGTATCGTAAGTTTTTACAGCTTCAAATCTGCAACCTATAATGGCACAGGCCTTATCCTTATAGCGAGGAAATAAGGATTACCGCAAGAAAATGTCCATGCTAAGAATCACTAGGTGCTAAAAATACCTGATGGTGGGTCAAATATGGCCCCAACAGGGTTAATAGTCGGAATGAGTTACGAAGATCTTATGTATGCCAACCGGAATGAATTGTGGACACAATTGAAATTTAAGGATTTAATTACTGCTAAAAGGAAGTATTTACACTCTTTGGATTGAGGATCTTTTCATTACGTTGTAAAATTAAAATTAGTCATAATACTTTAGTTACTTATTCGGATAATGCTTTAAGATATTACATGTACAGAAAATTATAGTCAATAATATATATAGTTAACGTTGTGATAGATAAAAAGTTGGTATTAAAATAACTATTATTTCTGCAATAGAAAAGTTATCTCTCACCATTAAAAAGGTGATACACTATTAAGATGCATCTATGCTGCCAGCTCGCAGATCTTTTCCTATAAAAAATTCTCTGTCAATGAGACTTGCATATTCTGTCTTTTAAAATGAATAAACAATTATAATTCAAGATATAATTTAGAAAACTAGGCGAAATTTCTAGCGATTTTTTGACTGATTAGAAAATTATACAGAAAATGATGTGACAAAACTTACATTTTCACAGTTAAAATATTAGGAAGAACATTTCAAGAAAAAAATATTGACCTTTTAGTTAAGTAATTCAGTCTAGAATTAATAAACAAGTATGAAAGTTTTTTTCTAACTGTAAATTAGTTTAGTTTTGTTTGGAGAGCTACGGTCTATTGATTTGATCACGGAGGCTAATGAGACCGGGACCTAATGCTTAAAGCCGATTTCGTACGGCTACGTACATCCATGCCGTCAGGGAGACTCAAACCCTTTAAGAATATATCTCTATGTTGAATTCAAGTTCCTAAATTTTAATGTTTTGTATGCAAATTAAATTAAATTTAAAATAATTTTTCATAACAAAAGGATAAAGAATGAAAGATTGGTTTAAATTTAAAGGCATAATGTCTTAGATAAAACAATGAAACGTATTATCCATACTGATAAACTTTCAAAAACTGGTAAAATTCTACAAATGTCCGTTCATGATAATTTCCAAAATTATTTTTGGAAAAACCTTAACAAATCAAGTATTTTATGACATATTTTTCTTTTATTATATCCTTTAATACAGTGTCATAATTCTTTGAAATAAAAATTAAGGATATAAATGACTAATCAATAAGATATAAAATATATATAACTAGTATACATTTAAAAGCATTTAAAAAACATTTCTTATCCCAATGTGTACAGAATGTTTTATAATAGAATGTGAAATTTGCAATTACGTAAATGAAGATTCTTCAACTTTATTTTGTAAAACATCTAACAAAAGATTTATTTTTTAAAAAGTTAAATATTTTTATTAGATTAAATTTCCTTAAAACTTGTATATAAATATTATGATGCAAACTACATTAAAAAATGCAACAGAAAGCTAAGGAAATGAAAAATTAAGGTAAATGATATTCATAATTTCATAACACAATAAAACTTATGAAAAAATCTAAAACTATTAAAATTTTAAAGTCATTTTACGACATTTTACAAAATTATTCTTTGGTTAAATTTAGACTTTTGTTTGGAATGTTTTCTGTATTTATTGAGGGTAAAACATAATTTTGTTTACAAAAGAAAGGTTAAGATTCCTTACATAACTTCGGCTTTCTTTGTATACTTCGCAACTTTAAATAAAGTTACTTTTAAGCTGAATGTAATCAAACAAAGAGAGCATAACTTCAATAAAATATTTTCTATTATGTAAATTTTCGAAAGATTCTCAAATAATATAAAAAAATATCTGTTCAAAGGTTGGGTATTAAGTAGATTAGTTAAATTCACCTCTGGTAATTAAAATGTTTACTGAATGTCGAAAACTCAACGAAACTATTTCATATGCTCCATTACTGTTTCATTGTTTTATTGTTAACATAAATTTTTAATGTTAACTGAATTTTAATTTTATGTTCATGGAATAAAAGTAATAGAAATCTGCTATTATTTAAATGCAAATAAATGTGCTCAGTTTTATTAAACTTGTTACAAACACAATAAAACTTGATAAAAATTATTTTAAATTTTTATTACTCTTTGCTTGAAATATTACATTATGATATATTTATTAACATTGTAAAATACAATATATTTACATTATATGCACCTCGACATCGTATTAAATATTGAATAATTTTTTATTTATTGTAAATTTGTGTACTGATTTAAGTAGTTAAATTAGCTTATTAAACGCAAGTTTAAAAATGTATAAAATGACTTCTTATAAGCACAAAAATAAACTTACAATAAAAATATACATTTATGTTTCCCATTTCCTATCTTTTTAAATAATTGTCTTTAAAATATCGCAGTGTTAGCCAAAATTACCTTCAAATGCTGAAAGCTGCATTTAAGTTTACTTTTAAAACAAATGATTACTTTGTATCGGATGCTTGAAAATGTATACATTTATTTACGCTTCATATAACAATAATTTCTTGCTGAGCGAACTTTATTATTAAGGAAACAGTAAACGTTCAATTTCATTTATTTTCTTTTAAAACAATCTGCTTGATAATATAGTATATGCTTAGAAATGCATGTATGCAAGCGTGGTCAAAATTTTAGTGGAAAATACTATTTCTTATAGAATTTATTAATAACTTAATAAGTATCTGAATTAGCAATTTAAAGGTAGTTTTATTAAAAGTATATTTTATGTGAAATATAGCTGTTGTTTTATAGGATGCATTTTAACATTTAACTTAACGATTAAATTTTATAATAAGCATATGCGGAATATATTGCATGAAAAGAAAGTAATAGCAGAAAATATTTTTTATCGTTTTGAAATGAATAATAGTAGTACTTTAAAATATAGAACTAATGTATTTTGCATTTCTAAACATATTAACTGTAACATGCATTTTGTTTTATATGTTAGAAGATAAAATATCAATAAATTTGAAAGGAAAAGATCAGTTATAAATACTCCTGAAGTGTTTAAAATATTCAAAGAATAAAAAAATATTAGTTCTCTTATAAAATAAGTTATTTGTATCAATTTTACAATGTTTTGTGGAAATACTTCTTCGTTACAGAATTCAGGATTTAATAAAGGTATTTTCATTCTCATTCTTTCTTAAATTTTACAAATAAAGGAATTTTCAGTCATGCTTCGGCATTTGAAAGCTAACCTTCTTCTCAATTTTCATTTCAGTAAGAAAATATTTGTACCATGTTCAAAATAATTTATTTTGCTGTGGTTTAGGATCTGTTCGCAAATTATTATGAGCAATAAGCTCATAATAATCCTAAGTATTTAATTTTTCTTAAAGTATTAAAATGTTATGTAGCATTATGCTATGTTGTAGGAATGGTTAATAGAAGGATTGAAGCTATAAACTAAGTCTGTTGTGAAACTCAAGTAAAATGTACACAAGAAGGTATAAATGAAAGACTTACCGTTGGCGACTATATATTTTAAAATTTAAAAGATAAACATTACAAATCTATTTGAAATATATTGAAAATTTGACCAATATATGTAAGGTTAGTTTTTCAATATTCCCGCAATGCTAGTATTATACAGTTAAAGGAGATGACAATTAGGAACCGTTAAAAAACTGTAAGCAGTCTCAGATTATGATGATTTATTTTTATACCCTTCTTCTGCCATAGTCAACTACTAATTGCTGAGGGGGCAAGTACAACAGCAACTTTTCCTCCCACTCATAGGGAGTGAGAATGGGAAACCCGACAAGTCCACCCAGGGTTCAAGTAAAATATGACATTGGAAAAAATATCTGTTTTTATCTGCCGTCAGTCTGCCGTAGATAGCCCCCTAATAGCCACGAGTGTATTCATTGGTGTACTCTTTGCATACAGTTAAAGATGATGACAAATAGAAACCGTTAAAAAATGTGTAAGCACTCTCAGATTATGAGGATTTCTTTTATACACTTCCTCTGCCATAGCAAATACTAATTGTTGGGGAGGGCAAGAGCACCAGCAACTTTTCCTCCCACTCATAGGGAGTGAGGCGGCAAACCCGACCTGTCTAGCCAGTGTCGAAACAAAATATGACATTGGAAATAATTCCGGTTTATCTCCGGTCAGTCTTACAGTAGATGGCCCTCTAATAGCCGCGAGTGTATTTATTGGTGTACTCTTTGTATACAGTTAAATATGATGACAACTAGGAACCGTTAAAAAAACTGCAAGCACTCTCAGATTATGATGATTTCTTTTTATACAGTTCCTCTGCCACAATCAACTGCTAATTGTTGAGGGGGTAATTGCACCTTTGCAACTTTCCCTCCCACTCATAGGGAGTGAGGTGGCAAACCCCACCTGTCTAGGTAGGGTTGAAGCAAAATATGACATTGGAAACAGTTCCGGTCTCGCCATTCATAGCCCCCTAATAGCCGATAGTGTATTTGTTATTGCAACTCTTTGCTAGATGTAGTTAACATGTAAAGATTTTCGAACTCTAGTAAACAACGAAACCCAGGAATTAATATATATCATAGGAAAGATATCAGGTGAAATGTAAAATATAACTTAGTATTTAATTGAAAAAGGACAATGTATTTGAAATTTAACCATGCCTCTTATGCAATTTGTAGAAACAAAAATTCTTATTAATTTTTATACTATTAAAACAAATATATTTTTACAATTATAATTTTATGATTTAATAAAAAAAAGTAAAACTTTGATATCTGCAAAGCAAAATATATGCTTTGTTTTTTAACAGTTATTTTTTTCTTTTCTATACAACGTATAGTTAGCTGCTCATTATATATTTTCTCAATAATTTAGAAATTGAATATTAATTTAAGTTTACTGGAAGAATTTAACGTGCAAACTATTTTCATCTTATGCATATAATATATATTCAGATATATTCCAACCAAAATATGGCCTCTCTCGTGTTACTCAGGTTCATTAAATTTAAAGCATTTACATCATTCTTCACTTTGCGCCATGCTTCAGAACTTTGGTAACGCTAAACTATGTTATCGCAAATATCCTATTTATCTCTGTCTTTATTTACAAGTTTAATTGAATTCTGTCAAGCATTTAATGGAACTTCAGAATTTGAAGTGAAAATCAACACGCTGCGACTTAACAGTATTCTGTAAACTGGATGAAGGTGTTAAATTTAAATTATAAATTAAGACTAAATATGAGTTCGCGAACTAATAAAATACACTAATGGTACAACTCTGAACTGAGACTTGATTAAACGTGCCTATTTTATACTGAATAATAAACCTTTAGAGATTTCTGTTTCCATTTAATTATAAAAAATAAATTAAGGGATAACATGAGTTTTCAGTTCTGTATTGCAGTATATATACTTCTTGATTTTGATTTCCAATAATATATTATTTCAAGTGAAAAAACATAGCAGATTTCCAGAATGTACGAAACCTATCATATAAACTGTAAAAAGAGGTCAATTTTCAATCAGGTTAAAATTTGGTTTGAAGTACTGTGGAGTACTTTTTGCTACACGAGACCTAATGATACTGGGACCTTATGATGCTTAATCCCTTGCATGTGAATCCCGAACTCTGTTCGGGCAACGCAAATGAGCCAATATTGAAATGCCCGATCTGAGTTCGTACGAGAGAAAAAATGGTACAGTGGACTCTGCTTAATGTGATCGCGGTTAATGTTGTCAATCGCTTATTGTTGTCAAAATCACTTGATCCCGATTTCCTCTATTCATTTGTATGTTAAAATTATCCCTTTATGTGATCGTTACACCGATTAATGGGATCAGTTTTGAACCTCATTTTCACTGGCAAAGGAATATTCACAATATATTCAGAAGGAACCCATACTTTTCTTGCCTTTCGCTGTTGTTTGAATTTTCAAGAATTCTCCTCTTCAACCTAGGGAAATTGGGAATAAACAAAGGAGTGAAGTGGAGAAATTGACTCCTTTGTTCATTGGGAATGAACAAAGGAGTGAACCATGCATGTGACTCCCAAACTCAGTTCGGGCAATGCAAAAGCGCCAATTTTGGAATACCCGATCTGAGTTCGGACGAGAGAAAAAAACTGGTACAGTGGACTCTGCTTAATGTGATCGCGGTTTATGTTATCAATCGCTCATTATTATCAAAATCACTTGGTCCCGATTTTCTCTATTCATTTGTATGCTAAAATTATCGTTTTATGTGATTGTTATACCGATTAATGGGATCAGCTTCCGAACCTCATTTTAACTAGCAAAGGAATATTCACAATATATGCAGAAGGAACCCATACTTTTCTTACTCTTCGTTGTTGTTTAAATTTTCGAGAATTCTTCTCTTCAATTAAAATTATAGCTTTATGGGATCGTTACATCGGTTAATGTTACCAGTTTTCGAACCTCATTTTAACTGGCAAAGGAATATTCACAATGTATTCAGAAGGAACCCATCCAAACCCATCCAAATCAAACCAATCCAAACCTATCTTTCTTTTCCTTCTCTATTGTTTGAATTTTTGAAAATACTCCCTCTTCCAACTAGGTAAATTTGGAATGAACAAACAGTGTGAGATTGCACGCTTCTGGATTTTTTCAGAAATACGCACACTCTGCTGATAGTCAATGGTTGTCAGATAAGCAGAAGGCAACAGACGGAAAGAACGGAAAAGGAGCGTATTCACATTTTATACCTTGCTCGCTTACATGCAGCTTGTCAATATGGAAGCCAGAAAGCGAAATGATTTTACATTAAAACAAAAGATCGAAATTTCAAATCGTTATGACAGGTTGATTATCATTACGAACAATTTATCAATGAGAGTAGAAAAAATTGTAGGCAGTCAACAATTGATTAATTTTTTTTAATTATGTATACAATTCTTATGTTTTGTGGTTCTTATGTTACAGTACATAAATATATCTTCCATTTTGTTTTGACATTTAGTAAATGGGAATTAAAAGGAGGAGTAAATTTATCTAATTTTGCATATCGTATTATTGTTATAAAAATCACGGTGTCCCAAATTGATAAGCGAGGTCAGCTGTATTTCGATTCCGTCAAGCCTTAAATCGGTTTGCCCTATTCATATTTAATTTACCATTTTACCAATAGATAGAGATACATTCCCTAAGTTACTAAGTTAGGAAGTTTTTTGCTATTTCTTGGATACTGTAAAGGATTTGTGAGCGTCAAAGGAATTTGAGCGACATGCAAGTATGACATTTGATATTGATAATAATAATATTGTATTAGTTTATTATATTTATCCAGAAATTTGTGTCATTTGATTTATTTTGCTGTGATTTGAGCAACAATTACTGCAATGTATTAACATTTTCAGTATGTGAAAATATGGAAAAAAGTACTTTTTCGTTCATTTTTTTTTCAAAAATAATCGATTTCTCAAATTTTGACGATAATAGAGTACAAAATTAAAGAAAAAAATCTATTTTTGGAACTTTTTTCTCAAATATATTCTCAGACAAGGGGTTAAAGCCAATTCAGAATGAATACAAACATGCATTCTAATTGTGGGATTCGAACCCGCAGACTGTAATACCGTTATACTAACAAAATAACTTGTTATTGAGTATTTTATTTTGAGATTTTTGAATGTTTAAATTTCTTTAGACCCTTTAAGTAAATGTCAGACACTGTGCAGTACATTAGTTTGATAAATTTAATAAATATTAATGCATTCATTTTTTTTCTTATTTATGTCTCTATTACTTTTCTTGTTTTGTAAATGAAGTCTCAAACACTATTTATTAATTTACTTTGATATAAAATATTTTTGAACCCCCATCTTTCCTTACGCATTATAATACAAAAATACAAGAAACGTTCATTATTAAAATTTTTGGAAAATAAATAATTCTTAATTTCTTGGTGATTTCTTTTAAGGTATAAAACCTGTTATACTTATCGTACCATAAAATGTCATGTTTATGATATAAATGAGTAATTAAGTTTTAAGCTTTACAAAAATAAATCATTTTAAGCTTTTTTTCTGATTTGATGAGCATTCAAATCCCCCTAGACCCCATTAATCAATGTTAGATACTGTTCAAAACAGTAATTACTACAATTTTATTGTTTTATAAATATATAATAATTTATTAGTATGTTTAAATAGCTATTTAAATATACTTATATTAATTATTAATATAAATTTAAAAATAATTTTAAATAATATTTATTAGTATATTTAAATAATAATTATATATATATATATTAATTATAATTATTATTAATATAAATTTTAATAACTATTTAAATAATATTTATTAGTATACTTCAAAATAAAAATATTTGCTTTAAACTCTTTTATTTTTTCCTCAAAATATTACGAAAACAGAAGACACCTTCATTATAAAAATTTTTGAAAAATAAATAATTATTAAATATTTTTGTGATTTTTCCTCTTTTAAACCCTGTTATATCCCTTAAGAAAATGTTAAATACTGTTTAAAACATTAATTTCGACATATTTGTTGACTGTTCACGCATTCATCTTTTTATTATTCAGGTCTTTATTATTTTCATGCATCTTAAATACAGCTTTAAAAGCTATTTATTGATCTACTTTAAGATAAAATATTTGCTTTAAATCCTATCTGTTTGTTCCGCCAAATGTTATGCAAATACAGGAAGTGTTTAAAACCAAGAAATCAAATTACAGTTCAATAATAGAATTCATACCAAACATATTCTGTTCACAGCAAACGAAAATTATGTACCTCCAAGTTAAAGATTGCGAGTTCTCTAAGCATTCTTTTCTATGCATTGTTGCAAAGTTTTACGTAAACAACGTTAATAGCTCTCCGTGCTTTGTTCGAACTCTATTTCCTCTGAAATGATGGGGAAGCATGTACCAGAAGTCAGACGTAATTATTTTTATCTGCGAATAGAACTTATCCGCGTGTCAGCTGATTCTTTTCATCGTCATGTATAAACGTTAGATGAAACTTGATAAGCTGTGAGAAGAATAAAATATTGACATCAGATTTCATTACGTTATTTACTTCTCCCGTTATAATGGATTTCCTTATGTGTAGGGAGGAGGTTTAGAACACTTTTAATTGAAATAGTCAGATTAAGTTAATTAATATAATCTAGAAATGAGGTTTGATAAATGTTATACAATGATACAATAATACAATACCTTGATGATGAAAAAATAGTGAAGGAAATAATGGCTTATATTTAGTTTTTAGATTAAGTTATTGAATTTGTAGAATAAAAGTTAATTATAAGGTTCTGAATGGTGAATTTTATCATGTTGAATGTTGAATTTGAATGAAAGACACTATTGTAAAACCAAAATTGACGTTTTCATTAATGAATAAACACTGTCTGTATCTTATCTAAGAATATAGGTAGATCTATGTACAGGCAATTGGTTTCAATGCAGAATAAATCTCCACTTTTTGATGGATTTAGCTCACGTCTAGATTGTTCTACTACATGAGCTTTTCTGGAATTCCTTGTGTGTAATGTGAATGAAATGTTTGTCTAACATAGTACGGCAGTGGCGCTATCTGGGGAGGAGCTAATGAAGATTAAGCCCCTCCCATGCGTTCAGATTATTTTTTCTTTTTAAACATTTAAATGTACTGTTATAACATAAAATAATAAAAAAGAATGAAAGCATTGAATTTTTTTAAACTTGTTTTTTAAAGAATGGAAATAACCAATTATCTTGTTTGAAATAGTTTACAAAGGCGTGACATTAGTTCAATCAAATTGTCAAATTTTTAATACCATTCGAAGAGTAATATTTTAAATTTGCTGAAATTAAAAGTGGTAATACATTTTGTGGAATATTTTGAAAGTGCGTTATTATATTTATATTACTAAACTCCCAAACATCTTTTAGGAATGCTTAGGTTAAATGTTTGGCATTGAACCACAGGAAAGTATGTTCATCATACAAATGCACTTATCTGCACCAATCAACACTGAATTTGATGAATGATTTTCTCATGTAATACAAAACGTCTTATAAGTTATTTGATACAAATAAGAACAATCGTTATTGAGATATTGAAAGAACTCTCCTTTCCGTTGCTGAGTTTGCGTCAATTAATTCCCATTCCAAAATTCCTGATGTCATCACCTGATAATTGGTACTAGAAGACTTAATATCAGACATTTCTGTCAGATAAAATCTAAATTTGGTAATCGTAAGCCGAGTAGAATGCTAAGTTCACGCATCTCAAATATAGAACGCATATGGTTGGATAAATAGCATCCTTTATTAAGTAACCAGCTTCCCTTTATTTTCTAAAGAATCAAGCTCCAGTTTATAAAATTTCTTTATATATATGACTTATCTTGCCGTTAACCTATTGTGTTGTATATTTAATGTTCTAATTTTTATTTCTAAATAGAAGTCATATTCTCTTCTTATTGTTATTTTTAATTATTCATGCATCGCCTAAATACCGATATAAAATTAATACCGGGTGTTGCTTCAGAACACGGTGCACCTTGGTATTTATTTTTGAATATTAAATTACCAGTATGTAAATTAAAGGACTTTTTTCATTTTAGTACTGAATTCAATAAATTAAATAACAGAAAATACATAGTAAAATAGATTCACTTTTAAGTGATATTATAATTCAATTTTTCATATCAATTGTAATAGTAATAGCAACACTAATAAGTTAGCTGAAAATACTAATAACAAAAGATTACCACAAAAAAGAGCATCCGTGTATAAAATTGGCAATATGTAATAATTTTTTGTCTGAGTGAAGGGGATATCTTATCCTGTAACCAACCTTAACACCGAATGTTTTAAATAAAAAGGGCTAAACCTCTAAAATCATAAAAGTTTCAACACATTTATAATAATATTTTTGCTAAAAGTTTAATAATTCTTTATATGAATGAAATTACAGTTCTTTCAAATTGGTCTTAAGATATACGTATAGAAATTTTATTTATACAAATATTTAATAATTCATGTTTTAACGTTTTAAGATTATATTCTATTCTTTTTGAACTTGGCAGTTTATGCAAAAAATGAACATATGTACTATCGGTCCATCTGTGTGACGTTTGATGGAAAATAAGACAGAGAGAAGAAAATGTCAAATTTATAAGACTACATGAGAAATTATGAAAAGTAAAACTATATTCCCGCCAAATTGGTAAAAAAAAATAAAACGATATATTATAAAAGAACACAGAAAAAGGAATGATGTTTGTCAAACAAATTTTCTAAATTTTTAAGTAATGAACATGAGCACAGACAGCAACAAGCGACTTACAATCGTTAAATTTAAATTATGTTTGTCAGAAATTCTACCAACTGGTCCTTAATGTATCTCTAGTAGAAAAATATTATTGAGAAAAGTAACAATCTATCGACAATGGATTTCTTTTCAAATGTGTGGTATGTTCTTTTAAAAGCATTATAACTTATGTGTCTAAAAGTTCTTACGTTTTGAACTTTTAACAAATAAATTCTTTTGACACTTTGGATGGGGGTTAATGTCTGTCTCTCGCGGAAAAGAAAGAAGCATCTCCTTTAATATTGTATGTAGAAGTTTACAGAAGAATTACGCCAAAGTAAATTAATGCATTGAAAATAAAGTAGAGAGCATTAGCTTCAGTTAGAATTTTATGTTGCTTATATTCCAAGAGAAAATGCAAATACTCTTAATGAGTTAGTTTGTAAAGAGTTTTCTTTATAAAGTACAGCAAATAAAAAAAATCCGTTTTGTAAAGAACAGAATGTATGGTAATTTGTTCATTTAATGTACTTAGCTCTAAATGGAAAATATTTCTCAGCAAACATTTCATCATGTTTTAAGCAATGCAGTTAAATCCTTAAGTATGTCAAATAAGTCTTAAGTGGAATAGGTTCATTAAGGTGGTAGATAAATGAGTGTGAACATTTAAATATAGTTCAACTTTGTTATTTGTGTGACAGGGCTCGTTACGATCTTAGGAAAACATGTCTATCTCAAAACGGACAATATATACAGGTTCATTAGGGCGAATAGGTTCATTAAGGTGGTACCACATTTGTTATACTGGATTGTTTAGGGGTCATGGACGTTTTTACAAGTATGAGTGTGAACTTTTAAATATAGTTCAGTTTTGTTATTTGTGTGACAGAGCTCATTACAATTTTAGAAAAACATGTCTATCTCAAAATTGACAATATACAGGTTCATTAGGTGAATAGGTTCATTAAGGTGGTACAGCATTTGTTATACTGGATTGTTTAGGTGTCATGGGCGTTTTTACAAGTCATGAGTGTGAAATTTTAAATATAGTTCAACTTTGTTATTTGTGTGGCAGAGCTCTTTACGATCTTAGGAACTCATATCTATCTCAAAATTGACAGTATATACAGGTAGTTGGATGTACACTTAAATTGTTTAGAATCTGATCAGTAAGGTGCACCTGAATGGTAAGACTGGTCGTAAATGTTTCCATTAAATTTGTTGCAGATTGTGATCGTAGTACTGTGATAGTAAAAAATCCAGAGACAAATTTATTTCATTTTAAACTTTTTATTTTTGCCACTTCTATCTCGGAAGTCTGAATGCAGAAGAAAAAAATACGTATTCTTAGCAATCTCTTCAAATATCTCCCTCTGCTATTTATTATCACATTCAATGTTAACTGACTTTCTTGCCTTCTCTTATTCCATTCAACAACCAAATTTTGAAAAAGGTCGACAATGGAAGACGTCATAAGTTATGTTCTCCAACTTGTTGGGTAATTAGTTGCAAACAAAAAAAAAATGCATTACGTCATTTAACACGTTGGAAAGCCGTGGTAGCTCAGTCGGCAAAGGCAACGCTGTCGTAACTGGAGGGTTGCGGGTTCGGAGCCCGATCCGGCCTAAGATACGCCTTGTTAGTTAAAATTGACTGGTGAACGTAAAATATGTTTGTGGTCACAATGTCCTCCAGGACCTCAATCAATATCTCTGGGGTTGAAAGCCAATTTTTTTAGTCTTCTGCTTGGTACCTGCTTCAAAATGACGAGGACCCACTTGAGCATAAATCGTACTTTCATTGTTGAGGTGCTCGTTGAAGCGAAATGTAATACCCTTTACTTAAATCAAGTAGCCTCCGGCTCAATCGTGTTTGGTCTGACCAAGTGCCACAAGACAACAACACATTGGTCAATCAGCTTCGAATCAAAGATCCAAATGGCGAAAATCACATATTCCCGTAACCCGACGACATCACGATAGCACTGGAAAAACAATCCTTGAGAGATCAGAACAATGAATAGAGGTGGTGGTGGGGAATTGAATCTATCTGGTGGCTAATTGTTGTTGGCTTGTGAACACCATTAAATTATTTTCTAAACAGTTGCATTGGCCCCACACACTTTCAAGAACGTTTGCTTCTTTCATGAAGAAATTGTGTTAATTTTGCGCTGGTGAGTTTCTTTTCTTACAACTCTTACAACTTTACTATAGCAATGCAATGCTCCCATTCAGTAAATTACAATAAAGAGCTGTATTATTTTTTTGTATTTAACAATATTAACTAATCTGACATGAAAGGACAGAATATTTTCTTTATTTTGCTCTTTACACGATTATATAAAACTAAGATCCAGTCTCACCAAAGTCATCTAATAGCTAACCACGATTAACCCATGGCGCCAACCAATGGTAGGACGCAATTTTCCTTTTATACAGAGATTAATCACGGTTAGTTGTTAAACGACTTTGTTGAGACCGGCCCTAAAACTCGTAAAATTATTGCTAGTGTTTAGTATAAAATTGAGCTTGAAATATTTAACAGGAGGAGTAGAGACACGTGTTAATTTTTAATTTGAATAGTATATCTCTTTGTCTTAGCAAAAGTCAATGGTGAATGCAAACACTTACCATTATTTCTACTGCAGTGAAGAATTTCCACGAAACACAGGTTAGTGTATGTGCAGTCATATGAAGTAATACTAGTAATGGTTGTCAGTTATTGACAGTATACTTAGTAGCTTCATCTGTAGTTTTTTCATGGAATTTTCAATAAAAAAGATATGAAAATTGATCATGAAATATTTAACAGGAGGAGTAGAGACATATTAATTTTTCATTTAAATAGTATATTTCTTTATCTAAGCAAAACTCACTGGTGAATGCAAACACTTACCTTTATATCTACTGCAGTAAAGTATTTCCACGAAATACTGGTTAGCGTATGTGCACTCACAGAAAGTAATGCCAGTAATTGACAGTCTACTTAGTAGCTCCATCTGTAGATTATTCATGAAATTTTCAATAAAAATGAATGACATTGTCTGGGGTTTTAACTGAAAATGACATCGTTTTATTTGAATAGTTTTCTCTTTGTACGAAAAACATTAAATGCACTTACTTTATTTCTTTGGTATTTCCACTGTGAACAGTAATAATCACATGAAGTAAGTAGTAAGAGAGTGAAAAAAAGTAAAGCTATGGAATAAAAAAAAAAGTTGAAAATTGAGCAAAATATTTGTAACAGGAGGACAGTGAACAGTTATTTAATTTAAATAGTATATGCAACAATCCATAATGAAACCAAAATTATACTGTAGTGAAACATAAAAAGTACATGATAAAAAAAGAGTAATTGACATCTACTTAAAAGATTTAGACATGGAAAAATAAAAAAATAGTCTGAAGCGATTGATAAAATAGTCATTAACCGTTTTGTGACTGTGGTATTGGTACATAAAATTAGTCTTGAAGTACATTTAAACAATTGATATAAACAGTATAATCAACAAAAGATATATACATTTACAGAGTGGAGTGAAAAGTAAGCTATGAAAAAAGGAAAAAGTTAAGCATTGATAACAATATGTCATCAGTACGACAGTGCAGTAAAAAGATTTACGTATATATGTAAATCCATTGAAACCAAACTATTGAGACTTGCATAGCTGAATACATAAGCAAAAGTTAAATACTATTGGATATAAACTGTTGATGTAAAAAGCAAGAAGTAATATCAAATTTTCATTTAAAAATAAGAAAATTATAATTTGATAACAATATCTGTCATCTGCTAAGTACATATATACTTGTAGCATATTTAACCAATATTAGAGCAAAAAATATAGCTGAATACATAAGCAAAATTAAATAATATTGGATAAACTGTTGATGCAAAAAGAAGAATAATTAAAAAACAATGTTTATTAGAAAATTAATAATAAATAGCATTGCTCAAATAATACTGCATTAAAGTACATAAAAAACAAAAGAAAAATGATAACAAATTATGAAAGTTTCGCCTATAATATCTAAATTTTTATTTTTGAACAAATACATTTAAATATTTTCAGCATGCTTAAGATATCAAAATATATTATTGTATTATTAGTACTATGTGCTATGAATTAATTTCTGTGAAATTTTTATCCCAGTCTTACACACAAATTAAACATATATTAAACTTTCTTTATGATGGCATTCCCACTAGAGAATTGAATCATCATTAAAAACAAGATGTTTATTTTGTGGAAAATATTAATTGTTCAGCTGCAGTAAAGATACAAAAAATAATAAAAATAAGGATCAGTTAATATTAATTTTAACACATTAATAAATACGTCACTGATATAATAAAAAATGTAATAGATACTTTAGTTTAAATCCTAAGTAACAATAAGAATTTTTTATGTCTTTATTTTAAGTGCATTATTTAAATAAAATTAAAAAATGAAGGATTATACAAAGTTTTTTAAAAAAGTTTTATTTCCACTGAAGTAGCCAAGAAACACAGATAAGGTATCGTATAATTTAATGTGATACGTCTTTAATAATCTCTTTGTAACAGACCATTTAATCTCTTAATCCTCATGATTACCCAGGTCACGTGTGAAAACCTACTTTCTAAAACTAAGGCTTATGTCCTCCTGCATATAAAATAATTATCCTCTTTAATGAGTATTAACTGGTTAGTAGAAAGATTTGAGCTTTACCTTTGTAAGTTGTTTGAGATTAAGTGAATTCCGGTATTAATAGGTGATTACGAGCATATCTATATGTAGAAAGCATTAGCGAATCTCAATTAACAGTTTCTCGAATAATGAATGCACTTCTTAACGATCAAAAAAATAACAAATAATTATAAATTTCTTTCCCTTAGAATATCACTTGAATTTTTTATAAAGATAAAATCTTTAGAATATATGAGAACAGATAGTTTATTATAAACAGAGTGTATGTTTTCTGTAAATTAATTAAACGTAAAAAGGATTACAAAATTAATTACTTATCGATACAGTAAAAATATATTAACCGTATTTTAAAGACTATAATGACATAGCTATTTTGATACTGTTTTGTGGAAATCATTTCCATAAAAGGCTTAATTTATGTTTCTCTAATTAAAAAATTAATTTTATCGGTTGATTATTTTATGTTAGGACTAATGGTGTATTATTATCAAGGACATAAATAACGGTAAAATTAAAAATCTCAGGTATAGATAAAATTAAAGAATATTAGATAATTTTTTAAAAGTTCACCTAAGAAGTAATAGAAACATTTTAGAACTAAAGAAAAAATTAAGAATCCCATACGAATGTATCAGAATTGTAAATGATGTGTCGAAGCAAATATTCTATATTAAAATATAACACATATGTGCATAATAATCTCAAAGTTAATGAATTATTTTATGGTGCATCATCGAAACTTTTTTTTTTGTATAACAGTTTTTATGCTCTGTACACATTTACACATAAGAGAACTTAAATCATCATTTGTTGATAAATAATTTTCATAATTCAAAATAGCACATTTGAAAAAATATATAAATAATTTAAAATACATTCGTTTTAAACACATGTGAGTCAGTTTTAAGTTTTTACCAAACGTACAAGGAAGTTCAAATCTTATGTTTTAATTTTTTAAATTTTAAATGATATTATAATGAGACTGTATAATGTTGTTACATGAAACTAAAGGCTAAAATAAAACTAATGGGAAGTAACTTACTTTACTTCCTATTAAAAACTCTAATGGGAAATAATTTTTGATTCAAATGGGAAACTAATTGATGAAAACTGAGTCCTTCAACAATAATCCTAATGAAAAGCGTTCTATCCAAATGCTTTCCATTTTTTCCTTTTTCATTATATAACAGTTCATTATATATTCGTTATATAATCTTTAAAACTTACATAGAAGCAAAACTGGGTATACATTTTAACTTAACTTATATATTATTTACATAACACAATTATTTCAAGCTATATAATGGCCTATATCAAAAATATTTTTGCCATTTCACTGTATTAAATCTCTGTAACTTGATAAATTACTTTTGCAATTTCCAAAGAAATACCCAGTTTTACGCATTAAGCACACAAACACATTAAATAGAATACCTACACTATTTTAAATAAGAAATATATAAAATTAATTCACCTGAAACATTTTAAAATTTTAACTCAATGTAAAAACTTAAAAATAATTGTTAAAGTTTAAAAGAAGTGAGTATCACAAAAAAGAAGAAAAACCTTTTAATGCAGTAAAATAATAATTTTATTTAAAAAAAATGTGTTTTGATAATGAAGCATATGTCTAACTATATTTTTACGAAGCAAACAATCGTATTTATATAACACAATTATTTCAAGCTTTACAACGGGTTTTAGCAAATATTGTTATCGTTTCACGGTATTAAATCTCTGAAACTCGATAAAATACTTTTGTAATTTCAAAAGGTATACCCAGTTTTACACATTAAGCACACATACACATTAAATAGACTATGTATATTATTTTAAATAAGAAATACATAAAATTCATTCACCTGAAATATTTTAAAATATTAAAATAATTGTTAAAGTTTAAAAGAAGTGAGTATGACAAAAAAGAAGAACAAACCTTTTAGTGTAGAAAAATTATAATTTTATTTGAAAAATGTCTTTTGATAATGAAGCATATGTCTAACTATATTTTTACAAAGCAAACAATCGTATTTATACAACACAATTACATCAAGCTATACAATGGGTTATAGCAAAAATATTTTTGCCATTTCACGGTATTAAATCTCTGTAACACTATAATACACTTTTAAATTTCAAAAGATATATCCAGTTTTACACATTAAATAGACTATCTACAATATTTTAAATAAAAAATAAATAAAAGTAATTCACCTGAAACATTTTAAAATTTTAACTCAATGTAAAAATTTAAAAATAATTGTTAAAGTTTAAAAGAAGTGCGTATGACAAAGAAGAAGAAAAACCTTTCAGTGTAGCACAATAATAGTTTTATTTTAAAAACGTATTTTGATAATGAAGCATATGTCTAACTATATTTTTAAGAATCAAACAATCGTATTTACGTAACACAATTATTTCAATCTATACAATGGGTTTTAGCAAATATTTTTACCGTTTCACGGTGTTAAACCTCTGTAACTCGATAAAATACTTTGCGATTTCAAAAAGTATATCCAGTTTTACACATTAGACAAACAAACACATTTAAAAGACTATCTACATTATTTTAAATAAGAAATACATAAAAGTAATTCAGCTAAAACATTTTAAAATTACTAACTCAATGTTAAAATTTTAAAATAATTGTTTAAGTTTAAAATAAGTGCATAAAATATTACAAAAAAGAAGAAAAACTTTTTAGTGCAGTAAAATAATACTTTTATTTGAAAAATGTCTTTTGATAATGAAGCATATGTCTCACTATATTTTTATGAAGCAAACAATCGTATTTACATAACACAATTATTTCAAGCTATACAATGGGTTTTAGCAAATATTTTTACCGTTTCACGGTATTAAATCTCTGTAACTCGATAAAATACTTAGCGATTTCAAAAGGTATACAGAGTTTTACACATTAAATAATCTATCTACACTATTTTAAATAAGAAATACATAAAAGTAGTTCACCTAAAACATTTTATAATTTCTAACTCAATGTAAAAATTTTAAAACAATTGTTAAAGTTTAAAATAAGTGCGTATTACAAAAAAGAAGAAAAACTTTTTAGTACAGAAAAATAATAATTTTATTTGAAAAATGTCTTTTGATAATGAAGCATATATCTAACTTGATTTTTACGAAGCAAACAATCGTATCATACTTTTGGTTGAATATTAACATTTGCAAGGTCCCTTGTACCGTTAATGAAAAAAAAATATTATAAAGTAAAATAAGAAAACCAAATTCATTAATATTAGCAGGAGGAAAATCAGATTGTAATACATTTTTTGTTGCAGCATCTCATTACTTATTATTCTCTCATTACTTTTATCACATCATTAATTTTTCAGGCATACATGGTTTCACTACTTTTATAATTTTAATTACATATAGAAGAACATTTAATTACATGTTCTTAAACTTCCTGATTCACAAGTTTTTTATTCGAGATTTACTACTAACGTAAACTTTTTAATTTATTACGTTATTCCATGCTTAGTACAAAAATTTAAATAACGTTACTCAATAAAAACAAGAACAAAACTGCAATAAAAAGACAATAACAATAAAAAATTAATGGAGCATTAAATAAGTCTCAAATGTACTATAAATTTCTGAAATGAGTTGCATAAAATTAGTTTTATCGTTAAGATTTACATACTGTTAAATTAATTCTTATCGTTATTTTTAATTTTCATCTTTAGAAATATTTTGAGATCCTTAAAAGTATTAAAGGAATTATTGTCGATGTTAGATTTATAGCGTAAGATTGATTTGGGGCGAAAAGTAACTAAGCAAAATTTAACAATATCTAATAGCCATTGCTATTATCAAGGTTGCTAAAAAATCCTTGCGATACAGCTTATTTCCTTTTAAAGTACAATATATAGTATTATTTCTCCCATTATTTACATTCACACACATATCTGAGAAAAAGTTAAAAAGAAGAGAAAGATAAAAAAGGTTAATTACTTGTTTGGTTAGGAAAAATCAGCAAATTACGTCTAAGGCACGTGATGTAAAAACCCATATATCACGTTTTACGTTTTACTGAGAGAAGAGATACGTGAAAAGTTTTCATCATTTAAAAGTGAATTAGCTGTTTGAAATGCTTTTACATGTTTCTAAATCCCAACAACAAAATATTGGTTCTCTAGGTTCTTAAATAATGTGATTCTGGGTGTATTTCAAACACCTTTGAAAACACATTTTTAAATAATCCAGTCAGCTTAGAGCGTAAATTGCAGCTCTTGTCCTAAGTAAATGCATATGAGTTGAAAACAATTAATCAACGCTGTAACCGTCATTTTCACCTGTGTAATTTAGGCAAAAAAAGACAGAACACAAAGCTGCGACTGGCAGAAACCATTAACAGCGGTTTATCCCAACCAATTTTGATGTGAATAATGCACAACTAATTTCAAAAGAATTCTCTTATCTCCTATATAATAATAGCCTAAGTTATCTGTACGTCTATCCTCGATTTTATGAAGCGGTTGGACCTGGAATGGATAGAGGCATCCATAGTTAGCAAAATTCAAAGAGAGTAATGTTTATATTCTCCTAAACTATGGATCCGATTCTAAAATAAATTGGTAAAAATAGACTTCATATCACAGCGAAAAATACTGCCTTCTTTAAAATGTTCGAAATCCACCCCTTCCCCTCTTTTCGAGCTTTTAATGCCATTATTTTAACTCATATTTTCCCCGGCTAAGAGCAGGTGATTAAATTTATCAATTTATCACACAGCAAATAGGCAAAAATAACATTTTTCTAGCATTATGACGTCATTCTTTTAACCATCTCATTAAATCCTTTCTTATTTCAAATTATTTAAATTATGCCTATTTTCATACGTTTTATCCTTGAACTTAGATATGACGTAAATAATTTTCTTTTATATTTGGCTTAAATAATAGATTAGGTACATACGTGATAATTTTGAATTTAATCATCGATTATTTTTTGTTACAATGAAAATTTTATCCCCGGTATTAACAACAAAGACTAGGAGTCTATTTTATGGACTAATATATATCTAGCGTTAAAGTTATACATCTTTGAAAATTAAGAAGTTTGCTCGTTTTTGTGTTTGTTTTTTATACATAACCACAGGGTTTGCGATCCATTCTCTAAATTTTGGCCATCATTCATATATACCGCCAAATAATCAATGTCAATATTAAAACCTATGCTGTCCATCCTATCAAGTAATATTACATGTTAAAGGTGGCAACTAACATGCGGTCAATAAAGATAAACAAATTATTTAACGTGTACCAGATAATTTTCAGACAAAAAAACAAACCATTTTTTACCTGCCTAATAAGGTACTTAACAATTTTGGAAAATTAAAAATTTTACTGATCCCGTCATATGACGGGCTGTATGCTAGTACAGATATAGATATCAAGATATCAATGAAGCTGAAAGTTTGTCTAAATCCTATGAAGTATCTACTACTCTTACTTTGCATGGTCATATTAAGAAATTGGGGATATAATCATAGCTATGGGCATATTTTGCTGGTTTTACAGAAACCTTGTAAAGATATCCTAAAACTCTTTTACATTTTTGTTGTAAATAATGCGTGACTAATTTCAAATGAATTATCTTAGGTATCGAGGAAGTTCTATAGGTGGTCTAAACTCGTTGAATTATCTACCAATCTTGCCTTGCTTAACCAGATTAAGAAATTTGGGGGGATAACCATGAATATGGGCTTGCTTTTATGGTTTATCATAAAACAATGTAAAGATATCCTAAAAACAAAATAACAAAATCTCGATTCACATCATTTCAAGTTCTTTTCTGGTTGCCACTCACGTAAAATCACATCCTGCAATTTTTGTTTCTGATAACGGCAACGTTTTTACTTGCATATGTTACCAACGGAATATAAGAATATGAGATTGAAATGTTAATTATATAATTTATTTTTTTAGGTCTTATTTTGATATTTTAGTACTTTCATATTTGAACTCGTTACCATAAAAACATTATAAATACTTTCATGGTACAAGTTTGAGGTAAACAGATTCAGATTAGGATCCACCGTTTCAGTGAAGACAGTTGTGATACAAAACTTTATATACGATATACAAAAATTATATACGATATTTGTTATCTAATTTATAATTAATTTGTTTATTGCACTATGCTTGATTATCGTATAAACATTTTTCTATCACAACGTCCCTCGCTTAACTTGTGAATCGTATTTTTATTTTACGTAGATTAATGCATAGGGTATAATGTTGTAATGTTAAGTAAGTCTTATTTTCCTCGATACTATTCTTTATACCTGTTCTAGTTTTGTTCTAGACAACAGGCACTGGAAGATTAGATAATGTCTTCCTGTGTGATTATAGATTTAGAATTTTGTTTATTTCTCCAGTACTTGGTATTAGAGATGTAAAATGCTTGCTGGTAGTGAATGTATCAAAATATAGTAAGTAATAAAGTAATTTTATACCAAAAGACCTCATTACTGTGTAATAAAGTTCTCAGCAGTTTTCAAATCTACAATCATTGGTAAATTCCTAGTCTCTCTGCTTCTCCCCCCTTTAACCTCTAATCTAAATTGACCACTGAGGCTACAGTTAATTTGGCTTGGAGTGCTGCGGTCTATTTTTTGCAACACGAGGGCTAATGAGACCGGGACCTACAGCTTTGGGGTGGTACCGAAGACCAGCACCCTAACCAATCGGCCATCGTTCGGCGAAGCTACAGTTGAAAATCCATGCAAATGATCGAACCCATTAAATTTTGTTGTACTCTAGCGTCTAATTTAAGAAATTCTGAACAAAAAGGTGATGCACGATATAGGAGGCAGATTTTTCTGAGATTATTTCTTAGATTTTTTATGTTAGATCATTTCGCAGTACGTCATGTCCCTATAATAAACCCAAAAAACCTGCGCTCTGGCAATAAATATCTTTTGTAACTGAAACAGTGTCTTGTTTTACTCCACCGACTGGTCATGAATGCAAATCTACCTACACTCCATTTTATTGCATAAATACACACAAACATAGGTGTGTATGTGTGTGAAATAGGTCGATAGATAGATAAAGTTGTAAATAGCTGGGCAGAATAAGGTACATTATTCTGATATGTGCATGCGAGTTTGCGTGCAAAATTTGAATGTGAATGGAAT
>CM063510.1:126906714-126924214 GCA_032207245.1 Pardosa pseudoannulata
ATATGTTCATAAATATTTAAATAAATAAGATTTAAGAGATGGTTCTTGTTGATATTCTATTTTTTATAACTCACAATAGGATTTAAAAACGAAGCAAAATCTACATCTACCACTGTTTCAAAATATTGCCATTAATTTCATATGATGCATGTTTTAAAAAGGTATATATATATATATATATATATATATATATATATATATATATAATAGGAAATTAACTGTTTTAAAATAAACGTAGTTTTTTAATCAAAATCATTTTTGAAAAATTATTTTATATTACAATTTATGCATTTTATGTATGTATATAACATTACTTATACTATATTTAAATTTCATTTTTTTAATTTACTGTGTTCCTGGAGAAAAACTAAAAAAAAAATCCTCTAAACTTTATCTAATATTTTTATCTCTGAACGTGGGGAATAGTTACTTTAATGCACTAATTTAATTAGTCATGAAATTGTTAAAGTTTAAAAATTTGAAATTTTTATAAAAGTGAATGCAAATACTCTTATATATTTTAAATTAAGCAGCGAGAAATATTTTATATTATGCTTAGTGGCATTTTTAAAAATTGCTTTGATTTAAATGCAAACTGGTAGGTTGAATGGAGCTTATAGTTATATTTTCAAAAACGAGTTTTTTTTAGAATGCTGAAAGAATAAATTATAAAGGAGTAACGAAAGCGTTTCATAAAATTTTCAGAATATTTAAAGAACATTATTATCCAAAATATAAAACCAATCTTTTACGATTGTCTACATAAATATATTTCCAAAAATATGCTTTTAAAATTTAAACAAATTTAGTAAGTTAATTACATCTGTGTACTAGAATTAGAAATATTTTTCAATGCGAACTATTATAATTCAACGCAAGAAAGTATTTCTAAAGCATTTTTAAAGACCAAACATTTTTACTTCTTTAAATTACTTTTGAGTAATATAATACGCAATGTTCTAGTATTAAAATTTTTAGAAAATATCTCACAGTTTACAATGCTCTATAAAAATGTTCCTATGTATTATATTTCTAGAAATTTAGAAGATTATGAGGAAATACAAAGCAATAAAATAATGAAAATTTAAGAATGTTGGGATAATAATTTAGATAACATAAACTGCAAACCCAAAAGGGTTGCAGTTTATGTTATCTAAATTATTATCCCAACATTCTTAAATTTGCAAACCCAAAAGGGTTGCAGTTTATAAGTAAAGATGGTAAATACTTAATGTACTACACTACTCCTAGGTAACGTACGTAACTAGGATAAATTCTGCCTGGTATTGTGTTATATTTCAAAATTACCAGAGAAAGTTATATACTTTAATTTCCTGATTTCACTAAATATAGCTTTTTATCATGTGAATTCTTGAATATGTATGCTAGGGAAAATAAATATTAGATTTCATTTCATTTTGAAGAATTTTAGAAATTTGTGAATTGTTGGAGTAATAAAACTTTTCAGCAAAATGAACTTGCAGCACAAACTTACTCCTGCCTTGAAGCCAAAGATACTCCTGACGGAGATGAGTTATAACTATCACTAACTATAATTTCAAGGGTTCATCTGAGTTTATTCTCTGCCCTTTTTCTTTGTAATAAAGCACTTCACGGTGTCATAAGTTTTGCCTTTTACAGCCAAGTTTTCATTATGTTCCCTTTATTAAATGTAATATATTAAGCTTATTAAAAGTCCTTTCACAAATCTGAGTATTGGCTTTTTGCATCAGATATCTGTCTAATGATATCTACAAATACATTTTAAAGGAATCTTTTTTTCTTTCAACATGATAAAATTCGCTAATTATGGCATATATTAGGTCATTATGACCTGTGGTACCATTTTCAAAATGTTCTGAAACTACGACTGTCTTTAAGTGGGTAGTCACCTACAGTTAATTTCAAGGGTGATAACACTCTTGTCAACAGAGTGATGAAATGAAACTGGATACGACTGTTTTCTCAATACGTGTGTTTCTAAACTAATTCTACTAGATTTAGATTTTTCCTAAATTTGTATTACAGAAAATGAAAGGTTATTCTAAATTTACATGAAGTTCAAAATGACACATTTTACGCATAAAATTTCTGTGTCGGTTTAGAATGATAATCAACACCTAATGCATGGAATAACAAAATTGGTGTTAAAAAGTAATTATAAGATAAAACAAATAACCTTTAAAATGTAAAAACAAAACCTAATAATGATATTGAGTTGTATATTTAACAATTTAGAGATTTGTAAATAATAATCGACATTATTTGTCAATATTTATTTATAAATGATTCAATGTTAAAAGTATTTTAAATGTTTAAGCAATGCAAAATGAGATATTTAATATATATTACTTTTGGCAAATATACAGGACAAAAAATGATAATCCAACATTTGATAAGGCTAATGACTATATTACTTATCTGTGTAAATATTTAAATAATAATAATACTTAATATTCAAAATGAATGATGATTTTAATGTGTTTATAATTTCAGAGAGCAAATATTTATATTTGTCTTTAAATCTTATTTATATGTTTAATTGAATTAAAATGTTATCAATTTACTAGTGTGTGATATGTCTGCATTTTTGTCCGAATAAGTAAAAAAAAACATTAAAACCGTTTCATACAGATTTAATAAAACAGATTCATTAATTTTATATTTTCATTTTTTAAAATGTTACAATGCATGTCATTAATGACAGGTCAAATTTATCATTAATACACTGCAGTCAGGAAATGTCCAATTCTAGATTAGTTAGGGTAGATGAGATAATGTTTATACGAACAGTAAAATAATTATGCAAAATACCTATGTGAGACACATAAGCAACTCGTATAGAAATTTACATAATTAAGGAAACCACGTTAAATGACTTTGAAAATTATTGCTAGTCTTTGGGAACGTAAATCATACGCTTAGATGAGCTTCTAGCGTTTCAAGCCCGTTACCCTAATTTTTCCCCTCTGAAGAGTCCAGCGATAAGAAACATGGACAAACGTGTGAAAACAATCCATGTAATTCACATAATAGGTGTTATTTAAGGAAAAGAGCATCTTGAGGGAACAATGTCCATACGAGGTTTTATTATTTTCAATATATTGCCTTGAAAATCTAGTATACCATTAGAAATATATGTATGTATATATACATACATATATATATATATATATATATATATATATATATATATATATATATATATATATATATATATATATATATATATACGTATATATATATATATATATATATATATATATATATATATATATATATATAAACACACATATATATATATATATAAATATATATATGTATATATATATATATATATATATATATATATATATATATATATATATATATATATATATATGTATATATATATATAAATATATATATATATATATATATATATATAAATATATATATATGTATATATATATATATATATATATATATATATATATATTATATATATATATATATATATAAATATATATATATATATGTATATATATATATATAATATATATATATATATATATATATATATATATATATATATATATATATATATATATATATATATATATATATATATATATATATATATATATATATATATATATATATATATATATATATATATATATATATATATATATATATATATATATATATATATATATATATATATATATATATATTTATATATATATGTATATATATATATATATATGTATATATATATATATATATATATATATATATATATATATATATATATATACAAATATATATATATATATGTATATATATATGTATATATATGTATATATATATATATATATATATATATATATATATATATATATATATATATATAAATATATATATATATATATATATATATATATATATATATATATATATATATATATATATATAAATATATATATATATATATATATATATATATATATATATATATATATATGTATATATATGTATATATATATATATATGTATATATATGTATATATATATATATATATATATATATATATATATATATATATATATATATATATATATATACAAATATATATATATATATATGTATATATATATATTATATATATACATATTTATATATATGTATATATATATGTATATATATATATATATATATATATATATATATATATATATATATATATATATATATATATATATATATATATATATATATATATATATATATATATATATATATATATATATATATATATATATATACATATATATGTATATATATACATGTGTGTGTATGTGTGTGTTTGTGTAATCATATTTAAGGCTAAAACAAACCAAAGCAATTACAATTGTATTTAAAAATCAATTTCTGATGATTATATTCTTAAATTACAACCTTGGAGAAAGTCTTTAGTTCTTTCCTTGTCAGTCTGGAAAATTGGCGAATTCGCAAACACCAAAATTAATTCCTGATTGTCTTTAAACTCACTACATTGCTCAGTTTCGCTTCACCCTACACCATCACATGATCAACTATCACCATTCTGAATGGCTGACTCAGACGATATATAACGATATCTACTTGTTTACCGCACGTGGGGGAAATTTTGAAACGCACTGCATTTTTATGTTTTCTCTTTCGGTCATTCCATTGCTAAAAACTAAATTCAATTCAAAATGAAAGTTTCGGAGGCCGAGATCAGCCGAGTTCGTTGAAGGTGACTCTGGGGCACGTAAAATATGATCGTTGTCTCAATGTCCTCCAAGATCTCTATCAATACCTCTGGGGGTGGCAGGCCAAGTATATATGTTTTTTGCTTGATCATTGCTTCAAAATTAAGAGGACATATTGAGCAAATTCGTTCTTTCCCCTTTATGGTGCTGCGAAAGGAGCATTACCATTGCCGTAATACGAGTTGCGTCTGGGTCAATCGTGCTTTATTTGTCCAAGTGGCATCAGAAACAACAATCTTTAATGAATCCTAACATACATACTCGTAGAAATTATCATGTATGAGATACTGAACTTGAGATATTTTCATATGTTTTAATTAATACGTCAGTCATGTATAATTAAATTTTCTGAACAGACGTTGTTCATATACTGGACTCATATTTTACCTACACATTGTTTGGATAATTTGTCTTCTTATTCCCACATATTCGTTTTATCTTCTGTCTAAAATAAATAATAAATTAAAAGGAATTTAGAAGAAAAATTATCGGTTTCTGACTACTATAATCAATATCCTAAAACGAAAAATATGCAAAAAAATTTTAAGATTTTATATCCTCCTAATTATTTAAATATTACGTTAAAAGTATTATAAGAGGCTAAAATTTTCATTAATATCATTATAGCCTTGTTTAAATTAATTAAGGTGAAACAAAGAAATATTGTTAAACATTTAAAAAGTATTTTTATTTTATTATATTGGCAAATAGAAGTGCATTTGAATTTTAGAGATTTATTTGCTGTTCTCTACACTTAAAATGTTTTTTAGCTTGTATAAAATTAATTTATTATTTCATAATAATATAAATAATAAAGAAAAGTAAATATCAATTGTTTAAAACTATTACGAATATAATTTATATACTAATGCATAATACTTTAAAATACTTTAATGATATTCAATATTTTAATGAACTAAACATCGTATTAAATAATGTGAAAAATTAATCAAAATTCTCATTAAAATCTCTACAGTCATATTAAAATTATTCAATGGTGAGACAAAGAAATATTAAGTAAGTTTTTTATTCAAAAATTGCTTAAATATATACTTTTGACAGGTAATAATGTACTTCGCTTGTGTGCAGACTTATCTGTTGTTCACAGAGTTAAAAAAATTATTTAAACTTTACAAAAAAGTGTTTTGCTACACTGGAAAAATGCAAATTAATAAACTCTTAAAAATGTATAATCGAGGTATTTTTACTCACTCAGTACGACAGCTATTTAAAATTTGAATTATTAATAATTGATGATGTGAAAACTTGTTTAAAAACATTCCGTTACCAAACAATGATTTTAAACCTATATAACTAAGTTCTGTTGTTTACTTTCCTCCGACGAAGTCTATACAAGGAAAAAATTCCTTATTGATCTCTGTTTGCAGAGTAAAGTAAACATTCATTTATCTTTTTCTTTCAAGTTGCAGTACGGAGGAATTTAAAATTAAATTTAAAAATATAAATTAGGATTGAAGTTCTCTCCGGAGTTTGACAGGTTGTTTTCTTAAAAGAAAATTGAAAGAAATAGAAGAGTTTAGAAAACCTATTATTGATTGTTGAGATTTATGAATTATGAAAGTTCAATTTTCATCATGAGACTTTATTAATTTTAAACTACGAAGGACAAAAGAGTTTTTAATTTTTCATTATTGCAGTAAACATTATAAGATATTTGAAACGAGTAATAATAAATTGCCTATTTCTTTGGAATTAATTTTTTTTTAAATTTGAAATAGGTTAATTAATCTACATGAATCTTATTTCATAGATCTTAATGCAAGCTGAATAATTACAAATAATGTGAAATTGAAGAGCTTTTACTGAAAAAATTAATGGCTTTCATTTGAAATTCCAAGATAAGGAAGTTTAATAAAGCAGTTGTAAAGTGAATTTTTTCTCCCTTGTACGAAATAGAGAAAGTATTGTAATCACGAAACTTTCAATCTTCATATTAGTTTAAAATACTAATTTTGACCATGCCTGAATCCACTTTAAATAGTTTAAGCTTTACATCTGTATGTACGTGGGAAAAAATTTACTTTTAGAATTTACATATTTTCTTTCACCATCCGTGAATGCATATTTTCTAGTTTAAACGTGCAGCTTGTCCACATCATAATTTTTAGATTATTATATTAATCATTGTTAAAGAATTAGCTCTATTCAACTCAATATGTTTCACCGAGATATCTAAAAGTATTTTAAAGACTAAGTAATTTAAAAGTATACTTCAGAGAAACAGCATGTAATACTCTTTTATTTTTTCTCAGTTTTTCAGAGGCAATAAAGTATTCTACTGGTTCTGACCACATCCCCTATATAATAATAGCCTAAGTTTTCTGTCCGTCTGTCCAAGAATTTAGAAGTGGTTGGACCTGGAATGGATAGAGACATCTATATTGGATTCTTGATGAGTTAAGGTCACCAAATTCGAAATCCATCCCTTTCCCCCTATTCGATTTTTTATGTTATTACTTTAAGCTCTATTATCCCTGATTCAGAGCAGGCTATTAAATTCATCAATTTATCACATTATAAGTAAATGAAAATAACATTTTTCTAGCATTGTGACGCCAATCCTTTAAACATCTCATTTAATCATTTCTTATTGCATTATTTTTATGCGTTTTAACATTGAACTTCGATATTAAGTAAATAATTTTCTTTTATATATGGCTTAAGTAATATATTAGGTACATATGTGATACTTTTGAATTTTATCACCGATTATTTTTTGTAGCAATGAAAATTTCATCACCGGTATTAACAGCAAATTTTTTTTCATAAAAGTCTAGGAGTCTATTTCACGGACTAATAAATATCTAGCGTTAAGTTATATATCTTTGAAAATTAAGAAGTTTGTCAATTTGTGTGTTTGTCTTTTATACATAACCACAGGGTTTGCAATCGATTCGCTAAATATTTGACATCATTCATATATACCGCCAAATAATCACTATCACTATTGAAACCTCTGTTGTCCATCCTATCGCGTAATATGACAAGATAAATTAAAGTTGACAACTTACAAAATGTCAGTAAAAATAAATTATTGAGCATGAACCAGATAATTCTTAGCCAAAAAACAAACTTTTTTCTTACCTGCCTCATCGTTACAATCCTGAAAAATTAAAAATTTTACAGATCCCTTAATAGGACGGGCTATATGCTAATTATTACAATATTCAATCTTCCGCTTCTGTTAAATTTTCTAGCTTAAATATTTGTGTAAATTCCAAGTCACCATTTTCCACTAATGTTCAGATGAAAGATTTTCGTCTGACAGAATTTCAAGGAATATATTCGTATCTGATATTTAAAAAAATAAATTATTTTACTATCTGTAGATTATCTTAACTGAAGGAAAAGTGCTATTAATTCCATCGGAGTGTATAAGTAGGCCGTTGCAACAGAATATAAAACGAAAAAAGTATATTTCGAGGTGAATTTTATTAGTATTTCAGGGATATGATTTACATAATTTACTTCTATTTACATATATAAAAATATGCAATATATTTTGAATTCATTAACTGATATTAAATGTAAAATGACTCACCAAGAATGTTCTAGAAAATGAAAATATAATATTTTACGAAGTTTTACGTAACTACTTTTTTTCGTAGAAAAAAAAATTAGTTAAATACATTTTTATAAAACTTTAAAACTTTTTTTTCCAAAATGGTATAACTGAATTAAATTCAAATGCACTGGAAATTTCAGAGAATTTTAGCTATTTTAATTTTCTTATAATTAAAATAAAGTTAGAACAACTCTAACAAAGTGAAATTCTTGCTTTTTCAATTTTATCGTATTCATATTTTTTAATTAACCAAAGCAACGAGTTTTCCTATAATTCTGTAATGCAGTTAAAATATTTTAATTCAAAGAATATAGGACGTGCTTCTCAAAAACAGTAATAAGGTGATTTATGAATAAAGTTTTTAATTCGAAATATAAAACTCAATTCTATATTCAAAAGAATTCAATAAATCTCTCTTAAAACATTTTAATCATTTCTCCACATTATATTTAAGCGGCTTATATTAAGCATTATATTAAGCACTACGAAATTCTTCTCTCTTCATTTAATTCAACGATAAATTAATGGTAATTTTAATAATATTAATTCATTAACTGACATTAAATATAATATGACTCACCATGAATTTTCTATTCATGTAAATCTTTCTTTCAGAAATGATATAACTAAATTATTTTTAAATGCACTGAAAATTTTAGAGAATTTTAACTATTTCAATTTTTGTATAGTTAAAAGAAAGTTTGAACAACACTAATAATTTGGAAAATGTTCTTGCTTTTTCAATTTTATCATATTCAGATAATAAATTTACAAAAGCAACGAGTTTACTGATAATTCTGCAATGCAGTTAAATTACTTTAATTCAAAGAATATAGGACTTGCTTCTAAAAATAAGTAATAAGGTGATTTATGAATAAAAATTGTAATTCGAATTATGAAACTCATTTCTATATTCAAAAGAATTCAATAAATGTCTTTTAAAACATTTTAATCATTTCTCCACATTATATTTAAGCGGATAATTCTGGACCTCTTTTCATAATACGTCTTGCACTTCACATCTTTAATATACGACGAAATTCTTATCTCTTCAGTTAATTCAACGATGAATTAATAGGAATTTTAATAATATTAATTCATAAACTGACATTAAATGTAATATGACTCACCAACAATTTTCTAGAATAAGTAAAAGATAATCATAATTGTTTTACAAAATTACTTTTTTTATTCATTTTACAGCATAAGGTTTAGTAAAATACAATAAAGCTTATTTTTTCAAAAATGGTATAACTAAATTAATTTCAAGTGCACTGGACATTTTAGAGAATTTTAATCATTTCAATTTTCGGATAGTTAAAAGAAAGTTAGAACAACTCTTACAAATTGAAATTCTTGCTTTTTCAATTTTATCATATTCAGATTTTTTATTTAGAAAAGCAACGATTTTCTCTATAATTCTGTAATGCAGTTAAACTACTCTAATTCAAAGAATATAGGAAGTGCTTCTCAAAAACAGTAATAAGGTGACTTATGAATAAAGTTTCTTTTTCGAATAAATGAAACTCAATTCTTTATTCAAAAGAATTCAATAAATCTCTTTTAAAATATTTTAATCATTTCTCCACATTATATTTATGCGGATGATTCTGGACCTCTTTTCAGAGCATGTCTTGCAGTTCAGAGCTGTAATACACGACGAAATTCTTATCTCTTCAGTTAATTCAAAGGTGAATTAATGGAAATTTTAATAATATTATTTCATTAACTGTCCTAAAATGTAATATGACTCACCGTGAGTTTTCTAGAATATGTAAAAGATAATCTTCGGTAGTTTTACGAAACTACTTTTTTTTATTTCATAACATAAATTTTAATAAAATACATTTATGTAAAGCTTTTTTTTTCAGGAATGGTATAACTGAATTAATTTCAAGTGCATTGGACATTTTAGAGAATTTTAAATATTTCAATTTTCGTATAGTTAAAAGAAAGTTAGAACAACACTATCAAACTAACAAACTGAAAAATATTCTTGCTTTTTCAATTTTATCTTATTCAGATTTTTATTTACTAAAGCAAAGAAAATCCCTATAGTTCTGTAATGCAGTTAAACTACTTTAATTTAAAGAATATAGAACGTACTACTCAGAAACAGTAATAAGGAGATTTTTGAATAAAGTTTAAAATTCTAATTATAAAACTCAATTCTATACTAAAAAGAATTCAATAAATCATTTAAATTATTTTAATCCTTTCTCCACATTATAGCTAAGCGGATAATTCTGGACCTCTTTTTAGAGCGCGTCTTGCAATTCAGAGCTTTAATACTCAACGAAATTCTTATCTCTTCAGGTAAATCAACATTGGATTAATAGGAATTTTAATAATATTAATTCATTAACTGACATTAAATGCAATATGACTCACCATGAATTTTCTAGAATTTGTAAAAGATAATCTTGGGTAGTTTTACAAATGTACGTTTTTTTTATTTCATAGCATAAATTTTAGTAAAATACATTTATGTAAAACTTTTTTTCAGAAATGGTATAACGGAATTAATATCAAATGCACTGGACATTTTAAAATATTTAACTAATTCAATTTTCGCATAGTTAAGAAAAATTTTGAACAACACTAACAAAATGGAAAATGTTCTTGCTTTTTCAATTTAATCATATTCAATTTTTTTAATTTACAAAAGCAACGAATTTCTCTATAATTCTGTAATGCAGTTAAACAACTTTAATCAAAGAATATAGGACGTGTTTCTCAGAAACAGTAATAAGGTGATTTATGAATAAAGTTTCTAATTCGAGTTATGAAACTCAATTTTATATTTAAAAAAAAATTCAATAAATCTCTTTTAAAACATTTTAATCATTTCTCTACATTATATTTAAGCGGATAGTTCTGAACCTCTTTTCAGAGTACGTCTTGCAGTTCAGAGCTTTAATACATGACGAAATTTTTATCTTTTCAGTTAATTCAACGATGAATTAATGGAAATTTTAATAATATTAATTCATTAACTGACATTAAATTAGTATGACTCACCATGAATTTTCTAGAATATGTAAAAGATAATTTCGGGTAGTTTTATAAAACTACTTTTTTTATTTCATAACAGAAATTTTAATAAAATACATTTATATAAAACTTTATTTTCTGAAATGGTATACCTCAATTAATTTGAAATGCACTGGGAATTTTAACTATTTCAATTTTAGTATAATTAAAAAAAGTTTGAACAACACTAGCAAACTGAAAAATATTCTTACTTTTTCAATTTTATCATATTCAGATTTTTTAATTTTCAAAAGCATCTAATTTCTGTATAATTCTGTAATACAGTTAAACTGCTTTAATTCAAAGAATATAAGACGCGATTCTGAAAAAACAGTATTACAGTGATTTAAGAATGACGTTTCTAATTCGAATTATGAAACTCAATTCTATACTTAAAAGAATTCAATAAATCTCCTTTAAAACATTTTAATCATTTCTCCACATTATATTTAAGCGGATTATTCTGCACCTCTTTTCAGAGCATGTCTTGCAGTTCAGAGCTTTAATATACGACGAAATTCTTATCTCTTCAGTTAATTCAAGGATAAATTCATGGGAATTTTAATAATATTAATTCATTAACTGACATTGAATGTAATATGACTCACCAAGAATTTTCTACAATATGTAAAAGATGATCTCGGGTAGTTTTATAAAACTACTTTTCTTATTTCATAACATAAATTTTAATAAAATACATTTATATAAAACTTTCTCTTCCGAAATGGTAAAGCTGAAATAATTTCAAATGCACTGGATATTTTAGAAAATTTTAACTATTTCAATGTTTGTAGAGTCAAAATAAATTTAGAACAACACTAACAAACTGAAAAATATTCTTGCTTTTTAAATTTTATCATATTCAGATTCTTAATTCACGACGAAATTCTTATTTCTTCAGTTAATTAAATGATAAATTAATGGGAATTTTATTTTAATAATATTAATTCATTAACTGACATTGAATGTAATATGACTTACCAAGATATTTCTAGAATATGTAAAAGATAATCATGGGTAGTTTTAAGAAACAACCATTTTTTTATTTCGTAACATAAATTTTAGTAAAATACATTCATGTAAAACTTTATTTTCAGAAATGGTTTAACTGAATTATTTGTCAAATGCACTGGAAATTTTAGAGAGTTTTAGCTATTTTAATTTTCTTACAATTAAAAAAAAGAACAACTCTAACAAATTGAAATTCTTGGTTTTTCAATTTTATCATATTCAGATTTTTTAATTTACAAAAGCAACGAATTTCTCTATAATTCTGTAATGCAGTTAAACAACTTTAATTCAAATAATATAAGACGTGCTTCTCAAAAACAGTAATAAGGTGATTTGTGAATAAAGTTCCTAATTCGAATTATAGAACTCAATTCTACATTCAAACGAATTCAATAAAACTCTTTTAAAACATTTTAATCATTTCTCCACATTATATTTAAGCGGATAATTCTGGGCCTCTTTTCAGAGCATGTCTTGCAGTTTAAAGCTTTAATACGCGACGAAATTCTTATCTCTTCAGTTAATTCAACGATGAATTAATGGGAATTTTAATAATATTAATTCATTAACTGATATTAAAAGTAATATGACTCACCAAGTATTTTCTAGAATAAGTAAAAAACAATCATAGTTAGTTTTACGAAATTACTTTTTTATTCATTTCACAGCATAAAATTTAGTAAAATACATTTAAGTAAAACTTTCTTTTAAGAAATGGTATAACTGAATTAATTTCATGTGCATTGGACAGTTTAGATAATTTTAATTATTTCAATTTTCTTTCAGTTTAAGGAAAGTTAGAAAAACTCAAACATATTGAAATTCTTGCCTTTTCAATTTTATCATATTGAAATTTTTTATTTTCAAAAGCAACGAATTTCTATATATTTTTTGCCGAACGATAGCCGAATGGTTAAGTTCTAGCCTTTGGACCTTGAGTTCATGGGTTCGAAACCCAGTATGGCTTGGATATTCGTAGCCGTTCGGAATCGGCATTAAGCAGTGGGTCCCGGTCTCATTAGCCCTCGTGTTTCAAAAAGTAGACCGTAGAGCTTCAAAAACTAAACTCTATATTATTCTGTAATGCAGTTAAACAACTTTAATTCAAATAATATAAGACGTTCTTCTCAAAAACAGTAATAAGGTGATTTATGAATAAAGTTTCTAATTCGAATTATGGAACTCAATTCTACATTCAAAAGAATTCAATAAATCTCTTTTAAAACATTTTAATCATTTCTCCACATTATATTTAAGCGGATAATTTAGGAACTGTTTTCAGAGCATGTCTTGCAGTTCAGAGCTTTAATACACGACGAAATTCTTATCTCTTCAGTTAATTCAACGATGAATTAATGGGAATTTTAATAATATTAATTCATATACTGATATTAAATGTAATATTTCTAACCATGAAATTTTTAGAATATGTAAAAGATAAACGTCGGTAGTTTTACGAATTTGCTTTTTTTATTTCATAGAATAAAATACATTTATGTAAAGATTTTTTTTTCAGGAATAGTATAACTAAATTAACTTCAAATGCACTGGAAATTTTAGAAACTTTTAACTATTTCAATTTTTGTATAGTTTCAAGAAAATTAGAATGACACTAACAAAGTAAAAAATCTTCTTGCTTTCTCAATTTTATCCTATTCAGATTTTTTTAATTTACTAAAACAATGGGTTTCTCTATAATTCTGTAATCCAGTTAAACTACTCTAATTCAAATAATATAAGACATGCTTCTCAAAAACAGTAATAAGGTGATTTATGAACAAAGTTTCTAATTCGAATTATGAAACTCAATTCTACATTCAAAAGAATTCAATAAATCTCTTTTAAAACATTTTAATCATTTCTCCACATTATATTTAAGCGGATAATTCTGGACCTCTTTTCAGAGCACGTCTTGCAGTTCAGAGCTTTAATACACGACGAAATTCTTATCTCTTCAGTTAATTAAACGATGAATTAATGGGAGAAGTAAATCAAAATGACGCTATCATTGAGGGACCGAATTCAAATGTAGGTACAACACAGCACACCATTCGCTCCTTTAAATCAAAGGGGATGACAATTGTAACGGATCATAATTCACTCGAATCCCCTTTGAAATCTTTTGAGGCAAATTACTGTACCAAATTTTGAAGTGAAGACTGCAGGAAAGTAACTGCCGATAGCTTATCATTTCCGAAAGCAGGTTGGTCAACTTTTAGACTTTGTTTAAACACTTCTCCCCTTCACACATGAGTTGAAAAATAATGCGATTGGAAAGAAGTGCATAGAAATCTTAAGCGAAGTAGCATATATATATTTACCTGGAACGAGTAAATTACTTTTACAATTTATGAACTAACACTAGATAATTCTCTTAAGTTAAAGAGTATTTAAAAATATAAGAATTATGCAATTTATAATTTATTGTATCCTCTCTATAATAATAGACTAAATTATCTGTTCGTCTGTTCTCGAAGTTTTGAAGCGGTTGGACCTCGAATGGATATAGGCATCCATATTGGATTCTTGATCAGTTAGGTTTAGCAAAATTCAAAGCGAGTAAAGTTTATCCTCTCCTAAACTGTTGATCCGTTTCTAAAATAAATTAGTATAAATATGCTTCATATCACAGCGAAAAATACTGTCGTATTTAAAACGTTTGAAATCTGCACCCCCCCTTTTTCGATCGTTTAATATCATTATTTCAAGCCCTATTTTCCCTGGTTAAGAATAGGCGATTAAATTTATCAATTTATCACATAAATAGATAAAAATAAAAAAAAAATTCTAGCATTATTCGTCATTCCTTTTAACAATCTCATTTAATCATTTAGTATTTTGAATTTTCTGAATATCGTCTGCATTATTTTCATACATTTCACACTGAACTTAGATATTATTTAAATAATTTTCTTTTACATTTGGCTTAAATAATAGATTAAGTACACATATGTGATAATTTTAAATTTAATCATCAATTATTTTTAAATTAGCAATAAAACATTTTATCACTGGTATTAAAAACAAATTCTATCTACCTCCAGTGTGTAGTGGCAATAATATTCTCTTTTCTTTTCTTCCAATAATTACTGTGGTAAAAAAAGAAAAAAATTGGGAAGCACTTAACAATAATTTCCACGTAGCTAAGACAACATTGTATTATCTTTCTAAATGAATTCTTCAACGCGATTTTAAACTGTATTAACAGTATCAGGAGACTTTAGAGGAGTGTGTAGCTCAGCTTAATAACTGTGGCCATTACAGTTTTGAAATATAAATTGTAACTATATAACATAGAAATGTGTTTGTCGCTAAAATATAAAGTTTTAATTAAATTTTGCATAATTAATTAACATTTTAATGGATACCCATTTTACCCCACCTCTGGGGTAAAATGGGCATAAAAAAGAAGTAAAAAATTATAAATTTGAAACTTAATAAAATGCATAAAACTGTTTAAACAATAAGGTAATGAACCTATTGCATGAATACATACAAAAAATTGCTTGTTTATAGTTCTTTTTTAAGTGAAAAAGAGTGCGGAATAAGAAATTACGCTTTTTCTACCTATTTTACCCATTAAACCATACTTCAGACAGTACCCATTGTATATAACTAATATGAATAATGTATAATATTCTAATATAATAATATTCTTATAATCTTTATATAATATTCTAATATAAAGCTCAATTTGTAAAATTTAATCTATATGCAATTGATGACTTGCAAAATATTTCGTGAATTTAAAATTATGTTTAGTATTAAATTTACTAAACAGCAGTTTTAAGCCACGGACTTCAGAAAATATTTTACAAAAAATTATTTTTCGAAAACAGCATATAAAAATACCACCAAATATTTAATAAACAAAATGTATAATTACCTAATTAGCTAATTATACTAACTTAAAAACATGTTTCACGCGACTACAATAATTCAATGAATTATTATAAGAAGATATTTATCATAGCATTATATTTTACAATGATTAAAAAACATTTTAAGAAGTAATTGAATTTTATCCAGTCAATTTGTAAAATTTAAATAAAGCTCAATTAATAAATTTTAATAAAGCTATTAAATAAAGCTCAATTTGTAAAATTTAAACAGTATACAATTGATGACTTGAAAAATATTTCGTGAATTTAAAATTATGTTTAGTATTAAATTTACTAAATAGCAGTTTTAAGCCGTATACTTCAGAAAATATTTTATAAAAATTTATTTTACGAAAACAGCACATAAAAATATCACCAAATATTTAATAAACAAAATGTATAATTACCTAATTAGCTAATTTTACTAACTTAAAAACATGTTTCACGTGACTACAATAATTCAATGAAATATTATAACAAGATATTTATCATAGCATTATATTTTACAATGATTAAAAACATTTTAATATGTAATTGAAGTTTATCCAGTAAGTTGCAAAACTAGTCATTTACAACTGACTTTTTGGAGAGAATGGAAATATTAAACATCTCCAATGACTCCCATTTACCCATATCAAACTTCTATAAATCGATAACTTTATCCAAGATAATTATCTCTCAGCAGTCATCCAAATCACTGCCGAACATGCTGTTTATTAAATGTGACAGCTTTACATTATGTTTTGATTAGAAATATTCTTGCAAGTTTAATATCCTCTCTACAGGTAGGCTTAATAATTGGTCGAATCAGTGAATAAGCCATTTACAGATTATATGAAATTTCAAAACTGCGTCAGGTTGCTCATAATTCACTGTTCTTCCAATTTTATCTCAAAATATATATGAAATATATAGTAGTATCTAAACCAGGTATCTTTAAAGTCATTCACTGATAAGTCAGTGTGTGAAAGTATAAACTAATATTTTAATTTATAAAGGGATTTAAAGCTTTTAAATTATTTCTAGGTTGCCGTAGTGTATTAAAATATATATGGACGTTTATAATACAATCAGTTATGTAATGCATATAATCGCTGATGTGGAAATATATAGTTAAATCTTCTAATCCTGTCAGAAACTATCAAAAGTTTTATATTAAAAATGAAAAAATGGTTAGAGGATTAATTCAATACCAGGTTCATTATAATTG
>CM063510.1:126926714-126969214 GCA_032207245.1 Pardosa pseudoannulata
ATGTAGTTCCAACAAAGAACCGGTGAAAGGTTATTGCGGCTGAAAGGAGCAATGTAATAATTCTACAACAATAATTCTACAACAATAGTTCTACAATAATTATTCTACAATAGAATAAGGGGTAGTTGCTATGAGGGATAATGGGAAGAAAAATAAAAGCCCTGAACATATAATTAAGCATAGCATTGGTATTTAAATATAAATATTTCATTTTGCAATTTTATCTGTATTGAAAAAAAAATGTTACTTTTAAACTGATTCCAATTGCACCCCCACACTTTTATGTTAGTCGTATAATACATGTGAGCCATATCCTATAGAAGCTCCTAACAAAATTTCTCTATATCAGCGTATTACATCTGACAAATCGTTAAAACTGAACCTTGTCCTAAAGAAGCTCCTAACCCAATTTCTCTCTATCAGCGTATTACAACTTACCCTTATCCTATAGAAGCTCCGCTGAGCGATGGCCGATTAGCTAGGGTACTGGCCTTCGGTACCAGAGTTCTTGGGTTCGAATCTCACAGTGGCATGGATGGCCCGGTCTCATTAGTCTTCGTGTTACAAAAAGTAGACCTTAGTACTCCAAACCAAACCAAACCTATAGAAGCTCCTAACCCAATTTCTCCATATCAGCGCATTACAACTGACATATCGTTACAATTGACCCTTATCCTATAAAAGCTCCTAACCTAATTTCTCTATATCAGCGCATTACAACTTTCGTATAGAAGCTTTTCACACAATTTCTCTTTCATGCACTGTTTTATTTTTTCCCTTTTTAGTGTATTTTTTATCGTTTTTGTTAAATAAAAGCAATTTTACAAAAATAATTTTCTATACTCAATTTTTTATTGATACCATTAAAAGTTTACATTAATTAGATACTCATATTATTCGATATATTTATTTTAAAAATACATTGCAACACACTTATTTCAGAGAATCTGAAGATTTATAACTTATAATTTTTTTACTCAAATTGCTTATTGTAAATCAACTGTGCGAATACGAGAATCTGCAAAACTGAAACTTTTTCAAACGTTAAAGATAAATCAGAATTGATACCTTTTTTTTTCTCTCTCTCTCTCTCCGAGAATAATGAGTGTTCAGAACAGACGAAAAAGATTCATTCTCATCTAGAGATTAATGACATTCCTCAGATTTATCTGTCATCAATATCAGAAGAATTTCGGTACGATAAAAAAAAAATGTAACGTATCGTATCAGTTATTCTGAAATTATTCTTTCCTCCGGGTTATTGCCTTTATTTTGAGCTCTTCCCAGAAGCATCTCTACTTTGAATGTAGTCGTTCTTCACAGAGTAGAGAATTAATTGGGAACTGTGAAACAGAAAACTTCAGTTTGTTGCAAAAATTAATTCTCTGTGTAAATGTTTCAGAATTTATAATCTGCATATTTTACAACACTTGTACTTCTACCCTTAATAATGTGACCATGTTGTGTTGAAATAAGCCCAGTATATAAATGAAAAACCTGATGTTAACACTACTTGGCTTCCTTGTATGTTTATTAGATGATATACTTTATTACTATTATTATTTTAAACTTATTTGAATAAGATATATACAGTCATCTAATTCTCTAATAAATCAGATAGTTTAACAATTGGTTTGGTTTGGAATGCTACGGTCTACTTTTTTGCAACACGAGGGCTAATGAGACCGAGTTTAACAATTTGGGAAATATTAGAAAGGTTAATACTATTAAATATTTATATAATGTACTTCTACCCTTAATAATGTGACCATTCTGTGTTGCAATCAGCCCAGTATATAAACGAAAAACCTGATGTTAACACTACGTGGCTTCCTTGTATACTTATTAAATGATATACTTTAGTACTATTATTATTTTAAAATTATTTGAATATGATACATACAGTCATCTAATTCTCTAATAAATCAGATTGTTTAATAATTGGGGAAATATTAGAAAGGTTAATACTATTAAATATTTATACAATGTACTTCTACCCTTAACAATGTGACCATGCTGTGTTGAAATAAGCCCAGTATATAAACGAAAAACCTGATATTCACACTACGTGGCTTCCTTGTATGCTTATTAAATGATATACTTTAGTACTATTATTATTTTAAAATTATTTGAATATGATACATACAGTCATCTAATTCTCTAATAAATCAGATTGTTTAATAATTGGGGAATATTAGAAAGGTTAATACTATTAAATATTTATACAATGTACTTCTACCCTTAATAATGTGACCATGCTGTGTTGCAATAAGCCCAGTATATAAACGAAAAACCTGATGTTAACACTACGTGGCTTCCTTGTATGCTTATTAAATGATATACTTTAATACTATTATTATTTTAAAATTATTTGAACATGATATATACAGTCATTCAATTCTCTAATAAATCAGATTGTTTAATAATTGGGGAAATATTAGAAAGGTTAATAACATTAAATATTTATACAATATACTTCTACCCTTAATAATGTGACCATGTTGTGTTTTAATAAGCCCAGTATATAAACGAAAAACCTGATGTTAACACTACGTGACTTCCTTGTATGCTTATTAGATGATATACTTTAGTACTATTGTTATTTTAAACTTATTTGAATATGTACATACAGTCATCCAATTCTCTAATAAATCAGATTGTTTAATAATTGGGGTAATGTTAGAAAGTTTAATAACATTAATTATTCATACAATGTTAATTCATCAATGAATAGAAATTTAATCAACAATGTGTATTATAAAATAATTCAACAATAAGCAGAATTTTAATCGGCAGTAAGTATTATGTATTAACTCAACAATGAGTAGAATTTAAATAAAAACTTTTTTTTTGTACTTTCACCTTCAAAAATATTCTTATTACTAGCATATAGCCCGTCATATGACGGGATTAGCAAAATTTTTACTTTTCAAGAATTGTAAAGTACTCTATGAGGCAGGTAAAAATTTTTGGAAAATTTTCATACAAAAAAAATTTTTTTTTTTTTGATAAGAATTACTTGGTACAAGCTCAATAATTTGTTTATCTTCATACTACTCTAAAGTCTCTCTATTCTCTAATACATAATTTTTGTCAAATTGTCTCGTATTTTAATGAAAATTTGTTCATAATAGACTTTTTGTCTTATATGTGTCATTTAACTACATCATATATTCTAATTATAAAAATACCATTAGCAATCGAAAATTTTAAAAGCCGAAATTCAACGTCTTTTCTTCCCCTAAGAAAAAATTAAAAAGAGAACTTATATAACATCTAAATGTATACATGAGATCAATAGAGGCAAATACCCGATGCACATAACTAGTGAATTTTTTTGTATATATAAGGTGCTAAAAATTAAATTTGAGTTAAAATAAAATAATAATTACTGGTTTTAAAATAACTGCCCATGTGATTCTGGAAATAATTGAAATGAGTCATTATAGTTTTTATCCTTTTGTTGTTTTATATTTTTTCCTGATGTTTGAGATTTTAATAAAATAATATATGCAGCAAATGATGAAAAATTTCTGTTAAGGTATTAGAACTGCAATTCAAGGATTATGTTCTCACGCTACTGAGATGTTGGTTAATTTAAAAGTTAATTTTCTGTATAAATATTCTGCTATTTATAATTTAGGTACTCTACAACATTTACACTTCTTTCTTTATAATAATGTGATAGTGTTATCTTTCTATGATATATGTGTGCTAATAGAAAAAGGAATTGTTCGGTATAAATTCAAGTTTAATAAGCAAAAAAACTATATAAAAATATTATATAATATAAAATATAATATATAAAATTTAATATCTTAAAATCTGAAATTAAAATGTAATAATTTGAATAATATATTATGCTTTCTGTCATTAATAATGATAATAATGATAGTGATATGTTTCAATAAGATTAGTATGTTAAAGTAAAATGAACTATCCGGCATAGTTTCAACGTTTATTAAGCAAAGAAAGTATATTGAAAATATTGTTCAGCACAGAATATAACATATGAAATTTTAATATGTTAAAAACAAAAATTAATATGCTGTAATTTGAATAGTATATTGTGTTTATTGTGCAACATTTACACTTCTATCATTAATAAAATAATAGTGATATGTTTCAATAATATTAGTGTGCTAAACTGAATTATTTAGATAGTTTCAAAGTTTAATAAACAAAGAAACAAATATCGAAAATAGTATTTAGCATAAAATATAACATTAAAATTTGAATATGTTAAAAACTGAATTTAATATGTAGTAATTTGAATAGTATATTGTGCAATATTTACACTTCTATCATTAGTAAAATGATAGTGATATGTTTCAGTAAGATAAGTGGGCTAATATAAAATGAATTATTAAGAACAGTTTCAAAGTTTAATAGGCAAAATAACTGTATCGAAAATATTATTGAGCACAAAATATAATGTATAAAATTTTTATATGCTAAAAACTGAAATTACTATGTAGTAGTTTGAATAGTATATTGTGCTTATTGTGCAACTTTCACACTTCTATCATTAATAAAGTGATAGCGATATGTTTCAGTAAAATAAGATGACATAAAATGAATTATTCGGGATAGTTTCAAAGTTTAATCAGCAAAGAAACTATATCAAAAATAGTATTTAGCATAAAACATAACATATAAAATTTTAATATGTTAAAAACATAAAATAATAGGTTGTAATTTGAATAGTATATTGTGCTTATTGTGCAACATTTACACTTCTATCATTACTAAAATGATAGTGATATGTTTCAGTAAGATCAGTGTGCTAACATAAAATGAATTATTGACGATAGTTTCAAAGTTTCATAAGCAAAACAACTATATCGAAAGTAGTATTTAGAATAAAATATAAAGCATAAAATTTTAATATGATAAAAACTGAAATTAATATGTAGTAGCTTAATAGTATATAGTGCTTATTCTGCAACATTTACATTTCTATCATTAATAAAATGTTAGTGATATGTTTCAGTAAGATCAGTGTGCTAACATAAAATAAATTATTAAGGATAGTTTGAAAGGTTAATAAACAAAACAACTATATCGAAAATATTATTTAGCACAAAATATAACGTATAAAATTTTAATATGCAAAAAACTGAAATTAATATGTAGTAGTTTGAATAGTTGCTTATTATGCAACATTTACATTTCTATCATTAATAAAATTTTTGTGATATGTTTCACTAAGATCAGTGAGATAACATAAAATGAATTATTAAGGATAGTTTCAAAGTTTAAAAAACAAAGAAACAATACTAAGAGTATTGTTTAGTATAAAATCTAACATATAAAAGTTTAATATCTCAAAAGGTGAAATGAAGACTTAGTAATATGAATGGCATATTAAGTACTTTAAAACAAGTTTCAAGCACTGTGAATGATACTTTATAGCAACCCCAAGTTCAGTATTTCCATGTCATTTCAAAAATAAAACTCTAAAGCCATTCTCATCCCATCTTAAATGTAGAACTATAGAAAATGCACATTTAGAAAACCACTTGCAATATATCTTAGGGATAAAAAAAGTATGATTTTATATTCGTACTCAAACAAGAGACTTACAAAAACACTACACAAATAAGTAATAATGGTAAGAAGACAAAACCTTACGATAGTTAGTCGAGCGAAATTTTGCTAAACCCCATAAAGCTCAAGAAAGAGAGCGAGATAAAAAGAAATCTTTATGCGAGAGAAAAATATATATTTAAAAAAAATAAATATTTTTATTCCTTTAGTATTCTTTCAAAAGTGTTTTCGTGTGAGAAAGAAGTGGAAGCTGTTTTTTTCACACGGAAAGCAGAAGTGAAAATGGAATTGTTAAGATAGAAGAGCATCATTTCTATGGGGAAACAAACAATTGAAAAGAAAGTGGGATCAACAAAAAGGCTAAGAGGAAAGAAATATATTAAAACTTTTCCTTCAATAAATGAAAATATTCTTTAGAGTTTTTTTTTCTCACCTACGCTCACGGAGAAGTGTCTATTAGTGAAAAAAATGGCTTTTTAATCTGAAAATAAGTTGGTGCAACATCTCAAATTTATTACATTTTTCAGTTTGAGATATGTACGAGATATAATTAAAAAAAATTTTTTAAGAAAAGTTAGCTTAAAATATAAGATAAAAATAGTTTAGTATAGAAAATAAAAATAAAAACAAAAATTCCACAGCAAGTTTCAGATAAATTAATATGGTTTTATCAATTCTTCTGTATAAGTAGTAGATTAATTTTTTAATGCTGTGACAAGAAAAGTTAGTATCCTACCCATCTATACAAGGAGAACTTATTTCGTATAACCAGGTGTATAAAATAAATTTTACTCTTCCATATTAACCATCTTCTGTCCTGTAAATAGCACATTATATACACATTTATTAATTTATGCCCTTGTATATCACTTGTGACACACAATAAACTACATTTTAATCTGAAAATAAGTTGGTGCAACATCTCAAATTTATTACATTTTTCAGTTTGAGATATGTACGAGATATAATTAAAAAAATTTTTTTAAGAAAAGTTAGTTTAAAATATTTAAGATAAAAATAGTTTAGTATAGAATATAAAAATAAAAACAAAAATTATACAGCAAGTTTCAAATAAATTAGTATGGTTTTATCATTTCTTCTGTATAAGTACTAGATTATTTTTTCAATAATGTGACAAGAAAAATAAGTATCCTACCCATTTATACAAGGAGAACTTATTTCGTATAACCAGGTGTATAAAATAAATTTTACTCTTAAATATTAACCATCTTCTGTCCTGTAAATTGCACATTATATACACATTTAATAATTTATGCTCTTGTATATCGCATGTGAAACACAATAAACTACATTTTAATCTGAAATTAAGTTGGTGCAGCATGTCTAATTTATTATATTTTTCAGTTTGAAATACGTATGAGATATAATTATTTTCTCATATGAATTCTCTCTCAGTAAAAGTATATAAAAAAAAGAAAATGTAGAAGTTTTAATATTTGAGTTATACAGTTTTATTCTTGAGAAATCCATGAAATAACTCAAAGATGGATCCTCTTTAAAATGTAAAATTTATCCCATTGATGTCTACATAATGGCTTTACCGTCTCACAGTAAAACAATTCCACTGTAAGCTAAAAATAGATTACTTATAAAATGAAGTTTAGATTGGGCATAAATATGTAATAAATATTAAAAAATGTTAAAAAAAATTGGGATAATTACAAAATATTATTCGGATGATGGGTTAAATATTCATAATAATGTACAATAACTGCACCTTAAAACTACTTTTGGGATAAATGAACAGTTAGAATTTAAAATAATAATTTACAGCTAATGTTTTGTTAAAATGTATAATTATCATTTTAAAATGTATTAATGGTTTAATAACATTATTTAATCCTAAAAACTAAAACTTTGTTTATGTTGTTTACAGTTTCTGTGTTATGGAAATGTATCACCTGGAAATTATTTACTATTAATCACAGATAATTCTCTGTGAATTCTCGATGTATTCTCGGTTTTGAAGAAATTATTAACATTTAAAGATCAATTCATATAAGAACAATTGATATAAGAATAAAACACTTAAAGAACAATTGATATAAGAATAAAAGTTTTCATTTACACTATTTCTGTTTACTTTATACAGTGTGCAATGTCCGTGATTCTGACTTAAATTACGTCTAAGATTCTACATATCAGAAATGTACGGTATTTCGACAATACAGTAAGTCATTTATAGAGACGTTAAGTCATACGCATAGTGAAAAATACCTTTATATGAAAGCATGAAATTTGAAATGTGCACAATCTGTTATGAGTGTTTTCTTGTATAAAAATTATGATTATATTCTTATATCTATAAGAGGTGTTTCTGCTTCCTCAGTAAATTGATGTTTTTAGTCTTATAGCCAAATAAAAAGATTCACAATGCCGTCAGTTTTATTAGTCCTAGATCGTTCCCTAGATCGAAGTTATCGACATTTTTTGTATTGTATAAATTATCGTAGATTGTCGTATAGTAAACCATTTATAGGCAATTATCTAAAAATAAAGTTAGCATATTTATTAAGTCTATTATGTTGACTTACATGATGATGTAACGTTGTTGGCGATAGATAATACCAGCAACGTTACATTGTCAATAAAATAATTTTTTGCAAAGTTACATTATATATTATCGATCATAGATCATTCCCTGGGAATTATTGATATTTTCTCGGTATTTTTAAATAAATTCTTGTTAATATCCTTGAACAATTAAAGACCAAATGTACGGTACTTCGTCAATACAGTAAGTCGTTTACAAAGACGGTAAGTCATACACATAGTGGAAAATACGTTTATATGAAAGCAGGAAATCTGAAATGAGCACAATCTGTTATAAGTGTTTTCTTGTAAAAGAATTAGGATTATATTCGAATATCTTTGTGAGGTGTTTCTGCTTCCTCAATAAATTGGTACTTTTATTTTTATAGCCAAATTAAAAGATTCCCAATGCCGTCAATTTTATTGGTCCTATACCGTATCCTAGATCGAAGTATATTTTTTGTGTTTTAGAAATTGTCTTAGATTGTCGTGTTGTGAATTATTTATAGACAATTATCTAAAGGTAAATGTTAGCATATTAAGTCCATTATGCTGACTTACATGATGATGTAAAGTTGTTGGCGATAGATAATACCAGCAACGTTACACTGTCAATAAAATAATTCTTTGCAAAGTTACATTATATATTATCGATCATAGATCATTCCCTGGGAATTCTTGATATTTTCTCTGTATTTTTAAATAAATTCTGGTAGAATATCCTGGAACAATTACAGAACAAATGTACGGTACTTCGTCAATACAAAAAGTCATACTCATAGTTGAAAATACTCTTATATGAAAGCATGAAATCTGATATGCGTACAATCTGTTATAAGTGTTTTCTTGTAAAAGAATTAGGATTATATTCGAATATCTTTGTGAGGTGTTTCTGCTTCCTCAATAAATTGGTACTTTTATTTTTATAGCCAAATTAAAAGATTCCCAATGCCGTCAATTTTATTGGTCCTATACCGTATCCTAGATCGAAGTATATTTTTTGTGTTTTAGAAATTGTCTTAGATTGTCGTGTTGTGAATTATTTATAGACAATTATCTAAAGGTAAATGTTAGCATATTAAGTCCATTATGCTGACTTACATGATGATGTAAAGTTGTTGGCGATAGATAATACCAGCAACGTTACACTGTCAATAAAATAATTCTTTGCAAAGTTACATTATATATTATCGATCATAGATCATTCCCTGGGAATTCTTGATATTTTCTCTGTATTTTTAAATAAATTCTGGTAGAATATCCTGGAACAATTACAGAACAAATGTACGGTCCTTCGCCAATACAATAAGTCGTTTACAGAGACATTAAGTCATACGCATAGTGGAAAATACGTTTATATGAAAGCATGAAATTTGAAATGAGCACAATCTGTTATAAGTGTCTTCATGTATAAAAATTATAATCATATTCTAATATCTTTCAGAGGTGTTTATGCTTCCTCAATAAATTGGTGTTTTTACTTTTGTACCAAATATAAAGATTCCCAATGCCTCAATTTTATTGGTCCTGTACCGTACACTAGATCGAAGTTAACGATATTTTTTGTATTGTAGAAATTATCGTAGATTGTCGTGTAGTGAACTATTTATAGACAATTATCTAAAGATAAAAGTTAGCATATTAAGTCAACTATGCTGACTTACATGATGATGCCTTAGATTGATCGTATCAGCAACGTTACACTGTCAATAAAATAATGTTTTGCAAAGTCACATCTGTGAGAGTGCAGCTATGTTTTACATAAGGTTTGCGAAACTGATTTGCTCGCCGCACTCGCACGTTGTGGGTTGCATGCCCAAGTATTTTTTCGTCCAGGAAGCGTATGGTGTGAAACCGATTGATCTTAAACTTCACCAGGTTTTGAAGAGTTGTGATTGGTCTCCAGGAGGCGATTCAGGACAATCCTTACTGTCCCGGTTCTTCTGGGCACAGTCGGGAAAGGACGCATTGTCCACAGGACAATGGAACAACGAAAGCATCAGCACAGGATAATAAAAAAATCTAGGGTTGCTGGAGTAGTTCAGAAGGAAGTTAAAGGGTGGACTTCGGCAATTTTTTCTTTCAGGTGTAGCACGTGGAGTGCTTCTTCTACTTTTTAATTTTTTTATATATATTTTTAGCTTATTTTTTTGTCTTTTGTTCTATATTTGAATATTGTAATATAGTTCAGTGGCATTTTACTATAATTAGAGACTATATAAAGCAAATTCGGGTTATTAATGGCTTGAAAATAACAACAGCAATGTACTACACCACAGCAACATCGAAAAACGAAATAAGTTTATATGGTGAGATATATAGTGAGCAATACGCAAAATCCAGTATGTGCTATATCTTGTATAAAATAGATGGCTATATTCTAATGTCCATCGAGGAATAGTTTGGTTTCTGTCAATAAATCCGTTTCTTTTTTTTCCCCTTTTTGTAGCGCCGACGAAAAGATCGACAGTACTTTCCCCACGAATGTCGTAGTGAGGAACAACGGTAGCTGCACCTACATCCCGCCCGGAATTTTCAAAAGTACGTGCAAAATCGACATCACATGGTTCCCCTTCGACGACCAGAAATGTGAGATGAAATTCGGGTCCTGGACCTACGATGGATTCCAGCTGGACCTGAGGCTCGCTAGCGAAGAAGGGGGGGACCTGTCCACGTACATAACTAATGGCGAGTGGATCCTGATAGGTAAGTACAACTTCTCATTCAGCACTCATTCTTTTGGAAATGTAATGTCGTATGTATATATATATATATATATATATATATATATATATATATATATATATATATATATATATATATATATATATATACATATATATACATACATATATATATACATACATATATATATATATATTATATATATATATATATATATATATATATATATATATATATATATATATATATATATATATATATATATATATATATATATATATATATATATATATATATATATATATATATATATATATATATATATATATATATCCCAGATAGCATGCATACTTGCAGTAAGTTTGATTTTTTCTGGATAATAACTTGTCGAAACAAATTTGGAGACAAACGCATGTGTGTGTATGCATGTATATATATATATATATATATATATATATATATATATATATATATATATATATATATATATATATATATATATATATATATATATATATATATATATATATATATATATATATATATATATATATATATATATGTATGTATGTATATATATATATTATATATATATATATATACATATATACATATATATATATATATATGTGTGTGTGTATATGTATATATATATATATATATATATATATATATATAATATATATATATATATATATATATATATATATATATATATATATATATATATATATATATATATATATCCCAGATAGCATGCATACTTGCAGCAAGTTTGAATTTTTCTGGATAATATCTTGTCATAACAAATTTGACGAGACAAACGCATGTGTGTGTATGCATGTATATATATATATATATATATATATATATATATATATATATATATATATACAAGCATACACACGCACATATATACGGCAAATATATATTTCTGGAGACATACAGCAGCAAATCTAAGTATCTTTCTATGGACATAAAAGGCAGCAGTAAATCCAAAATTAAGCGTTAAATCTTCAAACAATTTTAATTCATGTTCTATTTTTTTAAGTTCAATTTTTACAGTCACATCGAATCAAATAAAGGACCTTAATTATTGAGTATGTGTGCTCATATTACACTTAAACACACACACACACATATATATATATTTATATATATATTGTATATTTATATGTTTTATTTTCCATTGAAATACTTTAGTTCTCTTTAGAGTAGATATACCACACTAAACAAAATTCGTAATATAATTTATGTATGCACCGCACTTCTAAACATAATGAATTTCTTTCTTCATTCACGTTTTCATAAAATTACATTCAAAAATGCATACTTGCGTTTCAGTATTCATCTTAAAAGCTTTTCGAAAAAGAAAATACTAATGCAGGAAAGATTTTAAAGCCTCTGGAAAAAAAAATTGGAAAATCGGCTTTTAATTTTTTTTCTCCTTTAATGGCCGAGGAAGATTTAAAATTGTTTTGTCTTATTTTTTGACATTTGAAAATCATTTTTCTCTTGTTTACTAAGAGCATTTTAGGAAGAAAATCACATTTCTTATGTATTTGTAGTTTTATGGATGAAATAATATTAATGCCTCTTCTAATTGGGAAGTTTAAATTATGTCATAGAAACACGAATCGTAGTAAATAATGTATGATGTATACACGAATAGCGTACACAGTAAAATATAGAACATTTGATGCTATAAAGATAAATTTATGTACTTATATATATATACATATAGATATATTTATACATCTATATATGTATAAAGAAATATGGGGTATGTACATAGGTATGTTAGTATCTTTCTCTTTGAGTAAATCTATGTGTATAGCTCATGTGTATTAAAAAGGATACAAATACACAACTAATGTTTTGAGATAGCTGCAAATACGAGGAATGATTTTAGTTTTTAGTTTTTATTTTAGTTTTTAGGATTTTATTTTTAAGTAAATTAGATTTTCAGCTATTCTGCTGATCAAAACCAGACCCAGAAATAATTTGAATTTTCAAGATGACACAAAAGAATGTTCTTTATTCTGCTAAGAATTATAGCACTTGTTAGAAGTTAAATTTGAATCATTATATTGATCGTTAAAGTTTATTACTTAGTTATTATTAAAACTATCAGCCACATTTTTTTTTTAAATTTCTTAAATGCATTCGTACATTATAAGTTCTTCATTTCTCGTTTCTTTGATTAAATAACCAAAATGAAAAAGTGGGTATTCGCAAACAATTCTAAAAAAATATTTAAAAATTCACAATTACATTTCACGAAAAGTTTGGAAATTACTGGTCTACATGTATAGTCGAATAAGTCGTATAAAATTAATGTCGTATATATATATATATATATATATATATATATATATATACGACATAAATACATGATTATATATATATATATATATATATATATATATATATATATATATATATATATATATATATATATATATATATATATATATATATATATATATATATATATATATATATATATATATATATATATATATATATATATATATATATATATATATATATATATATATATATATATATATATATATATATATATATATATATATATATATATACGACATTAATTTATACGACTTATTCGACTTTACATGTAGACCAGTAATTCCCAAACTTTTCGTGAAATGTAATTGTCAATTTTTAAATATTTTTTTAGAATTGCTTGCGAATTTTAAGTTTTTTTTTCAACTGAGTAATAATAATTTAAATTATAGTAATCTCTTATTCTTGGAACCACATAAAACTTACAAAATTTTAAGCTTTTGAACTTAAATATTTTGAGTATAACTCCATTAAGGAAAATATTGCACACGTTTCAAACAAAAACGGATCAAAATGTTTTTTCATATGTAATTTGTTTTGTTCTGTTTAAGATGTCAGAGCTTCGCTTACGTCATTAGCTAAAGTCCCCAGAACTTTTAGAGTAAAGGTTTGGTAATTTTCTCTTGTAAGATGGTTTCTATTGTTTGAAGCAACTATCTAGCAAATGTAGCAACATAATTTGGTTTAAAGTCGATACACTTGCAAACCATTTACATCACACTTTTCAAATAAAATGAACGAGTGCGATACATGCATGTACGTTTGTATCTTTTGATGAATGAATTCTGAAAGAACTTATGACAGTAGTAGAGATGAAGGGAAAAAACTTTGCAGTCATTTGTCAAAATTAGGAAGGAAAGATTAAATTTAAAGTAATGATATGTACAGTTCCTTTTCTTTTACTATTTTCTAAATTCTTCTTTTACGGTTCTTACAAAAATTTTAGAAAGATTAGAAAATATTAGGAGATTTTATCTGGAATTTGGAGATTTTATCTGAAGTTTCTGTATTCTATTTAGGCATCAGTTTCTCCGCTTATAAAATGACCTATTTTTCCCCAGAAAGATAATCATTTAATCATTTTCTTCTCAATATCATCCTGCCTTTAGGAACCCTATAATAATAATAGTACCCTATAATAGTATAATATAATTCGCCCTATTGTATCTCTAAATTTATGCGTGTCTAAAATAGAGATCATTCGCGTCAACTTTCTTGTTGCGCAGATTTTGAAAGCTGTTTGAAAAGGAGAAATGGATATCGCACTTATTCTTTTCTTCAGATCGTTTGGAACGAAAGCCTGAGAATGATATAGATATCACTCAAGTCCGGGTGATGATGGGTTAAATTTTACGATATTCCCATCGACGATTGCAGATAAAAGGAAAAAACTGTCAGTTGAATGTCAAATATAAAAGATAATGGCGATACATTGCAAAAAGTCGAATAGAAGTTAGAATAAAAGGAGGGATATTTCAGTATTTCTCAGTATTTGAAGTATAATGATAAATCCCTTTCTGGTAAGGTAAGTCTTCCTAGAATCATTTATTACTGAATGTAGTGGCATAGCAAATAATTTTTATGTTTAAAACATGATGAACGGTATATGTGTATTATAAATTACAAGAAGGGAAATATGAAATACTGTAATAAAGAATCTTGCTTTCAGAACACATAAAGAATAATATTTGAAGACGAAAAGTCAGGCACTTTGACGTATTACAGACTGATAACTCAGTATTATACGTTTTTCACTTGAGTACTTTTAAAGAGTTAAATACGCATCTCTGCTTATACAAGCATTATATATATGTATGTATGTGTATGTATGTGTTAAGTGTTTGTGTTTTTTGTACTGTTTAAAACTATCAACATAATCATCATTATAAGCAATTCTCATCATAACGTATGATATTCAAAGGCGCATAGTTAAAAATTGCTCCCACGACACAGGTCCGAGGTTCGATCACCGGACTGGGCAAGGTTGACTCAGTATTTCATCCCTTCAGTGGGTAGACGAACTGAGGATCAAGCAAGCTTGAGAACTAAACACTGGGGATTCTGCGTAAGGTTGACAACCTAACCGGATCATATGCTTCGCACCCCAGAGCTCTTGGTCTCGGAAACGGAGATTGGCACCGTAGGCCCTGGACCTTTAGAACCTGTTGCACTGAGGAGTTTTTAGCATAGTTAAAAATAGATTCAGGAGGCAAAGAATGATAATCGATCATTCCTGACAAAATCAACGTTTTATTTTTTGTAAACATATATTTAACATCGCACTGTATTATCACACTTTAAACATGCATTTTCATCATTCATTTCTAAGACATCAGCCAGCAAAGGCAACGATCTTGTAAATTTAGAGTTGCGGGTTCGAGACTCCAGATAGCCAAAATCCTCCGTGTTAATAAATGTTGACAAAGGACAAGCATAATATGTTCATAATGTCCTCCAAGTTCTAATTCAATACTTCTGGGGGTGGCAGGCCAAGCCCATGGGTTTTTTGATTGGTCCCTGCTTCCAAATTATGAGGACCTATGCTTGAAGACTGACTTAGTCTTCAGCGCTCGTGGTTAAAATGAAGCTGTATATTTCCTTAGTCACAGATCTGTAACACAGTGTGATGGACTTATTGGACCTGTTGTAGGTTTTCCCACTCTATAAGGATGAAAAACGACAACATCTTCAACAGGCTTCGCTGAGAAACTTTTACTCATTGCAATCCCATACTACCGGAGAGGAGTATTTTATATTCTCGGCGTGATCTTGTATATATTTAAATAGCCGAGAGTTTAATTCTTACATTTGCGCTGATTGACGTCTGTAAAAACTCAATCAAAATCCACAGAAATGTTCTACTTATTTGAGAGATTTATTTCTCTTTGCCTATGAACACATTTTTATAACGTTAACTTTAAAATGACTTTCAATTTTATTATTGATTGTTGATTTGCTGATTTTTGTCATCCTTATTTACACACATATATATATATATATATATATATATATATATATATATATATATATATATATATATATATATATATATATATATATATATACGGAGCAATGAACTCTGGGACAGGGCAAGCTTTCCCCTCCTGGAACCCCTTCCTACTTTTTTTAATCTGTTTAGAAAAATAATTTTAAGTGACTATGTCATTTTAAACAAAGAGGGCTAAAAAATGGAAAGAAATCCTTATGCATATATGTACTTTTTTATGAATCTTACTTTATATTACATTTATTTCATCAATATGGCGTTAAGTTTTGTGATTAAACTGTGTTGACTAAATTTTTAAGTTTGTCGACTTGGTTACATTTTTTGAGACACTATTTGTTCTTGTTTCACATCCTGCAATGCTTACATTCGTTAAAAACTTTTATTACAGAGTTTTCTAAATTCAAGTGGGGCTAAAATGACCGTGTCTATGTGTGAGTCGTTAATGTATGTGTGTGTATGTGTGTCTCTCTGTGTGTGTGTGTGTGTGTGCTTGCATGGAACGAAAAGGATACAAATACACAACTAATGTTTTGAGATAGCTGCAAATACGAGGAATGATTTTAGTTTTAGTTTTTATTTTAGTTTTTAGGATTTTTTTTTAAAGTAAATTGGATTTTCAGCTTTTCTGCTGATCAAAACCAGACTCAGAAATAATTTGAATTTTCAAGATGACACAAAAAATGTTCTTTATTCTGCTAAGAATTATAGCACTTGTTAGAAGATAAAATTTGAATCATTATATTGATCGTTAAAGTTTAATACTTAGTTATTATTAAAACTATCAGCCACGTTTTTTTAAAAATTTCTTAAATGCATTCGTACATTATAAGTTCTTCATTTCTCGTGTCATTGATTAAATAACCAAAATGAAAAAAGTGGGTATTCGCAAACAATTCTAAAAAAATATTTAAAAATTCACAATTACATTTCACGAAAAGTTTGGGAATTGCAGGTCTACATGTATAGTCGAATAAGTCATATAAAATTAATGTTGTATATATATATATATATATATATATATATATATATATATATATATATATAGGTTTTTTTTCCTTCAACTGAGTAATAATAATTTAAATTATAGAAATCTCTTTAATTGAAAGTGAAAAACCAGTCATAACCAGTTATTTAAGTGAAAAACCAGTTTTGAGAAGAAAAATATTTCAATTCAATTTCAGCTCTCTTCTAAAATATAAAATTTCATGCCAGAAATAAACTTTGTGTGCTCAAAGAAAAAGCTCTTTTCCCTGTGTATCTTGTGTTATGTTTCCTAACCTTGTGAACCTCCTTACATTGTTTTCTTTTTCGTTGCAGGCCTTCCAGGAGTGAGAAACGAGATTTTTTATTCGTGTTGTCCGGAGCCTTACGTCGACATCACCTTTACGATCCATATTCGGAGGCGAACCCTCTACTATGGATTTAATCTCATCATCCCCTGTGTTCTCATCTCCTCCATGACCCTTCTAGGCTTCACCCTGCCACCGGATTCGGGAGAAAAATTAACCCTCGGTTTGTACAACATCCATGATTTTTTCCTCTTCTACCTTTTACTTCTTTTGCTTTAAAATAAATATATTCTTTTGTAGATTGTTTTTTTTTTTAAATTAAGAGAAATGGCTTTAGGTTCATACAAATATTTCAATAAATTTTAATACTTATGAATAACGGTCGTATAGTATTTCGATTTCTTACATGGAGATTTATCGGAATAGTAAGTTAAGCATGAAATGAAAGATCAGAAAATATTTTTCCAGCATATTTCTTTTCTGAATGGTTTCGTACCTTGAATGCCAACACAATTTTTATATTTTTAGTATCGAAGTTTATGCAGAATTGAATAGAAAATATTCATAAGGCTTTTTACATTTCTTCTATCTTCAAAGAGATTTTCTATCACATATGATTTTTCTATAACTGCATACAGTCTCCCAAACAATTACGAAGTCATCAATTTTCTTTTACAAGAGCACAGATTCTTGCTATTTAGATATTTTTGTTACATATTTTTCTCTGTCAAATTTCAACATATTTTCCAACCTAAACTGCGTTATCCATATTTGTACATCGTCAAATTGATTGAATGTTCCATATAATTTGCACATATCGCTTTCTGTCTGATTCGATTTTATAATTTCTTTCTGACCTCTTTAAAATATATCATCTTCAAACAGTAGTAAAGATGTATTAAGTGATTGATTCAATAATTCTTAATAATAATTCAGCACGTCTAACGTCAACGTAGTTTTTAACGCAGTCTTTTCTAATATCGAAATTTGTACATTTTGGAAAAGGCATAGAGTTATTTCCTATTTCATTTTTTTTAAATGTCTTCTCGTGATACATTTGAGTTACATGGTTTCAGTCAATATGAAGAATTCTAACCAATTTCAGTTCGAACAATTAAGTTATAATAAAGTTTTGTTCAGCAAAATGTATTAACATTCTTCTCTAAAACTACACAATAATTAAAAAAAAAATTGAAATTTTAAAAATATAATTTTAAGATAAAAAGTTTAATAAGAACTCAAAATATTACAGATTTTCTAATTTTAAAATTATTTTAGATGTGTATATTGATGTTTATTTTTTCTTCATAAGAACTACTTCGATTTCATCAATTTTTCATAAAAAAGCTTAATAAAAACTGCAGCTTCAAAGGGGAAAAACTCACTGTATTATATAAATAATTTAAAAATTAAAAAGGTTCTTTCACGTGCAGAGAAATTCATATCTGAAATATAATTGGAAGAGCTAAATTGAAAATTCTTACTTTAAAATACTAAAGAATATTTTATTGAAAATTTAATAAAAAATATCTTGGATTAAATATCCTTTGCAATGTTTTATTATCAAAAAAAGACAGAAACTGAAAAATTGTCTAGGATTTCTTAAACTTTTCTTTTGTAAATATCTTGGTGCTTAGAATAATTTAGTATTTCATATAATTCAATAAGTTTTTCTTTAAAGCAATCAATACATAATATCTGATAACTTGTGAAAAATGCAAATCTTATATCAAGATTTGAAAATTTAATATGTACAAATAAGTTAGAATATTCGAAATAAAAAGAATTATGTCAGAAATTACTGTTTATCGATTACTCTTTAGATTATATTCTTATAATTTAATATGTATGATAAAATCATAGACCAATTTTCTGAAATACCAAAACTTGAAAAAATAAAAACAATTTAAAATATTCCCAAATAAAAACTCAAAAAAATGATGTTTTGTGTATTTTTGAACTGAACAAGCTTTAACATTTATATTCGTTGTTTCAACAGAAAACTACAATATTTATTTTTATATTTTTATCGTCATTAAATAAATTAAAGTTCTTATTTGTTTTATAGACGAGCAATTATTTTTACTTCTGATATCGACTAAATATCATTCATAGTTTATTAAGGTTCAAATACGAGATACACTCCCTAAAATGCTACTTTATATGTAAGAAATTAATACTAAAAGTGTATTTCTAACCTGAAAGCCATTTCTCATTTATTAAATACAAAAATATCATGTTTTGTATATGTAGTACATTTTCTTTAATGTCCAGCACTACTATTTATACTGAGTCTGGATTTGAATCTACAAATGTTTATATAATGTTGTCATCTTTCAAGACATTTTACTGGGCACCTTTTGTGTTTTTGTTTAACAGAGTTTTAAAAGTATAACTTATCCTTTCATTTGAAACAGTACACTTTTTTATCTCGCTGTTCCATGTATGTATGAGGACTATTTTATGAAACATTCTATATACCCTTAACTCCAAATTACTCACATTTAATGATGTTTTTATGTATAAAGTTTATCATTTTTTTAAATGAGGGTTTTACGTCATAATTGCATAAATATTCTAAAAAAACAGTAAGAAATAAAATCAATATAAGTTTTTAAAATATTTTACTTGACTCATAGAAATTTATTTTTTATATCACCGATTTATAATGAATGTATACTTTATAAAAATCTTTAAATACTTTAAGTCCAAAAGTAATTAAGTAACTTTAATTTGATTCTTCAATTTATTTTTAAATGTGCATTGGGTAAATAAAATTTTAAAATTCTAAATAAATGTTAACAGTTAAATAATTTTTCGTCATTCATTATAAAAATAATAAGATTAATAATAAGTTGTGATACATTAAAAAACAATAATTTTAAATAGAACATTTTTACTAATGGTAATAAAATATTGATAGATAAGCAAAGTATAAACTTTCAACTTACAACTATACTTCAATTAATTTTAATTAAAAAATTTAATTTTGTAAAGCTTGAGAGGCAAATAAAAATAGAAGTTTTTAGATTTTAACGAGATCCAGAAGAAAAAGTTTTATTTTTAAAATTATTATCGCTTTGCTATGAATTTTTACCCCAAATATACACTTATTGAATACTAGTAGAAATATAAGTATAATGAATAAGAATTAAAAATTTGAATTAAAAAATGAAAACTTCAAAATTTAATTGCATTTTACTTTTTGTGTAACTAATGAATTAAAATCTCTTCATCTTAATAATCTTTTTATTTTATCTAAAGGAAAAATAATAATTTAAATCGCTTACGGTATTTGTAAAAAAATATTGATAACATATATATTTATATTTAAAAAAGTTAAAATCATAATGGAATTTTCGGGGTAAAATTTCGTACTTTTGTTTAAAATTCAGACTGATAAATTAAATAAAATCTATTAAAGAGTATCTATACAAAATTTAAACTTGTAGTTAAATTAGAATTTGAAAATTACAGATTCTTAAATAATTAAAAAAAAGCCACTCTGAAATAATTGGACTAAATTCCAGTAATCGTATTTTAATAAACACGTACCGTTTGTTACATTTGCTATTTTAAAGCTCATATAAAGTTTATTTAAAATAGCGGTTAAATTAAATCACTGTACAATCAAATTGATTATTTTACTATAGCTGCTTAGCATATAGAATAATTTATATATGACGATATATTTTAAGTGAATATATCCCATGAATAGTACAATAACATTACAAAAATTATAGTAAATCTTAATGTAATTACCGTAAAAGCATTGGTTTGTTTTATTTATTTTATAAAACTGTGTAGTACTTTAAAAGATTTAAATTTAACAATGAGATTTTGTTTTATATTTAGGGATCACATTAAAAATTTATATATTCTTTCACCACCAAATTTTAAGGTTTGTTTAGATTTTAATGCAGTTATTATCGTAATGATATACATGCAACTTGACTTCTCCACTTTTCTAAATTAAAATTTTTTTTAAAATTTTAGAAATTATTTTATGCAATTATGACACTTTCACAACTGTAAAAGAAGTTATATTTGACCTTATAAATTACCCTAGTATTTATTTTCAAAAAACTTCTTTGCATTAATAAACTAATACATATTTCTATGAGTCGCTGCTGTATGCGGCATGCGCATAGAAAATAACTGACTAAATTCAACCCTGGCTTAACAAATACTCCTCATACAACAGATTGGTAAAGCAAAATTAATGAATACATGAATGACTAATAATGTGTGGTTCAATCCCCTCAGGTGTCACGATTCTTCTGTCCCTGACCGTCTTTCTTCTACAGTTAGCAGAAACGATGCCACCCACATCTGATGCAGTCTCGATCATAGGTGCGAACCACAGAGTCCGATAAAAACAAAATACACACTATTTTCCCCTGCACGTTGTTATGATCGTATTGGTGTAGTTTTTGGCACGCTGGCACGCTGTTGTACATGAACGTTGATACGCACCTGGAGGCATTTGTAGTTTCATTTCCAGAGATGGCCTGGATCGCAGTGGACTGGGATTTAATTCACTTTAAATTCTACTTGGAATTTAACTCAATAGCAGTGGATTTAAAGCTAAGTTAACTCTAACAGCTGTTGATGCCAATAGGATTTATCAAAAGAAAAAAAAAGCAAATTATTATTTTAACCGGAATGGCAACTACAGTAGAAATGTTTTTAGTAAACTCTGAATATAAAATTCATGCTAGTACCTATTTCAACCATTTTGTCATAGGTAAAAAATGAAAAACTTATTTATATCAGGAGTTTTTTTTTTCTACAAAAAATTGAAATAATTTAAAAAGTAATATTCCGAGGCTATATACAACAAAGTCTTATTTGCATTGAGGAAAACAATTAGTTCCTTGTAAATGATATATTTCTAATCTTTAAGGTTACAGAACATTTTTGAAATATTCTCCGAATAAAATCCATTCACAACACCTTTTCTGAAAATTTTCTCTCTTTATTCCTGAGGATCTGCTGAGGATATTTTAGTTCAATTTATATAATAAGGAAAATTTTACAAAATGTGTTAGGAGTATTAGCAATCTTTTTCCTAAAATCTTATAACCATCTGTAGGAGTTACAAGACTAAAGATTTGAAGCTATAATCTTGATTCTGAAGAGAACGTATCAGAACAATAACTTATAATTCAGCTTATGGAAGTTTTTAAGGAATTTACTTTCTTTGAATCTTACTCTACAGCCAAATGGAAATAAAATTAGAAATTATTTGAATTAACCTTTACCTGACCCTGATTCATTATGTAGAAGAAATCTTATCAAGCTCTAGAATAGAATATTATATAAAATATATAAAAATTAAATTTCATATAATCTATAGGATTATCAGAAAGATTATATAATAAAAGTACGCAAATAATATAGTCATTAAGAGTAAAAGTCCATACAATTTTCCGTTGACTTTAAAAACAAAAGTATTGAAAATTGTATCTAAATCAATTTTCAACGATATGTGATCTTGAATGTTCACAAAAATGAGAAAGAATTTTATTATTAAGAAGTAGAATGATATTTTAGCCAATGGCTTCAGAAAATGGGTATATTAAAAATATACGATTGAATATAGCACCTTAAAATGCTGTTAAATGGCATTATATAGATTATGACATTAAGTAGTGTCTCTTAAAATTGCTTACATTAGCACATCCCCTATATAATAATAGCCTGTTATATGTCCGTCTGTCCTCGATTTTATGAAGCGGTTGGATCTGGAATAGAAAGTCATCCATATTGGATTCTTGATGATTTAAGGATAGCAAAATTCAAAGTTTGTTTTCTCCTAAACTGTAGATTCTATTCTAAAATAAATTGGCATAAATGTGCTTCATATCACAGCAAACAATACCATCGTCTTCAAAACGCTCGAAATCCATTCCTTCTCCTCTTTTTAAGTGTTTAATGCTTATTCCAAGCCCTGTTTTCCCCGGTTAAGCAGGTACACGATTAAATTTAACAATTTATGTCACATAATATATAGGTAAAAATAACATTTTTCTAGTGTTATGACGTCATTCATTTAACCATCTCATGTAATCCTTTCTTATTTTATATTATTTAAATATCATCCGCATTATTTCCATATGTTTTATCACTGAACTTAGATATTACGTAAATAGTTATATTTGGCATAAATAATAGATTAGGTACATATATGATAATTTTAAATTTAATCATCGATTTTTTTGTTCAAGATAATTCTCAGTCAAAAAACAAACTATTTTTTTACTTGCTTCATAGGGTACATTACAATTCTGGAAAATTAAAAACTTCACTGATCCCGTCATAGGATGGGCTAAATGCTAGTGGGAACATATTTCGGTGTAAAGAAGACATAGAGATAATTCGAAGAGTGTTCGATTCGTTTATTGAGAGGTTCGATGTCCCCGTCTCCTGTGATCCAGGTGATCGTAGTTTTGCTTGTTGTGAATGTTTTTGTGTTGTTACGAAGCTTCTGAAGAGATCTGCTGATCGTTTCAGGTGTAACAATCCTCTTGTCTCTGAGTGTGTTCCAAATGCTCGTGACGGAAACCTTGCCTCCTTCTTCAGATGCAGTCTCCATCATAGGTGCGCTCGTATCTAAGCAACCAAACAACCCCTTATTATCTCCCTTCTCTAACGCACTTTTTGAAACTATCCTAGTTCTGTCTATCTATCTGTCTCCCTATCTTCTGCATCTCTACAACAAAGCATTTGAATTCTAATGAAAACAAATGTAGTGCAATTCATCAAACAATTACAAGTGTAGTAAAAAGCGCGAAACGGTTTTTCTTGTAGTCAGACTTATGAATTTTTCAAGAACTATTAAATTTTTTAATTTAAGATTACGGTAGACTTTCAGCTCGAAGAAATTTGACTGGTTCTATACTTTAAACCAGCAAATTCTGAAATATAACTATGGAGTGAGATGTTTTCAAAATTCAACTTTATTGGAATCATCTCCAAACTTATATACTTTCATTTGTACCAACTTCACTGTCGACTTAAAGATGAGTATGGTTTGTTTTTTTGAATGTTTTTTATGAATGTATTTACAAATAATAATTTTGTTAAATTAATATAGCCAAATTATAAATTAATCATTTTTAATTTAATTTTTTTTAATTTTATTATTTATTAGGTTAAAGAAGTTAAAAGTAAGTTAACGAGTAAAGTCTTAGGTACCTAAAGTAAACCTTAATAAGTTAAAGAATGGAGAAATATATCGTATTTACAATATTTTAATATTTAATTTTGCTTGAGCAATTTTTGCCGCCCTGCAGTCGTGCAAAGATGAAGAAAATCAAGACTCTCTAAATTCAATATAACTTCTTATTATTCAACGATATCAGAAATCATAGGAAAATTATACGAAATCTATATATCAAAAATCCATCGACATTGTATCCAAAACACTGTGATGGAACTCTAGACATTTGCTTAAATAGTCATTTGGGCTGAACATTGTACTTGAAGTCACGTTGATGTAAAATATTTTTTATTTTTAATAGTATTTATGAAGGATTTTTAGTGAACATTTGAATATTCGGGTTATGAGAAGAATTTTTGGGAAAATAGAAAGTGGCCAAACGATGGAACGATGGGTGCTGAAATGGTTATCGAATATGTGGTTCATGGACATTCGGAGACGTTCGGAACCATCTTTAAACTGTAGGTTCATGTCTCATTAACCCTCTTGTTTCAAAAAAGTAGACCTTAGCACTCCAAAACAAACCAAACCTAAACCGAAAGTGATAAAAATATCATTACGTATATATATGATTTTTATACATTTTTATTATATTTATATTTTTTAGTAATATTTTTTTTTATTTTTATATTATTTTATTTTTATTATTAATAATTATGTGCAAGTGTTGTAAAACGTTGCTTCAAATGTCACTTTACTGACATGTATAGAGCTGTAAGAAAAGTAGTATAATAGCAATAAATAGTAGCTCTAAGGTCTATGAATAGAATATAAAAATACAAATTTTATTTTTATCATAAATTATGGTGTTTAAAATACAGCAGTTCTCCCACAGGGAATAACCATCCGCTTAAAATAAGCATAGGTTCAAATGCTTTGTTGAACATCTGTCGCTTACTCTTGACTATACCCTAAATGTTTACGTGTAATTTTCTGATGCATGATGAAGTAAAAAAAACGTGTATCAAGGTGTTACTAATACACTTCATAAAACTTTCTGAACATTCAAACTGGAAGAAAATGTATTTATTTATAACGACCACCGGACAATTAGGATTTTTAATTATACTGCAGTTTTACTTTTCAATGTTAGGACTAAATGAGTAGATATATAATCCCATGAATGAGAGGACATATAATTAAAGTGTTTAAGATATATATGTATATAAAAGTGTATAGTAATAGAAGTTGTTCAATTAAATGTATGAATTAATACTGGTGTATAGCTTAACTAAAATATTTTACTTTATGAAATATTATTTTTATATAAACTTATGTATACATAATTAGCATATTATAACGATATAAATTAATGCTTATATCATATAATTAATATTATTTTATTGCAATGTATTTTAATGCTAGTTTTATATTCCCTTAACCCCTTAACGTGCACTCTCGAGTTAACTCGAGTTAACTGGCCAAACTGTGAACACTCGAGATATATCGAGTACTTTATGTTGCTATTAATTTTCACACTGAAATGCAATCGAAAATAAAAAATAACAATGTAAAAGCAAATTGTGTAATATTACAATATTGGACTATTTTCTGCAATATTATCAAAATCAAAAATTGAAATAAAAATTTTAATTATTTTTGAATTTTTGTAATTTTTTTGGCAAGACAACATTCTAATTTGTGCTTTTTACATTAAAAAAATAGATTTTTTTTCCGGCTTTTTCAAAAAAAAAAATGTGCATTAAGGGGTTAATTGAATTATTTTAATACATATTGTTATTTTGAGTTTATATAATATTATGTTAATATCTAAGATAATATCATTATTGTAGAACGTTTTAGTAATTAATTTAGAAAATATTGAATATAACTTATTGGTGAATTATATAATTTTATTCTCTAAGATTTTAAGAGGTTTTAGTGAATACTGAAACATGCAACTGGAAACTAGATACGTCTCAGGTAGTTTTTCTTATTTTCAATATCTAACTAGTTTTATTTATGCCTTGTACATACATCAAGTCATGGTGTTTAACTAATCCATTTTTAACTATAATCTGCATTCTACGTAAAGAAAAAATCTGTTTAAAGATTATTAATGTTACCAGTCTACAGCAGTAAAACTGAAAGTCATCAGAGCCATATACAGCTAAAAGAATGTCTTGTAAGTAGTTGGAACAATGCTATTTAAGATTTTTTTAAGATTTAGATTGCTATTAAAGCTAAACGAAATATCTATTTTTACCAATGAATAATCTTGAACTTTTATCGTATTATAAATTTCTAGTAGGGATTCAAGAAAGTGTTGTAATATCAAGAAATTTCTTTTCATAACGAAATACCTGAATATTGAAAAAAATCTAACACTGTATTAACATTAAGTATTAACACTGTCAGTTGCTACCAGATGATAATAATTGCGCTTTACTCAGACAGCACCGTTTCCTTAAAAAACGAAAATTATTTTTGAATTTTAAAGAAATTTGCTAATAAATCTCAGGGTGTATCATATAATGAATTAAAAGTGTATAATCTAATATGTGTACATATAAGTCATGTAATGTCCTCATTAAATATGTAATGTGAAACAGGATATTTCGGTTTGCCGGAATGTAGCTGAATATGCAAAGAATAATTATTTAGAGGGAATAGATTATATTTATTATTAGAGGGAATAGATTTTTATTATACAAGGAAAAATTAAATAAAAAGACTGTGCATACTCTAATAGGTGTACAAGGAAATCATATAGTATTGATATGATTACCTTGTACTTCCGGGTATTTTGATGTAAAAGTAGACTTTCGTGAAGACAAAATGTGGTTGAAAATTACGCATGCTATTTCCCAAAATATAAAATAAATATTTAAAAAAGAGGTGAAAATGTAAGGGTAAAAATTATACAATTTTTTTAATAACTTTCATTTTCTTATGAATTTCACTATAGCCATAAAAAATAAAACTATTGCTATAAATAGTTTAAAATGTTTTCAAAACCGGTTAATTTTCTATGTGAATATTCAAAAATGTTCACATGGTTTTCTAACCAATTTCTTGTAATTGTGTATTTAAAATTCATGTCTAAGTAGAAAAAAGTACAGCTATAGACCATGTTGTCTAAACAGAAATAAAATTAATCAGATGTCTATTCATCTCTTTATGTTTTCTGTAAATGCCAGTTATAACTAATACCTATTCTTATATCTAAAGTTTTCATGTAAACAAAAATGGCCATGATACGCATAAAAAATGTCACGGATATATATTTACACACACACACACACACACACATATATATATATATATATATATATATATATATATATATATATATATATATATATATATATATATATATATGTGTGTGTGTGTGTATGTGTGTGTGTGTGTGTGTGTGTGTGTATGTATATCACAGAGGGTTTATTTGTATGTGCATCACTTTTTACAAATCCACACAGTCTGTCGTAAAGTCACTAAATTTTTGACAGACATTCTTTGATACCATTTAATAGCCATTGTCAGTTTTTAAATTTCTTTCCCTTATTTTGTCACGTGGTATGCCGTTATTATAATGGATATCAGCATTACCGGACCACGATAGATTAGAGTACATGAGTTTTATTTTTGCATTTTACCGTCTGTAAGTAAAAGTATAGCTATTTCATTATTTATCAATCAGTGGTTTACGCAAGGATAAAAATGTTTACATCCTGTTTTGTCATGATGTTGATATCATGTCAAGATGATATGTTGACATTATATCAACATCATGAACATTTTGTTGAGAGAAAAAAATCTCAACAAAATGTTCAGGTATAAAACTGATTTACTTACTAATGAATTTGAAAGTATAATGAAATATAGATGAAACATTAAATTTGGAAGTAAGTATTCAGAATCTAATACAGATGCAATGCATTTCGTTTTTTCTGTGTAATGTATGTATGGTTGCTCTACCTAGACTATCTATAAATCTCACGAGATTTAGCAGGTATCACTACTAGACGTTTATAACTCTATGTACTATGTAAAAGAAGCATCCATATATATATATATATATATATATATATATATATATATATTTTTCTAAACTAGATTATATGTAATTGAAACTGTTGACATAAGGAGTATAAGAATAAATATAAGAAAGCATAAGAAAATACCATAAGAAGTAAGAATCAATATCTCAGATTTGTGATGAACACAGAAAAAAATATTTCGGTTTGCTTGATGCTGTCTTTTCCCTAATTACAGTTTTTAGAAATACAATACAAAACTTGAATAGAAATAATCACCTAAATGTGCTGTCTTTCTGTTTTCTCTAAAGACACATGCAATTGAAATCTCATTCACCTTGACATTCAAGACTTTTTTAAAGCTCCTTGATATTTAATTATTAGAATCCTGTTGAAATAATTATTTTTTCTATAGAATATAAAATATCTTTTGAATTATAACGTTTCAGAAAATTATAACTTTTTCTTAAATTTTCTTAAAGGAGTATAAGGTATAAGAAAAGCCCCGTCTTGTAGACATTTAAGCATTTTTTCTCGCATTCATTCATAGGTTGTTTATTGTTTGAAAATTTTTATTATTAACTTTCTGAAGTTCTCGCACATATTTTTTTAATTTAATAAAATTAGATTAATAATGTTATTTGTGAACCTTATAATCATAAAATTTGTGGAAAAATCTCTTTATATTCCTTAAGAGAGAGGGGATGTGGGTGGAAGGATTAAGTGCCCTTCCATTGTAAAATTAGAAAATAACACATTCTTAAAACTGTAATTGCATGATGGAGAATGACAGAACGATGGACGAATGGTTAGGGTGCTGGCCTTCGGAAACGGAGTTCGTGGATTCGAATCCCACTGTGGCATGGATGTTCGTAGCCGTTCGGAATCGGCATTAAGCAGTGGATCCCGGTCTCATTAGCCCTCGTGTTGCAAAAAGTAGATCGTAGCACTCCAAACCATGGGAAAATGATAAATAATTGTCATTAAAATGGTGTAATAAGCAATTTGTAAGAATTTTTTGGGGTAAGTATTTTAAATGAAATTATAGAGGAGAAAAATGGGTGGGTGGGTCTAATGCCACTTGGTCATACCTTGCCAGAATAAGCGCTGCTCTTGTGAATTAAGGTAGAAGTGTGCGCCTTTCTCTGTTAACTTGAACCATTAAGGTGTAAGTACGACTTTTCTCGGACACACACGACACAACCCTTTTTAGGGGGCGGTCGAACTCATTCATCCATCCACAAGTCAGAATTTAAATCCAAACCAGAGACCGACACATGCAGTACCCTCAGAGGTACAATTTGTTATGGGAACTTGGATGACTTTGTAGTCATGACATTTTTAACTTGCCCCAACTGCCATTAGCAACACAGCGGTCTTTGGCCAAGACGAGGACAGAACTCGCCACCTTTCGGTTACGAGACTGACGCTCTACCGACCAGGCTACCGCGGCAATAAGGAGAAAAATGGTATATCTAATTTTCCCACAAAAGATTATGTTTGTAAGAGAAAATAAATTAAATATAGAGCTATCATTTTTTGATAGTTTAAAGTGTAAAAAATATAGAAAATTGGAAAAATCATTCATATGTGTTTAAAAAAGGAGTTGAAAATAAAATATTTTACAGATAATAGCACAGCGAAACCACTTTCCTTCAAATATCAAATATTTCTTTTATAACGATGTTAAATAGAAGACAGTTCTAAATATGACAAATTTAAGTTAAATTTGTATGTGTTTAGGTAGATGAAATTTGTTCAATTTTGGAAATTGGAGATTAGTAAGATCATAAGTAACTCATAACAAAACTAACACATTTGTTTTCTTCAAGGCATTCATAGCGTGGTTCAACAAGATTATATCAGCATAGATTGAAATTTGTTTGACTCAATCAATTAGTTTGGTACAACTGGATTCTATGGGCCGAGCCCTCTAATCATTAGTCCTCTAATCTCTAAATTATAAGTTCCAGTAAGCATAAAATGACAACGAGAAAAAAATAAACAGTTAAAAGACAAAAGAAATAGTAGGGTAGATTTGTGAGTTCACGACACAATCTAGAAAGTATATGGATAGAAAAAAACATAATATTTTTGTAGCCAGGGATATCTGTACTCTGTGACAACGAGAGATGAAATAAATGCTTTTGTAAAATTCAGAGATTCATCCAGTTCCGTTATGACCAATCAAATTTCAATAATTCGTCCAATAGAATTAGAAGGAATAACCCAATAAAATTTCATAGCTTAAAGGATAGAGAGGAATACGATTACTTGATCAATCCTTTTCAAAGAAATATATTTATAAATCTTGTTTATACTTTCAAAAACTTTTAGGTGATAGCTAATTGGTAAATCTAAACTATATCTTGATACGATATTTCGAGTGCTGCTCTCTTGGCTTTTGGATAATCCTGGTGCTTGGAACCAACCAATCAGTTGTTCTTAAAGGCAAACATGCAAGCCTTGGTAAACATTGTGAGGGATTTCCAGTGCGCTATGTGATAACCCAGAGAAGTGTGTGACAAAAACGTAAAGGAAAATATTGTTTCTTTATCATTTCATTACGTCACTCTATTATTTTTACAACACATTGTTATTATATTAATTAACATTACCTTCTCTTGCAAATAGCTACAAAGTCTCACACTTAGGTTGATGATAGTTTTAAAAAACATAAGTAGTGAACGTGAACTCTACAGGCTTTTCCTGAAAAAATATACACAATATACACTTTTATAGTTTTAGCAGGATATTTTTAAATACTGCTCACACCATAGAGCTGTAATCATTATCTAGTGTTTGTAAATATACCTTAAGAAGGTCATTAGTATACATCTGTAGCGGATGTAAAGTTCCTGTAGTGTAGGTTTCGTATTTTGAAATTATTGTAATAAAATATTATGCCCGTATTACGCAACTTCAGTTAAATAAACTCAAATAAAATAAATAAATTTCTCAAAAAGTAGTATGGCATTGAAAAATCTAATGCTTGACGAAATTAGCAAAGTTTAGAAGGAAGTAAAAGATTAAAATCGTAGATTTCTTGAAAATATTATGAAAGTTATTTAAATAGACATTGTACATTTCTTACTTAGACTTAAAATCTCTATTATAATACCTTTCTTTTCTATTTACATAAAAAACCTCATCTTTTTTTTTTTAAAGATATTTTTTTTTAGATATGTATTAAAATTTTATTTATGAAGATTAATTGTTTGTTCTGTAAAAAATTTATTTTTTTATGTTTTGTTTTAAATAATTTTAATTGTATTTTATTGTTATTATTGGATATTGTTTTATGGACTTTATTGTGGTTTATGATATTATTAAATTTTTGTAATTATGAAGTTTGAGATTATATTTGTTGGGGGATAATTAGTTTATTTTTTTTAAAGAGTTTTTAATTTAATTTTTTTTTAATTTTTTTTTTATTTTATTTTTTTATTTCTGCAAAGAGGCATTTTAATAGTTTTTTAAGATATAAAAGTTTTTCAAACTTCTTCTTCAAAAGGCAATTTCCTACGCCGGTGTAAGTTGTAGAAATGTATGTTACACAAACCTGAAATGTGACAAGGTGGAAGGAGGATGTTAAAGTGTACCACTATGTGTATATTTAAAGTGATATTTTGTTTTTGAATATTGATTATTATTTTATATTTTATTTTATTTTTTATTATAAATTTTTTTTTTTTTTAAGTGAATTTTTTTTATTTTTTTTCACGTATTTTATATTTTATTTAAAAAAAACATATTTCTTTTTTATTTTATTTAAAAATTTTTTTTATTTTAAATTTATTTTTTTTTTTATTATTTTATATTTTTTTTAGAATTTTTTATTATTAATTATTTTTTAATATTTATATTTTTTATTTTTAATTTTTTTTAATTTATTTTAATTTTATTATTTATTTTTTTTTATTTATTTTTTTTTAAATTTTTTATTTTTTTAATTTTTTTTTTTAAATTTTAATAAGGTATTTTTTAAATTTATTTTTTTTATTTATTTATTAATTATTTTTTTTAATTTAATTTTTATTTTTTTATGAACTTTTTTTTTATTTTTTAATGGTTTATTTGAGATTTTTAATAATGCTTTTTTTGTACTTAGATTTTTTTTTTTAGTCTGATTTTATGGTTAGAATTTTTATTTGATTTTTTTTTAATTATAATGATTTGGTTTTTGAATGATTCATTTTTTATGAAATATTAAATATATTTTTGTTTAATGTTTATTTTATTTAAGTTTTGTGTTATTTTTTAAAAAAATAATTGTGTCTATTCAGAATTGTTGGAAATTTCTTTAATTTTTGTTTTTTGTTGTTAAATTTTTTTTTTTTTTTAAAGTAATTTATAGTAAAATTTAAATTTTTATTTATTTAATTTTGTTATCTGGATATATTTTTAGCGGGTAAAAACTGGTCTTGTGCCGTGATCTGCGATTAAATTTATATTTATTTGATACATGATAATTTTTTTGATTTGATAATTTTATGACTTGATACGGTAAAGCCTTTTCCTAACTAAACATTTTTTTTTGATTTGTGACTTTGTTAGTCTAACTACAACGACGCATATTGGACGTAATATATTTCTTTAAAAAAATATTTAGTTTGTATTTTTTTTACAAAAAAATGTATTTAGTCTATCTTTTTTAAAACTAGAATTTTTGTAATAGATTTTTTTTAAGATAATCTTATTATGATATACAATATATTACATACGGGAAAATATTTTCTAATTTTTCAATATGTAAAAGAATTTTTTCGTTTATTTTTAATAGGGGTGAAAAGGAACTTTAAAACAGTAAAAGTAACTAACAATTGTTAGATTTTTTTACCATCCCTAAACATTAACCGTATTTTGTAGTACATCACACAAGTTAGAGGTTAGGTCCTGGGGTTGGGCTAGGTTGACTCAGCCTTTCCTCACAGGGTAGAAAAACTGAAGACCAAGCTTGCTTTGGATTTAAACACTGGATGTTTCTCTGTTTTAACACCCAACACGCACACATAACACATACACATGCAAATAAATTTCTTTAAAAAGCCACCTATATTTAATCAAATCTGTATTTTTAAAAAAAGAAATGTTCTTGTAATCATCACATAAGAGAATGTAGAAGAGAAACTAAAATATTTTAAGGTAATAGTTCATCTTATTATGATATAGGGTATGACATACGGAAAAATATTTTCTGATTTTTGAATATGTAAAAAAATTTTGTCTTTTCTTTTTGAAAATGGGGTAACAAGAAATTTTAAAATAGTAAAAGTAACTAACAAAACTTAGACTTTTTTACCATCCCAAAAAAAGTTACCGTATTTTCTAGTACGTTAAACAAGTCCTTGGTTCGGTCCTCGGGCTGAGCAAAGTTGAATCATCATTTAATCCTCCACAGGGCAGAAAAATTGAGGACCAAGGTTGCATGGGATCTAAACACTGGGTGTTCCTCGTAAGGTTAACACCCAATCGGGGCATATGCTTCCCACTACAGGATCCTTGAAATAGCAAAAGTAGGTAGGCACCATAGGCCTTGTCTGCCAGAAAGGATGTTGCGCAAAGTATGTTAATATTCTTTGAAGTATATTAAAAATTGTTTGATTAAAATATACAGTTGATAATATACCGTTAAAAATAGCATTATAACTAAAATAGACCGTTTGATACGTTAAATTTTCGTATAAGAAAACCATACGTCATTTCGGCTTGTATATACTTGAATACATATATTTTGTATGGTTTTTATAATATGTTTGTTTAAGTAATAATATGTTAGTATAAATGACATTGTGTTACAGATAAATGAAAAACATTAAGGTTTATCATTAAGGTTTTTGCTAAAATAGGCAAAGTCTATTCTACGTAGGTTATCTATCTAGAGTTACTGTATAGATAATTTATAATTTAAATAATAAAATTAAAGTTACGCGATCGTTTAAATTTAGGGAATAACGTTTATCGATAGATTAAAAAAATGACATTGTTTTTTTTTACATAATATGCGCATATTAGCCTATTTAAGTTTTGTCCATATGTCTTTCTTGCTTTTAGGAAAATAATATTTTTATCTTACGAAAGTCAGGTAGTTTATTTAATTCCAGCAAACAACGGATTTCTTTACTTTCAGACTTTATTTTTACTTTCAGTATTTCTAGCATATTGAAGTAATAGTTCATTAAGTTTAATTTGCTTTGTGTGAAATACATCGCTGTGGTTGTCCAATGAAGATTGGATTACAAAACCTATGAATAGAGTAAGGTATGATTTAAATCTTTTCTATTATCTGAGAGAAAAAAAACGAGATTTATTTTCCCTTACGCATTAAGGTGTTAAGCCTTACAGACTTTCTTGTGTGTTTTTAACATTACCAATACTTTTAAAGGATTGGATCATATCACAGGCATCTCTGTTCTCCATTAATGCAAAAAATTCTTTCAAGTCCGATCAATATACATGAAAAAAAGGACTATTTTAAGTAAAAATTTCATTTTTTTTCATGACGTAATTAAAAACTAGCCAAAAATGCAAATATAATACTTATAAAAGCTTATAATTAACTTGCATATTTAATTGCACAAATTAAACATAATGGACTATTATTTCAATATGCTAGAAATACTGTAAGTAAAAAAAGTCTGAAAATAAGGGAATCCGTTGTTTGCTGATTTGAAGGTACATAATCGATTTGAACAAAATTACTTTTACAAAATAAAAATTGTTTATTTTTGTATTCTAATATTTCAGAAAACACGTTATTAAGTGATAAGTGCTGATTAACATTTATATAGGCTACATAGACGATAACGCTGTATTCGTGAAAATGAAATAATTTGATAAATAGTGTATGTATCGTTCTGTGATAAGTAATTCTAATAGTTCTTCCAGCATAAATTACTTTAAAGCTATTGGAGACTGTTATGGTACTAAATATCATCGTACTGAAAGAAAATTGCTAAAAAGGGTAGTTTTTTGAATAGCTTTTAAAAAATAATAAGAAAGAAATGATTATGGTATTTTTTACATGAAGTTAGAATACTGTTTAAGGGAATAGGTGTGGGAATTGACATTTTAAAGTGGCGAATGGACTTGGAAAATTCAATATTTAATCTCATTAAATTGTAAAAATTAATTAAGAATGAGAAACAAAAAAAATTTATTTGTAGCCCCCATCCTTTAATGCGTATAATTATGAGCACTAAATACATCCAAATTATTACAAATAATAACTTCAAATGTTTTATCGAAACAAATATATTTCTGTTTGATAAATAATTGAGACACTGAAATGAATCGAGAGAAATTAATCGTTGCCTTTGTAATGTATCTGTACCCCATAAATTTATCGATAAATATCGTATAGCATGTAAAACAAAAGTTAGTTATAAATGATCTTCTGAAATGCAGAATCGGTTAGTTCTGTACTTTAAAAAAATTAATACTTTATGTACAAGAAAATGATGACATTTTTAACTATAAATATTGATTTCTTTTAATGACGGATACTTTTTATGATTATTTTAATTTCTTTTAAAAAGAGTACAGTTACAACTAAGTTTTTTAATAAAAACTGAAATGTATCTGTACCTCAGAAATTTATCGATCAATATCATATATCATAAAAAACAAAAGTTAGTTATAACATTCATCTTCTGAAATTCATAATCTCTTAGTTCTGTACCTTAAAAAATTATATACTTTTTGTGTAAGAAAATAATACTTATTTAACTATAAATATTGATTTATTTTAATGATAAATTCTTTTAATGATGATTTTAATTTCTTTTAAGATGGGTACAGTTACAACTAAGTATTTAATCAAAACTGGAAATTATTATGTAAACAAATATGGGATACAACAAATATACAACTTTAACCACATTACTTACATATCTGACTAATAAGATAAGGATTTTTAAAAAGCGTAGATTAAAATGAAAATAAATTTTGAGATGAAAGTCCATTACTTCTTAATAGGAAAAAGATTAATAAACTAATGTTGAAAGAAGGAATGCATTGGTTATAAAAACAGTTTCGTTAAGTGAATTGTCTCTATGGGAAAAATAATATAAAAACACATCTGTTAAAATCAATCTCATTTTTTAAAAAGCAGTGTGGTTATTGATCTGGTAGGAAAGTTCCTTTCGGCATTACAGCTCATAGGTTCCAATTCCATTACTCAGATGGATGTTCTCAGCTGTTCGGTACCAATAAGTGGGTATTCTTACAACTCTCTGTCCTATGCAAATATTTGACTTAATTGCTTCAAACAAAGCTTTACATTTATTAGCTTAGCTGGGTATTTATAAACTAATTTTAACCTATCGAATAAAGCTCATATTGTTTTACCTTTTGAAGATTTGAAAAATATTCTTCGTACTTAACCGCTGCCTGATTATCCCGAGTTATCTCGGGTTCGTATATATTGCAGTTAATTATTGTCCCGAGAAAACTCGGGATTATAAGAATTTGTCTTACGATTTGTTTTATCACGGTTTTACTCGGCCTGGAGTAAATTAAATGAAATATTTAGCATTGATAGGTAAGTTGCCAAGTTTTGTTGGTTTCGCGGAACTGGTTACGTGTTTTACACTGATTAGAAAACGTATTTCAGAAAATCATCGTGATGAGTTTTCTGCCACATCAGGAAGGCCTAGTATTAGTCGTTTACCTGTCAGATAAACCTTATGGCATTTTCTAGATTTATTCACTCTACTGCAATAAAATCCAATCCAATGAGACAGCTCTGTGCTTCCGTAAAACAGATTTCAGTCGCAAGTCAGTAAGAAAAGATACCAGATATAAGTGTTCAGAATGTCAGATATCACTTTGCATTGTGCCTTGCTTCAAAAACTATAATACAAAAACAAATATTTAACTTTTTCTATTTGTCCGAGGTAACTCACGATAGTAAACTAATATTAAAACTAAGTTCTTTCACAACTGTAAAAAATTTAAAATTCAAATAAAAACCAAGATATTTTGTTTTGTTTTATTTCTGCTACTGAAAACAAAATCAAATCCAATGAGACAGTGTACTCTGTGCTTCCGTAAAACAGATTTCAGTGGCAAATCAATAAGAAAAGATACCAGATATAAGTGTTCAGAATGAATGTCAGGTATCACTTTGTGTCGTTCCTTGCTTGAAAAATGATCATACAAAGACAAATATTTAACTTTTTCCCATTTCCCGAGGTAACTCATAATAGTAAACTTATAATAAAACTGAATGCTTTCACAACTGTAAAAAATTAAAGTTCAACCTAAAACCTAGATATTTTGTTTAGTTTTATTTCCTTGAATTTAATCATAAAAAATGTGATGATTTTTTGCAATTTTTTTGAAAAAATTTGTAAGGGAAAAGGTTAATCCCTAAATTTAATTTTAAGGTAAACAATTTCACAAGGATGCTAAATTCCGAACAATGTATCTCTTAATGCACATGTTAAAATACTTGTGCCATATATATATATATATATATATATATATATATATATATATATATATATATATATATATAAATATATAAATTCTACGAAATTACGGCACTTAGTTTTGTTCTGTCTCGTTAAGTCCAATTCGCTTTTATGCCCCGATGAAGTATTTCATTTGATTCTTTAAACAGCTTGTTAATTTGCCTTTAGGTTTTATGTCACAATCACTTCATAATTTTTTGTATTTTTTACATTATGCTATTTGTTAATGTAAAAATTATATTTTTATATAGCAACCTTAAACTTTCATGATATATCTCTAGGTTTAGTAACTGAAATTTTACATTTTCACAGAAAAAATAAATTAAAGTTTTGTTTAAGAGCTTAGAGATAGGTAATTTATCATTTTTTCCTATCCCCTTACTTCCTCCGTATTTTAAAGTAGGCCATTTTGTTTTAGATAAAATACATAAAGATTTATAACTATCGCAAGAAAAATCTTAAAAAATGACTCCTTCTGTTTCTATATGAAAAAAATTCTAGACATTTATGACCGCCTCAATGTATGCACTAAAATATTAAATATCTCTTTGAAAAATTAGAAAACTTTCCCGGTGGAGGGAAGGCTTTTGATGCTAACTTTTTCTGAAGGGGAATGATGAATAAAAGTAATGTTTTTCTTTCCTGGATGACTTGAAGAGTTAAATTGATATTCTAAGAAACATTTGTCATTTTTTTTTCATCATTTTGAGCGGAAATATTTATCTTCAAACGTAAATAACTATGACTGGAGTGGACTTATTGTTGTTTTACTTTCAAGAAAAGAAAGTTCTTCAAATAACGGTATTGTGTAAACTTATTGGGAAGTAAAACTTTGATTTGACTCTACTTTAAACTTGAAAATTCTCCAAAATAATTTCAGAAATAAAATTCGAAAGTACATTTTTAACGTCGTGAAAAAGTATTTTCCGGTGACTTTAAACATTAAAAAAAAACCTAAAATATATTTAGAAAATGCTAAGAACTCTAAAAAAGTAATTTCTGATATGAAGTTTAGAATATGTACAAAATGAGTTTTCATACATCAAATAAGAAAACTCATTTTATTGTAGTTTGGTGAGAGTTTTATGTTCTTTTAAAATGGAATAACAATGAGGAATTATTATTTAAGTAAAATATTACTTAAATTTAGAAAAGCTATGATTTAAAGGAATAGAAAGTACTATTGGTCCCATAAACTTTAGTTCAGTAAAGTTAATATTTGTTGATTTAAAACACTGTTTGATATGTTTTCAACTTAAAGGATTGAATTTATGCTTATGGCTTAAAACTGATTCTGACAGCAAGAAATATTCAGAAGGATTCAAAGATGAGGATTTCAGTACCAAATTTACAAAAGTTATGATTTCAAGCAATAGAGATCACTATTGATTCCATACAATTTAGTTCAGTAAAGTTAACATTTGTTGGTTTAAAACACTATTCGATATGTTTCCAGCTTAAAGTATTGAATTTATACTTATTGCTTAAAACTGATTCTGGCAGCAAGAAATGTTCAGGAGAATTCAAAGATGAGGATTTCAGTACTAAATTTACTAAAGTTATGATTTCAAGCTGTAGAAAGCACTATTGATCCCATGAAATTTAGTTCAGTAAAGTTAACATCTGTTGGTTTAAAACACTATTCGATATGTTTCCAGATTAAATTATTGATATATACTTATTGCTTAAAACTGATTCTGGCAGCAAGAAATATCCAGCAGGGTTCAAAGATGAGGATTTCATTACCAAATTTACAAAAGTTATGATTTCAAGCAATAGAAAGCACTGTTGACCCCATAAAATTTGGTTCAGTAAAGTTAACATTTGTTGGTTTAAAACACTATTGGATATGTTTTCAGCTTAAATTATTGATATATACTTATTGCTTAAAACTGATTCTGGCAGCAAGAAATATCAAGCAGGGTTCAAAGATGAGGATTTCAGTACCAAATTTACAAAAGTTATGATTTTAAGCGATAAAAAGGACTACTGACCCCATAAAATTTGGTTCAGTAAAGTTAACATTTGTTGGTTTAAAACACTATTGGATATGTTTTCAGCTTAAAGGATTGAATTTATACATACTGCTTAAAACTGATTCTGTCAGCAAAAAATGTCCAGCAGGGATCAAAAATGAGGATTTCAGTACCAAAGAGTAGATCCAATGCAGAGCCCAATTGTTAGGTGATCATATGGCCAATTAGATAACAGGGGTCATATACAAAGTGTATAAGAAAAATACTAGAGTTTTAAAATATCTAAACTTATTTGTAGTACTTAATGACAAAAAAATAATGATACTAGTTACAATATTAAAGAAGAATATTTTAAGTTATTTTTTTAAATTCCAATTAATACGGAGCATTTAGTATCAAATGTTTGAAAGATATAGGGGACCTACAGTTGTGATTGATCTAGGTAGTTATTTTAAAATAATATTCCAACAAGGTAAAAATAGAGTTCAAGATATATGCAGAATATAAATTTCTCAGTACTCTTAACAGTTTTAACTTCTGCTACATTTTAGGTCCTAGAAAACAGAAATTTTATTTGTTCCTTTCATCATCACTTATTTTATTACAAATAAACATTTTGGTGTAATTAAAAGAATTTACAAAAATCAGAAAGTGATTTCTATGTATATAATATATTAAGATAGCTATATCTATTCAGATTTACAGATTTTATATCATATTCCTATTAGTTTTTCTGAAAACATAAATCTGTGCAAAACACAACATAAATAAAAAAATTTGTAAAAGTTAAAAACTCTTAAATTTGATATAGAAGTAATATACAGTTTAATACGTGAGCTTCTACTACCTAAACTATATCAGAAAATAATTTGAAACTAAAAGAAACTTTCAAATAAAAAAAAGTTTATGCAAAACATTTAATAAGCAATTGCACCCATTGATATATATTCTTTTGAGTATTAATAAATAAAGGATTTTAGAGAAAGAATGTAAAAACTTATAATGTTATACGTATAATCTCTTTAAGACCAAATTAAGAAATAATGAAGTTTTGGATAAATATTATGCAAGTGATAACTTTCATAATGCAAAATGCGAAGTATACATCTAATGTGGACATAAATTTTGTGTGATAAATGCGACTCTATAAACATATAATAAGAGTAAGATAATTTTTCGTAACATAATAAGTTTAAAAATAAAATAAATGTCATTAGTGTATACATTAAACTTACTAAATTCGTACATTACACATTCGTACATATTATACATAAGATTGTACTTTTTTAATGCTTGACAATACTGATATAACAATGCATTTCTATTAAATAATATATATAAATATAAAATATATATATATATATATATATATATTATATATATATATATATATATATAATAATTTATATATATATATATATATATAATATATATATATATATATATATATATATATATATATATAAATATATATATATATATATATATATATATATATATATATATATATATATATATATATATATATATATATATATATATATATATATATATATATATATATATATATATATATATATATATATATAATATATATATATATATAGCACAAATATAGCATTAAAAAGTAGTCACAATCTACTTTTAATGCTGGAAACATAATTTTATCCATATATATGTATATATATTATATGTGTGTATATATATTCACATGTATAAAAATAAAGCAGTAGCTTCGTTTAAATTAAAAGCACTCAAAATTATTACACTGTACATTTTAGAAGTTAAATGGTTATAATTAACAATTTTAAATTTCCTTCTGAAAAGATTCTTTTTAGTTTTAATTTTGTTTACAGTTAAAATTAATTTTTTATTTTTAATTATAGCTCTTGTATAGCATTTTACGAATCATTTTGAGGAAATTAAAAATGGTTTAATTTTCTTCCATGGAAAACGTTCCTATTTACTACTTACTATTTTTTAAAGAATAATAGTGAAAATATATAAAACTTAATGTATTTGTAAAAAAAAATCTGTCTGAGTAAAAATCTGTTTTCAAATTCTCATAGAAAAATTGTCAATGAAGAATATTTTTTAAAATTTATTTCTATAAAACAATTTAAAGTATCAGTGAATATAAAAATTTATGTCCCATATATAGCTAATAAACGTTTCAAGAGTTTATTTTTTAAGTGTCTCAATTAAAGCAATATAATGAATTGTTTAATAGAAATTCACAACATTGGTTTATTTTTTGTCAAAGTACAAGTTATTGTGATGTCATGTTGTAAAATAATGAATACTACTTTTAAATTGTTAAATAATGCACAATTTCTATTAGAAATTTTAGAAATAATTATATTGCACTATATATTCTATTGAAGTTGTCAAA
>CM063510.1:126971714-127009214 GCA_032207245.1 Pardosa pseudoannulata
ATACTCTGGCGTTAAACAAGGTACATCAATAACACAGCATTAAAGACCTGTTGGTGGACGAAATTTATTTATCAGTATCAGCAGCAGTTGGGAACACAGCTATTACTTCAGGCAAGGAGGAAATGATGAAGCGGTTTTAGTTGATTACATTAGGTGTAAGGACTTTCTTAAGCAGAATTTCTCTCCACCCCCTGAAGCAGGAAAGTGATTAACTTCACGGTTCGGGAAAAGAAAAGTTATTGGTGGAAGGCAACCCCTAAAGAAATCCTTCTATCGAATTCCCTCATACAATAGGTTTTCATTATGAGAAATAAATGAGGATTTTGTTTAAAATTTCTAAGACTCATCGCTGTGTAAAACTGAAAGTTAAGTAAAAAAGTTCAAAATTAATTACCAGGAATTTTACGAATTATTTTAAGACGTTATGTTTTAATTAATACTATCATATATAAGATTTTTATGTATACATTTTTCATTAATATTTTTAAAAAATAATATAAATTTCAATTTTTCTATGACTTTATATTCTTTCTTTTGCAAAATAGCACTATTTTACGTCTGTTAAAAAATTAAGGACTACATATAAAAGGTAACAAAGTTTTAATATTAAATGATAAATAGTTTCAAGTAAATTCTGGTTGCGAATTTCACTATAAACGAGCTTTGCCTAGTAAAATATCTCTTTTAAAGATATTTCCCAAAATATAAAAGTTAGTCGCATTATATTCACTATTTTATAAGCTCAATTGTCTGTGAGATATCAGGGGTTAAGCAGATAAAGCAGTTATTTCTCCTTTTTTTAAAAAAATACCCAAATTGTAATCCTCTTGTCTCAAAAATCTTCTGAAAGTCAATTTATTTATTAATGATTCGAACTTAAAAAATGTAGAAGAGTAAGAAAACATGAAAATTAATATTTAACTACAACTCTTGTTTAGTAATAATATACCGGCTGATCCAAAATTCAGGACGAACTTTAAAAATGAATAATTCGAAAACAAATAAGAAGATACGCTTTGCATCAAACAGATATAAAAGATTCCGGGTTTTGTAAGGCAAAGAAACGAAATAAGTTACGTTGGCGACCAACTGATGGCGCTGTCTGATTTCTAATGTAGGATTATTGGATTATTCAAAGCAACAACAAATATAAAAAGAAGCAACTGCAGCAGGTAATGATAGTCGAAGATTGTATGCATCGAAATGTTGTCCATAATTGAGAAAGCTCTCTTAGTTAAACTGCATTATGAGAAATCAGGAAGTGCCATTGCTAGCCTATCTCTAGATGAAGGGTACGCGAGATAGCAAATGGCCAATAACCTCTTTCTGCATTGAGCAAAATGATTAAGAAATTCGAATCTACAGGTTCTTTGTCGTCACGTCAAAGAAGTGGTTGTTCCTCAACAGCCGCTGCTGTTGACATTAGAGCAAACTGTGTAGTCCATGTCGATGCTTGCTGCACATGGAGAGTGCAGTACTAAAGACGTTTTGAGGAAGATAGGAGTGTCGTACGGAACTATCTGGAGAGCACTACGAGTAACTCTGAAACGGTATCTCTACAAGTTGTAACCTAACCAATAACGGAAACCTTCTGACTTCGACTCTTGCCGATTTTTTGCAAATTTGTTATTCAGTAAGACGGAAGAGCAGTACGAATGGCTTCTGACTGTGCTTTGGACAGATGAAACATATTTCACACTCTCTGACGTTGTTAACAATTGTCAAGTGTGAACCACCAAAAATAAACATGCATTTGTTGAAGTATCCTTGCAACAGCCTAAATTGGTAGTCTGGTGTAGATTCACTGCTAATTTCATAATCAATCTATTTTTTTGAGGAAGTTACGTGGACAGGTCTCAAAACAGTTTTTGTCACTAGTCAGCGATATGTATCACTGATACAGAACAACATTATTTCTTAATTGCAAGCGAGACAGGCACTCCAAACTGTCCCCGTTATGCAAGCGGTATCATCTCATATTGCTTTTCTTGTGCACCGCCAGCTACGCTCAACTTTAGGGGAGGGTAACATTATAAGTCGCTACTTTAATAACGCATAATCTCCATGATCTCCCGATCTGACAACCTGTGACTTTTGGCTGTGGGGACTCTTGAAGCCCAAAGTATACCGCAACCAACCGGCATCAATATCAGCACTGAAAGATACGATCTACCAAAATGTCTCTGCGATAGCGCAAGAAATGTTACTAAATGCTGTAAACCGTGTGGTGACTCGTCTCATAGCTATACTACTGAATGACAAACAGCACATTGAGCATTTGCTGTAGTGCTAATTAACTGTAATTAAGTTCTAAACATTTTTATTTGTAAATCATCTTTTGGCGGACTAAAACACTGCAGCGCCATCTATTGGTCACCAACAGAACTAATTTTTTTTTTGTTGACACAAAAAAAATCCGTTTTCTTTTCCATCCGTTTGGTGCAAACCGTATATCTTTGTATCTTCATTCGTTTTCGAATTATTCGTTTTTAAAATTCGTCCTGACTTTTGGATCACCTGGTATTTAAAATAAAATATGCCTCTACAAAATTCAAAATTTCGCTAAAAATTTTATTTTTTGAAGTTTAAAAGTCCGAATTTTACAAAAATCATTAAAAAATAGTTCGGAAACTCTTGAGAGATATTGTTGTTTCAAACATAGCTTAGAATGGCTTTGTAAATAAGATTTTTTTATCATACAGTTTCATTTAAAGTAAAATAAATTCTGATTCATTATGTTAAAAACCAATGAAAATGAAATTTTCGTGACAATATTTTGGAAACTTAAACTAAAACAGGAAATCCTAGGATGAAATCAGAGTAAACTGTTATAAAATAGGTGATTTGTTTGGTGATATAACATCAGTGTTAAACTTCTATATGGACACTGACGAACTTGTACTTATTCAATGTACCTTTGTTCCTAATCATAAGTGTATTGCTTGTTTAAATTAGATTTTACCATCCCATCTTCATTTTGTCTCAGAGATGAATTCAGAGTGCTTAAAAACTATTAATTTAACTTTTCTTTCTCGGATCAAGGTATTTATATGTCATTTTCTTATATTACTATTTACAGCAAATTTGAAATATCTATAAATAACTAGACAAAATATATACGCTCTAGTTCTGTATATAATTATATTATATATTCAACATTCAACCACAGTGTAACTTAACTGACTTAAAAATAGACTAAAAAACAAAATTATAGTTGAATGTAAGTTAACCCCTTAACTGGGTTATTTATTTAAAAACAAAATGAATAAAAAATGGAAATTTTCTCTCTACCTTATTCGCAGTAATGTAAGAGGGTAAGATTTAAAAATTATTATTTTTGTAGATAGTAAAATTTTAAAATGAATGAAATAGTTTCCATACGTAATATTTTGGTATACATGCAACTAGTTAATGGAATTTACCCTGTTCGGCTTTCAGGGATTAGAAACTTTAATTTTTCTTCAGCCCGGAGTCTGTTTGGGCATTACAAATTTTGCACATTTGATGTACCAAAACTGGATTTGGGCGAAAGTGGCAATTGATTAATAATCTTCTAATACTCTTCACATCAAACTGTAGAAAAGTATATAAAAAATTTATTCTAAACTCATCTCTACAATTTTTTCATCCGAACGTAAATTTTTTAACAGGAGAACTAGTTAGAACTACGTCTTAACCCCTTCTCGACCAACATGTCGTGAGCGATTCTACTGTTATCAGGTCAGCGTTGCCTCCACGATATGATCTCCAGTTGATATTGACAGACCAAAGTAGCGTATGCATAATAGGAGATCGAAAAGTTATTTTTGAATTATTAAATGCTAGATTTTATTACTAGATGGAGTTAAACGACAACGTTTTTCACCACGGTCGACTCGTATAGCAGTGGTTAAAGCCTATTTTAAATGACTATAAGCATTTATTCCAAAATTGAAATTCGTCTCTTTGTAATCTTTGTTATCAAAAGTACCCGTCACATTTTATCATCATCCGAAATATATTTGTGTTCTAATATATAAGGTTGATTTATAATCCACCTCTCGAAATTTAGATGTTAAGGAAGTGTCCTTAATTAGAAATATAAAGATTTATTATTGTTGGTAAAGCAGCTACGTAGGTTACAACCATGGTGGATATCGTCATCATACATATGTTGCCAAAATTCGGTTTCACAAGTTAACATAAACTAAACGATTGCAATTCTTTCATCGATATACAAAGTAAATCTTACAAATATATAGGAATGTGAAATTTAATGGATTTTTATATTAATTATATATTTTAAATGTCAATCACATAATCTGTATAATTTGGTAATATTCACATCATTACCTTTTTGAGAAATTTAGAAGAAAATTAGAGATTAGTAGCTATTACTTAAGGTACTTCTTATAGTTTCTTTCAAATCTTGAAATAATATAAATATTTTTAATATACTTTTGGCATGAAATGAGTAGATCTAAAATAGACAGGAATGTTAACATAAAATACAATCTAATATCATTGAAACAAATGTATCAATATTTAAATCAATTATCTATTCTTATGACGTATTTTGTAACATTAATGTAATTTAATTACATAATAGTGTAATTTTAAGCTACTCATCATGGGTGTTCCTATGGGATAAAAGCTTATTACAATTTGTGATTCCCGGAATTCACAAAAGTATTCAAAATGATATCTATTACTACGGAGACACCAAGGGAGCTTGTTAGATTAACTTTAAATGGGATTGATAAACAGAGTATTACAACTTAGAGAAATTTGCAATTATGATGATTAATAGCATACTATACCATAGAGTATTTCATGCTAAATGTCATGTAGAAAATATGAGATAATACGTCAAAAATATAATAATTGATGTGTAGAAAGTAGAGTTCGTAGGAGAAAACAATACTCAATCAAAATAAAGATTATTCCCATGTTTAGAAAGTTAATAATTTTAAAGTGTTCATGCATTACAAAGGTTTAATGCTTAATGTATCACAAATGCTAATCATAAATTTATGTGCTACGTTCATAAAAAAGTAGAAGAGAAAAAGAAAACATATATTCTCGAAAATGAATAATGTGTAAAATGAATAATTTTTATTATTTATCTTTGTTTATTACGCATTACAACAGATTATGAAATTCAAAAATATATTTTATATATTGCTATAATCTACAAAAATTAAGTATGAGTTATCTGTATGATTATTCAAAAAATTAAATTTTTAATTAATTGACATATTTATTTTGTTTAACATATTCATTAAATACTAATATCCTATAAGCTGTAAATCATCAAAATAATATAATTTGTTACTAGTTAAAAATTACATATTTTACAGATTATTTAGAAATATTTTTTATTTACTTAAGAAATAAGAAGCATATTTTATGTTTTATAAATTTTGTTATGTATTTAATTAAATTATTTTAACCAAGTATGTAAAATATTTAATAATTTCTAGTTAAATTAAGTAAAAACCTTTCAAGAAAAATAAATTATTTCTGTTTTTATCTTATAGATATTGATAAAAAATTAAATAATTAACAGGTTGCTTAAATTATTATTCATTAATTAAGAAATATAAAACATATTTTATGTTTTATATATTATATTAGATATATTATATAGTTATTTCAACTTAGTTTGTAAAATATATTTAATAATTTTTTAACTAAGTGCCTTTCAAGGACAACTATATATTTCTTGTCCTCTTCATTTACATATATATAGATGTAACGCTGAAGAATTTCAATGTAAACTTGAACATCTATTTAAAGTACTAGCAGAAAATAATTGAAAATAGTATTCAGTGATAATGGAATTTTAAATTATACGTGAGATAAAAGTTTCAGAATCTTATCAATAGTTTTCAAAGAAATTTTTGTTAATATTATTTTAAGAAGTAAGATATATACGTTGTAGATCACTCTTAGAAAATTAGCAATATTAAATTAAATTTGTTTTGAAATTCGCCCTGAAAAACGCTTTAAATTTAACCTCATTCTCCTCCCCTGTTAAACCGTTAAAAATGTAAAAGTTTTTTGATTACATAAAGTTTTTGTATAAATGAAACTACAATCTTTTTTGTTACAAAAATAAAAGAAAAATCTATCATCCTCCAGAAAGTGTATGGTTAATTAGTCGCATGTTGAACGATTCAAATTAGTTTTAAAACAAACTTAATAAACAATTTTTGTATGAATTATTTAGTTGAAGCATTTTAGTGAATGTTTAGAAAACAAAGCGTCGTTAATTAATTTATCAGTAGTGTAAATTTAGCAAAAATATCTTTTCAAACTTCTCCCTTTTCATTAATGTATATTTAATTGCTCGATTTAATAGATGGCTAGTTACTGAAGCATGTTATCTTCATGCTTGTAAATGTTCAACCCTTTGGTGTTCCTGCATGTATTATGCATGAGTAATTTTCATTAAGTAGATTTAGAATTGTGTTTCAAATTTAAACAACTTTAGTTCCGACAAAACTTCATACTGTTCATTAGTAGTTTTTTTCAATAATGAAACATATTAAAAGATTTTATGTAGGATTATATTGTGTGAATAATGAATTTAATCATAAATACACTTAATGAGAATTAATTGTATATTAAAATATTTAACGTACCTTAAAGTGAACGTTTTAAATGCAATAAGAAATCAATATCTCATTATTAACTTAAGTACATTTTGAAAAATATTTTTTTTTCAAAAGAAGTTAATTAATATAACATGTAACTACTCGATTATAAAAATTTGCTTTCTCCTGAATAACTTTTAAATCATACAAATGATTCTTAATTAGGCGATTTAATAATAATGTTTTAAAACTAGATTCTAAGATAGATTATAAAATGTATTATTACTTTGCTGTGATATACTCTAACTTATTCATTGGATTTTAGGAACATATTTTGCATGTATAATGATAATGGTGGCATTCTCAGTTGTTATGACGGTCGTTGTCCTTAACTATCACCACAGAAATTCGGACACGCACGAAATGCCTGAATATGTAAGTATAATTTTTCAATCTTATAAAAAATATAGATCGTAACAATAAGAAAGTAAATTATTTATTTGTAAGTGAATTTTTTTCCAACGAAGCAAATTCATTTGTAAGAATTATAGTTTTTAAGTAGCTGAGATAAGGATGTATTCAAATTAAAAAGCTTCAAGTGTTTTAATGGTCTGCACATCACAAAAAATGGTTAAAAACGAAATTTATTTTTCTGTTAGTATTTCATATATACTCTAGATATGTTATAAATATATTAATATTTTAACTTAAAAAAATCTGGTATGAATTATTGTATTAATGTATAGCATAAATGAAAATTAACTTTTCAACAAACCAGTAATAGCAAAATTTTCATATATATAACCAAACTGATAATAAGTTCATAAAATGGTAATATAATTTTTAATCACATTACTCAAGAAATTACCTTCTTTAAAGCGATAAAAATTAAATCAAATCATTTAGCCATAATATATACTTATTTTAAATTCTACGTGTTTACTCTTATGCGTCAGTGTGGTTAAATATTTCATAAAATTCTGAAATCATTCTGTTAAGTAAGCTGAGTGCAGGGAAAATAAATATTTCATTAAATTTTTTAGAAATAAAATATCAGATATAAAGTAATATTTAGAAATTTTTTTAGAAATTAGAATTTAAATTTTTTTAAAAATTAGAAAGATTTTTTTTTTAAATTAAACATCTCATAAAATTTTAAAATTATTCTGTTAAGTAAACTCAGAGTGTAAGGAAAATAAACTTCTGAAAAATTATAAAATTGTTATAAATTAAATTGTTTAAATCCTTAATTTATTATAATTTTCTTTTAATACTTTAATTTTTAGGATGCATATAAAAAACATTTAATATTATAAATAAAACAAAAGTGAGTTTGTTATTGAACAAAGCAATTCTATGTAATAAATATATTTAGTTTTCTGACTTAATTCGCCTGTAATTATTATTTCAAGCTGTGTATCAAACCTTGAATAACATAGGTTTTAACAAAAATGGATGTGCTTCACAGTGTAATGTTTAGCAAAAATTTGCAATTTACAAAAATTAAAATTTATTGAAGCTGCATCAACGCCTTTTTAAACGAAATTTCAATTATTTACGGTAAAGTAATAAATTTATTTCATATATGTATTATATTGCATTGTACTGAATAGGCTTTATATAATCACTAACTACAATAGCTAAACTTAGCGTTATGATTAGTTTATGCCTGTTAAGTGATAAACTAATTTCTTACTAAAAAATTATGATAATTCCTAACCGCAGTTTTCCTATAACTATTTAGTATAATTTTCCTATAAAATAAAACTAAAAACAAATTAACTTTTAATTTTACCCTTTCTTATCACCTAAATAAATAAAGAAATGTGAAAACATAGAATATTTACTAATTTTGTTAATAGTAGTTTAGTTTAAGAAAATTTTGATATACTATACAATATATGGTATAATTGAAAACTACTTTATAGCAAATGCATCTTTAGGTTTCCTTCAAAACTGACATATAATATTAATTGGTAATTAAATTGTGGTAGTATTTATTGTCTACTCTAAATGGCTACTTCCATATGAAAGAATCAATTCAACATGAAATTATCAATGTGTAGCAGTTATTCTGTGAATAACTGTGAATAATAATTGATGCATTAAGGTATTTTGATGTGTATAATCCATCCTTAGTTGTATATTGAAATTTCAAGCCATATTCTGTAAACAATAGGAGAGACAAATGTATAAATAATAGATTTTTAAATGTAATTTTAAAAGCATTTTAACATGGCAATAATAAGTCTACTTGTTTCTCATTTTTATTAAAATTTTTATTTTTATGGGTATTAAAAATAGATGAAGTGTTACATTTTTTTTGAAATAATGGTTATAGATCACCTCCATTTGCTTCCTAAAATATAGACAGTTATCATAATTTTAACAGGCATAATATGAATACTTATATAATCAACTGACTATAGGTAATTAAAATATAGGGTAATATTTGAGGGGAATAATAATAATTAATGTTTAGTTTTAACACATGCTTTTTTTAAATAATCACATTTGTAATTCAGAGTGGGAGACTTTTTGCTGAATAGTTCAGTGGGATTTTAGCTGATTACACATTTTATTGTAATAAAAAACAAGAAAATGCCTCAAAATAATTAATAGATATCTTCATGCAAATTTAATTATAAAAAGATAATCCATTAGTATTTGTGGATTACAGATTAATAACGGTTTTTCATTCAAATATTTTTAATCCTAATGTCATGCGAGTTAAATTAATCAACTTTCAAACTAAAATAATCGTAATATTAATACTATGAAGTTCAATTCCATATTGATCTAGCTAAGCTAAAATATTCATTATAGATAAATATAGCTTTACTAACTCTCCCTAGCTATCAATTACTATATTTAGGAAACATTAAAAGTATAGTATTTAAAATCTAGTGTGCATTATAAACTAAACTTTGTTAGTAAAAAGTTTTGAAAGTTTACGTAAATTCTTTGAATGGATGCTAAATTTTCCAATTAAAAAGACGACGATGGAATTTTAAAAAAAGTAATGCCCGAGTGAAGAAACTGCCCCAAGCATGAAAACGAACATAAAAATAACCCAGAAAACTTTTATTTCTCGGATCCTTTTAAAAAGAATTGATGTTCTTTTGACACTAAAAGCAGAATAACTCTCTTATTAACGTCTTTCAAAAAACGTACCGCGACTAAAAAAATTCCCACATAGCCCTAGGTGACGCTAAAGTGGACATTTATTGAGAGAAAAAAAATATTATTTGACAATCAGTAACAAGGGGAACATGTGTTTATCAGAGAATCTCATCCCATATTTTTTCCACAATTTTTTTAAAAGAAACAAAAACATATTTTCAATACCGTATTTGAACCAGAGATGACAATGGGTAAAAAGTATTTTTTTTTTTTTTTTTTTGAAATGACGAATTTGCAAAGACTGTTCGATTGAGAACTTACGTTGCAGAATATAATTTATTTTTTCAATTGTTCTAATAATTTTTGATGTACATTAGAGCGAATGAGGGGTCTCGAGTAAAAATGGTTTTGCTCGGTTTACTTTTACTTCCTGGAAGTGGATCATTATGGTAAAAGCGTTACGTGTTCAGTGTACACAGTGTTACGTAATTCACATATTTTTAAGCGAAAAAGAAAGAAAACCTAAGAACATTAATGCATTAAAAATGATAGAAAATCGCTTTTAACCCCTTAACGCATTTGCCCGTGTCTGACACGGGCGAAATTCAAATTAAGCATGTAATAAAATCGTTTACACTTTGTTTGTATAACAATTTTTTTATATACTTTTTACTCTTTCCAAGCTCCCTAGTCACCCCCAAAACTGAAATTGCAAAAAAATAACTTACATTGTACCTATATATCCCTTTTCTGTGAAGAAAATATGTCATATTTTATAATTTTTTCTAAACTAAACTCGTGCTTTAAGGGGTTAAAAACAGCTATTATATAACACTTCACAGTTTTTGTTATATGTTATTGAATACTGAAATGGTATTGGAACTTGCACATAAATGGCATAGCTTACGAAACGAGCTTTCATTGTGAATCAACAAACTTAAATTGAATATGATATTTTGTGTAAGTTGGAGGGGCGAATACAAAATGTATTATATAGTTGAATATACTGGACGAAATGGATTTTCTACAAGCAGTTCTGCACTGAAAAGAAAACGAAAAACCACATTATACCTGTACAGAAACCAACTTCTATGTAATTTTTTTTCTTACGAAAGAGTTTGTACTTACACGAATAAATAAATGGCTGTAAGTATCCGCCAGCAAGAGCAGAAGATACGTCGTGTCACATCCTTTTCTTTCTCGGTGTTTTCTTGTGCTGAATGTTATGATGTGTTTAACTATTGATGTTTCCTCTCGGGTCATGTGTTGTTGTGTTCTGTCTTATCTGTACTTGTACCTCGTTAGTCTGTCAAAGTAGAAAATGAATGGCGTTCTACTACTTCTCTGTGTCTCTATCTGTTTCTCTACACCCGACTGTGCCTTCTCTTTCTTCTTGTCGACGTAAATCATTTATTATTCCAATCCGCTCGCCGTCTCGACAATTAATGAAGATAATAATGGTAAGTGTCATTAGCTATTAATATTATGTCATTTTTTATTTTACTTTCGTTCTTTCCTGTTTGCTTTGCTTGATGTTTGCATAGAGATGCATGCTTAAATGTTGACAACTATCTTGCACGTGTCAATGTGTTTTTGTGCATGATTCTCATACATGCCCTAAAATTCAAAAAATGATTTAAAAATATTTCGAAATTTCAACTTTGTGTCAGATATGATAATATATTATAAAATTTAGCATGCTTTACTTAGAATGTGTTTTCGTATTTTTATATAAAGTTAAATAAAATATAGTTTATTACAATGTCTAAAACGTATTATAGAATTATAAGAATAGGAAATATTTAACTAAAAATCTTAATAGACTGTGAGTGGTATAATTTCAGCGATAATAGTTACGATTAAAACAGGTGTTACTACAGCAGGGGCATACACACACTTCTATAACTCTAATTAAATGTGTCAGTTATTAAAAATTGTTAAATCACAAATAAATTATTCATACAATTTCTAAAAATATATATCTGCTTTCTTACATCAAGCTAGTTATTATTTATATTTGTCACTTAATAATAAATTTATTATACAAATAAGCGAACTCCTTTTGCCTTTTAACGGATTTTGAAAATGCTGCTCATAAACAAATGGATAAACTAAAATCATAACAGTCTAGTTGTTTATAAAATTGTTTGCATCTCATTAAAAAGAAAAACTTATATAGGACTTTATTAAATTATATTATACTCTTATTAAAGGAGCCTGAAGGAGTGATAGCACTTATTCATGTGATTAATGTGTACAACAGTATGCATTAAAATGCGTACATATAGTAATATTATTCCTATAAATATTTTCCTTTAATAATTTTATTACTACCTTCAAGAAATTATCCCTATTTTAAATATGACAAACTTTACTTTTAACCATAACAGGGGAAATTTAAATTAAAAGCTTTTAAAACTGTGAATGATTTAAAAATAAATTTATAGATTCTTCTTGCTAAGTTGTTATAAAGCAGTATTTATAATTTGAAAACACATTTTATTGAAAATAAAATATAAAAACAATATTAAACAATGCTTTAATGTTTCAAATTTTATTTAGAAAAATTTTAATTGTAAAAATATTTTACTTGTTAAGACAAGGAAAAGATGTTTTACTTCATAATATTTTAAAAAATTAATTGTTAAAAAATATAAATTTGAAAGTTATATACATTTATTTAATAAATTACTAAAACTAAATGTTATTTTTATTGAAATTCAAGGATTATATTTATATTTACTTTTAATAAATGTTTGGTTTGTAATATATATATATATTGAAAAAATGGGTAAGATAAATAAGTATTTTAAATACAAAGAACTTCTGCAAACTGAGCATTAAATCATTTTTTGACAAAAACAAGTTCTGCATTTTGCATGAATTTTGTCTTGCATTTCATATGCATGGTGAATGTTATGTCTTTTTAATATTTATATACTCTCCTTTTAAATTTTGCAACTATACTTTCCTTGCTCTCTTAAAGCAATAAAGTTATATAGTAGGATACAAATATAAAATTCATAAATTTGATCTAATTTATCAATAAATAGTATAAATTAAATGGTATACATAAAATGAAAAGGAACATATAAGGAAACATTTCATTATGTTACTGAACTTCTAATATTTAGGTATTTCGCCTGTATGTTTGTAAAACTGAAGATAAAAGAGTGAATATGTTGTCAAAACTGTTCTGTTTATTGGAGCACATACATCTGCACATGTATGTCAGCATTCTAAGATTTTTTTTAAAGAACCAATATCTTTTGGTTCTTTTAAAAACTCATTATGTCACTTAAGAATCATTCTTAGGATTTCGATATCAATAAACTTCAAGAAAGTACTATGCATAATATTACCCAACGAAGTTGGTGTTTTCAGATTTATAAAGGAACAAATGTATATGAATGAAAGAATATTAGTTGGAGTAGAATCACATTAGTTGATAGTAGAATTTTAAGTGTTCTATTTTATTCATAGATCTGTAACCAGGATGAAAAAGATAACTTGAAAAGCAATTAAAAATAAAAAATTCACCTCAGTAAAAAATTGATTAACTTAAAAGGATAAGATGATGATATCTCCTGTGATAAATTTTTCATTATAAGCTTGAAAGATTATTTCAGGATCATAGACACAGGATCATAGAAATAAAAGTGTTCAACTCTCTGAGTAAAAACAAAGTGAGTTTGGATTTTACAACTTTTTTGTGATAGATCTATAACTATTAGTTGTCCCCGACAAAAATGTATTATGCAATACCTAAAATATATAATCATAAATAATAATTCCTTGCATATAACTAAAATTTGAATAAAAATGGATTTTAAGGTAGTTTCTTGAATTGACTACGAAACATATTGTATTTCATTTGCTACTGCTTTCTTCTTACCGAATCTATTAGAGAAAAAAAAATAATTTTTTCAAAGTTTCTGGTGTATTTGTTGTGTAGAGTCTGTAAAATCTTAGTGCTGATTAGAAAAACATATTAAATATAACTATATAATCTTTATCGAATAATGATACAGACAACTACCAAAAGTGAATATATACTCAGTAGAATGAATGATATCCCAATGATATATCCTTAAACCATGTTTTGTTTTTAAGTATTTCATATAAGTCAAAGAGGTAGATTTCTAAAAAAAACTTTTATAGAGAAAAAAAAATTTTTATAGAGAAATTAATTGCCTTGTATTGCTTGCTAAATTTCAATTATCACCAGAACGTAAATGCTTACAGTAAAATAAATACTTTGATAGCGAATTGAGAAATTATATTAAAAACAAAGTTAAGTAGTTAGCATATAAATACATATATTTCCTATACAAAACCTGTAAAGTACTGATCATTAAAAATACAAAAAGGATTAACATTTACAGAATTCATGATCCCCTAAATCACATGTGCATTTCTTATAATATTTGGTTAGATTTGACTATAAAATTATCATTATTATCTATGTATGAGCTGATCTTAAATAAAAAGAAAAAAATAATCCCAAAAGGAAAAACTCCTTAAAAATATAATGCTTACTGTTTTTCTTATTTAATAAACTTGTGAAATTATTCCATAACAATTATTTAATAAAGAAATTTAAGAAGGGTATATATTACCCATTATTTAACACATAGAGAGTTCACTAACAATCATATTTATAATTAGAATTGTTTTAAGCTACCGCTAACTTATTGATATTTATTCAATTCGTTTGATAAAAATGTGGTGTAATCATCTTAAATACTAGTTTAAGATGCATTAATTATTTGTCTCAACAGGGTTTTAAATCAAATTTTTTCTTATAAATGAAAAAAATTGTTTACTAGTCACCAAAAACACAAAAAAAAATGATTTTAATTGTAAAGAGTTTTAGCTAAATTATTTTTTAAATAACTTTTAGAAATTCAATAAATGATTTAACTTTGATAAATATTTTTAAGATTTTTTTACACAGTGTTTGTTTAAAGTAGTTACTCGTTTTATATATTACAAGATAGTACGTTATTAATCTATTGCTGTCAAACTTTTTATACATAAGTACTAAACTAGAAATGTTGGATATACAATTCTGTTTAACGAAAAGGAAAAGTGTAATTATATATATATATATATATATATATATATAGGTATATATGTATATATATATATATATATATATATATATATATATGTATATATATATATATATATATATATATATATATATATATATATATATATATATATATATATATATATATATATATATATATATATATATATATATATGTATATATATATATATATATATATATATATATATATATATATATATATATATATATATATATATATATATATATATATATATATATATATATATATATATATATATATATATATATATATATATTTATATATATATATATATATATATATATATATATATATATATGTATATATATATATATATATATATATATATATATATATATATATATATATATATATATATATATATATATATATATATATATATATATATATATATATATATATATATATATATATATATATATATATATATATATATATATATATATATATGTATATATATGTATATATATGTATATATATATATATATGTATATATATATATATATATATATATATATATATATATATATATATATATATATATATATATATATATATATATATATATATATATATATATATATATATAATATATATATATATATATATATATATATATATATATGTATATGTATATAATTCATTGGATACCACGAACAATTCTAAGAGAGTAGAAAATATAGTCTTAAAAATTCAGATATCTTCGTATGTTATGCGATATAAAATCATATAAAATCCTCATACGTATATAATTATTTCTTAAGAGATGTTATCAAAAAGTATGATTACAGAGCCTGCAACTGAACTATGGACTAATGATAGACTACCTGGATTTTACAGATTCGAATTCTTCCGATGGCCTTCATGTTCTTAGCTGTTCGAAATCGGTTTTAAACAGTAGATCCCGATTTCTTTATCTTTCGTGAGCAAAACTGTTGACCATAGCGCTCCAAGCTAAACCAACCCAAACAAAGAAAGCTGTGAATACTGTACGATTCATTTTCTAAAATCATTACAGTATCTCTTGCTCTCTCTCCGGCCAAACGATGACCGATTGTTTAGGGTGCTGGCCTTCGGTACCGCAGTTAATGGGTTTGAATCCCACTGGTTCATGGATGTTCGTAGCCGTTCTGAATCGGCTTTTAACTGTAGGTCCCGGTCTCATTAGCCCTCGTGTTGCAAAAAAGTAGACCGTAGCACTCCAAACCAAACTAAACCAAACCTCTATCTCTCTCTCTTTATATATATATATTTGATGCAGTCTACTGTTTTACATAATTGTCACCTTGTATGATGAGTTTGAAAATACCCTGTTCGGTAAAACCCTGACTTTCCTTGATTACACACGTTGTAGTGCAGTGTTTCACCTCCTCGTCTAAAGCGGATCGTTGGCATTCTAGGTGCTTTTTCAAATAATGAAAAAGGTGAAATTCGTTTGGATTGATGTTCTGACTGTTGAGAGACTGAACTATGATCTATCTTAGTGACTATTTCTCTTTGATGCAAGCTATCAAAACCATTCAGCAACATTCTGACGAGACGGTCTTTCAGTAAATTTCTAAAGATAATGGGTAGTTTTTTCCGTGCTTACATGTTTCACCAACATAAATAACTGAGTAGATTTTTTCTTATGATCAATTTTTAAAATGACAAACCACTTGTGTTAACTTTTCAAACTAACTCTAAGTGGTGGTGCACAACTACTTTCTCTGTAACAGGGAAACTCAAAGAATGTTAACCCCTTCCGGTATGATTTAATAATGAAAAACTGTGCATGAAATAACCATTTAATTTTTATTTAAAAAACTTGTTTCATTTTACAATTCTTACATATTCTTAATTAAAATCCACTTTTTACATAGTGTTAAATAATATCAGAAACAGTAAAATTAAGAAAATATCAAAGCAAAACATTAATAAGGTATACAGATAATAGTCTTCAAGCTAATGGTACTTTTCAAAACAAAGTGCAAAGGAATTCTTAATTGTTTACACCGCCAAGTAGTCTCACTTTTAATTTGATTCTTGTAACACACACGGCATTTCTTAGTAGGTTTTCTTTTATTCTGACTCATTAATTTGGCAATGACTTGTACCAAGAAATTCTAAGTAAACAATATGCAATAGTGACTTGCGATTTTCAGAAGTGATAAAAGTGTTGCCAAATTCAGTACACTAGAAAATTTAAACTAAATTAATTATCATAATCAACAGTAACTTTAATCGCATGACGAGTGTAGCTCGTCATTGTGCGGTATGGAATGAAAAACTAATGAAGAGCTAGACTCGTCATTTTACCGGTAGGGGTTAATCTTACTTTTTGTTCACCCCTTATATTTGATTTTTATTTTAGTGTGAAACACATAAACAATTTTCATTTAAAATAAATATTACGAGATTTTTTATTATAAATGTATGAAATTTTATGAATAATCATTACTATTTATTTTTAACTTTTAAATTATCAAGAGATATAAAATAAATATGGGGTTTAAATATTTAAGAAGTAATGTATCATAAACAAAAAGTAAAGTTAAAATTATCGCAAATATGCAATAACATATTTGTCATCAAATTATTGCATATTTTATACGCGTTTTTAAGATAGTAAATCTATGAAAGTGTTTTTATTGAAACGGAAAATTAAAATACTGTTTAATCTGTAGCACATTGTAATTAGCAAGTGTCACAAAGTGTGATTACATATATTATGAACCAGAGAAGTACAATGTTTTTTTTTAGTATTTTTATTGAAAATTTTAAATAGCTTTTTTGATGGTTTTTATAATTATATTATATTTCGTTTATATAAATTGTTTAATGTAATATGTTATTATGTTAATTAATATGTAATTCTAATGCCTTTGATATTTGTAAATCTGGTGTTGTAGTTTATCCCTTTCTCTAAAACTAAAAATGCTGCTTTTATGTAGGTAGAATACACATTTTTAAAATTGTCTAGAATTTGTAAATGTAATATGTAGTTCGGTAAAAAAAATAATAGGATTTGAAAGAGATAATCTCGTTTATAATATAAAAATTTGCCTTGTTTATGCATCTTTTTATTATTGTTATATTAGCTAAATTGACGGCATAAAATATACATAATAATGCCTAAAACTACTATGCTTTTAGGGTTGAAAAATTTATCTAATCCGTTAACAGATGTAACTAGTTCTGGAAAAAGCCATATTTAGGCTTATTATAGAATATTATTCGATAAAATTAACTTGTTACACATAATAATATTGAATATTATTGACTTGCTACAACTTAAAATATATTTTCTTTTTCTTCAACATAAGAGTTTTGCTCTAAGTATAGATTATTCTGGAATATTAAATTGTCTTTATAATTTTTCCATTTTATACATATAGACATTTAATACATAAAAATTAAGTAACTCCATTCAAACCTAAGACACTTTGTTTCCATCATTTGTCTCTGGACATTCGGACAATGATAATTTTGTTTATTTTCATATGTACCACTTACAATAATAACTATATATTAATATTAAAAAAGTTCTACCACAACAATGGTTTATTAATCAGTATATAATTTGTGAAACATTATTTTATAACTCTAATTATAATACATAATTTACATTCTTAAAATACTAAATATACTGCTTTTTATAATTCTGGGTATTATAAAGTATAGTTTGCAACAATTATTTTGAAAAACATTGAAAGGCGATTGCCAATGTATAAGAACTAATATTTAACAATATATTATTTAAATATTCATATTGATTAATTAAGAAATCGTTTTAATTTAAACATACACAAATAAATTTGTTTTTGTACTTCTTTACTGGTGTTTTTTGAGTTATTTTTAAGTGTTGAGAAACATAATAAAATATAATATTCAACCAAAAAAGTATAAATAACCAGTACTTAAAACTAAGTAAATTTTTAAATTCACTATTAAATCTATTTTCTACACAAAACTGCATTAATTTATAAGTATTTTCATAGATAAATTCAATTTTATTTGAGAGTTAAGATAAATGGGTTGCATCTTTTACTTACAAAACTTAATACAAAAATAATAAAGGTCTATTTGGTTATTAATCAGTTTCTAATTTTTGAATTAAAATTACCTGTACTATAAAAGAAAGTTTTTCAGTGTTGAGAAACAGGTAATAAAATACAACATTCATTTAAAAAAGTATAAATATATGATACTCAAAACTATGTAAGTTTTTAATCTCACCATTAATTCTATTTTCCATACAAAATTGTATTTGTTTATAAGTGTTTTCATAAATAAAGGTAATTTTATTTGATAATTAAAGGAAATTGGTTGCATGGTCTAAATGAAGCTATACTTTCTTATTAATTTCAATATTTTTCAAAATTTGAGGTTACTTTTTAAAACTAAAATTAATGACTGTCTACTTTTAACTTCTTTTAATGCAAAAATAAAAAGGCTGTATCTGGTTATTAATCGGTATCTAATTTTTGTACTAAAATTATCCGTACTCTAAAAGGAAGTAAATCATACACCATATAATAAAACAAATAATGAACTAACTTAAAAACTTTTGAATTGAAGAAAATGCTTATATGGGTTCTCTAACTAATACATAAAAGGTTTTATTTGAAAACGTTTACTGAATTCATTATTTTTAAACGGTAGTGTGTATAATAGTTGTATACTTTTAATTATCAGGTATGCTAAAACTCATTTCTATGTAGTAATTAATTATCTTTTTAAAAATATAATATACTTCTAAAATCCTTAAGTTAAAAACAGGAAAATTATCTTAAATTCAATAGTTCATGCACTGTGTTTATTTTACTGAATACTGAGCGTTAAAAAGATAATAAATATAATAGTCTTATACCTACTGATATTTATGTAGTCACAAGGAGCTTGAGCCTTAATGAAACTAATCGTAACCAAGTAATTTATTTACTCAACTGTGACTCCTTTGAAAATTGGCCAGTAAACCACTTCAGAAAAGATTATTTAGAATTATTTGACAGGTTTATAGAGTAATATATATTAACTTCGAAACAACTCTTTGAAACCTTAATTTATTTCTCAAGCTGTCTAGTTTAGATTTTCCTTTTTAACAAGAAGCTTTCGAAACTTACCCCATAAGTACATATATATAAACTATGGTTTATATTTCAACTTCTACCCTAACATTTACATCCGATCTTTCTTTAAGAAATTTATCCATATGTCAATATGTATGTATATATATATATATATATATATATATATATATGTGTGTGTGTGTGTATATATATGTGTGTATATATGTGTGTATATATGTGTATATATATATATATATATATATATATATATATATATATATATATATATATATATATATATATATATATATATATATATATATATATATATATATATATATATATATATATATATATATATATATATATATATATATATATATATATATATATATATATATATATATATATATATATATATATAAAATTTTTTACAACGAATCTAAAAGCTCTATTCAAAGTTTAACATTTATAAATAAAGGAAATAAATAGTAAGATAAAAAAAATAAATTTAATTTTAAATATTTAAATTAAAAATAACTATAAACTGTACTTAGATACAGAATACTTTGACCGTCTATGTTGCAACATCTTATCCTATACTACTAAGTAAAATATAATATATATTATATATATATATAAATATATATATATATATATATATATATATATATATATATATATATATATATATATATATATATATATATATATGTGCGCGTGTGTATATATATATATGTTTATATATATATATATATATATATATATATATATTCGTAATTGCATAAATACTCAATTTACTTAAATAACAACGATGGTTTTATTTAAGACATTTTGACCATATTTTATTTTCAAACATATTTAAGATGCTTTTCTCGTTTATTATTTCCTTAACAGTGTTCTAAAATTTTACTGTGTCTTTAAATGTGAATAATTGTTTCAATCATTCAATAAAAATAAACACATATTTGATTAAAATTTAAAGTCAATATTTGTTGTAACGTACGTATTATTTGGTAATGTTTTAATTCCTATATACTGCGATTTAAACAATTTTTAATATAATATAAATTTAGTGATTAGAACGTACGAGTTATTCAGTTTTTCGTTCATTAATAGTCACGAAAATAGTAAATAGTGCATTTCATTTAATTTATACAATAACGTAATAAAATTATATTTGGTTAATGAATATATATTTATTTATAATTAATGTATCTGAATTCATATTTACTAGTGACTGGCTATACATAATTCATCAATGAATTCCAAAATAAATTATTTTTAAAATACCTGTTTATATGAGTAAATAATGGACATAAGTTACCACTTTAATGAAAATAGAGAACACAATGAAGACGAGTAATAAAGAACAAAGAACTTCTGTAAATGCCACGTGTTTATGGTGCTTCTTCAAGATGGTGTTTGATATAAACTTAAATACACTTGTAAACAATACAGATGCAACGATTAATTGCAGTACATTTTGCTGCAGGTGTCACCGTACGAGTATTTTGGAGCATGTATAGGTTTAATCATAAATGATTTCATGTAAGATTTTCACTTTTGTACATGGTAAAAGTGTAATTCGTTTATTACTCAACACACGACATATTTTCATTTGGTTGATACATTCATTGGATTGGAGCTATTTTTCTGGGTGGATGCCCACTTTTTCAAAGATTGTTTTTACACTATTCATCCTTTTCAATATATTTTGTTGATTTATAATATGACTTTGGGCTCATGCCTTGATTGGAAAAATGTATCAAACGAGAGAAGATCTATTTTAAACGACACTGTTAAATTCCTAACGTTCTAAATATTGTACACAAATTGTATTTATGCTTCCAATGCATTCGATACTTATATTCAATGCAAATCTTGCAAAGAATGGCATATCTATGGCGGGTTAAGGTAAAAAAAATGATTCACTTTCTTTAGATAGAGTTCAAGGTTCTCCAGTTTAAATTTGACACCACCTTCGACATATTCTAGAATTTTTTTTTTTTTTTACCAAACTTTATCTCATTTTACTATTTCTTCTGTTAACAATGTTGTTACATCATTTATATTTATATATGCAATATTTTTATCCTTAATTAAGTCTATCTTGAAGTAATTGTCGGACGATTTTATACTTCTCTGGCATCCTTTTCTAGCAACCTCAATGAATGTCTTTGTTTACCCTGTTGATTCCTCCCGGTTACACAAGTAACTAAAAATAGATTCTGACACTTAAACTATTCATTGGCGTCATGAATGTGACATGTAAGCAATTTATGATTGGCTGGCATTGACAGATATTTAATCACGGTTTTCCTAACAGTCATAAGAGGTATTGGCTCAATAAACAATGTCAGTGTGATCAAAAGATTCCATTAGCAATTATTACCGCGATGTTTTTCATTCTTCTGCAATTATCCACGTCTGCGAGCTCACTCCACAGCTATGAACTCCCTTTGTGATGAGACAAAAACCTCATTATGGTATATATATATATATATATATATATATATATATATATATATATATATATATATATATATATATATATATATATATATATATATATATATATATATATATATATATATATATATATATATATATATATATATATATATATATATATATATATATATATATATATATATATATATATATATATATATATATATATATATATATATACATATATATACATATATATATATATATATATATATATATATATATATAAATAATATATATATATAATATATATATATATATATATATATATATATATATATATATATATATACATATATATATATATATATACATATATATATATATATATATATATATATATATATATATATATATATATATATATATATATATATATATATATATATATATATATATATATATATATATATATATATATATATATATATATATATATATATATATATATATATATATATATATATATATATATATATATATATATATATATATATATATATATATATATATATATATATATATATATATATATATATATATATATATATATATATATATAATATATAAATTATTAAGAATATACATTTTTATATATCTCCATTATGATATACTTGAAGGAAGAATTTTTTTAAATGATTATAAATTATTCAAATGCTTAAACTAATAATTCAAATGACTTTTGTATTTTGATTCGTATTTTTATAATCTACTTGTATATATACGAATCAAATCGTATACGATTATATACGATTATTATCTAGATTAATGAAGTATTTTCTTTAATCATTTGAAATAAAGTGTATTTCAGTATCACTCAATAACTCCATGGTGTTTAGTCAAGATTTCTCCATTCCTGATAACAAACCTGATGTCATTTTGAAAAAACTAGGACTATTACCTGGATTTATTTTCAATTTTAAAATTGCTTAATCTGTCAGTAGTACAGGCTAACTTTTATATTAGGGGCTATTAAGAACTTATATGGCACATTTTATATAAAAGGTTTTCAATATTTTATATAAAGATTTTCAACAAACTATATTAAATGGTGGGACGAGAATGAAATACATTGTTACATCATAGAGAATTTATATAAAAAATGAATTATAAAGCTACGTTTCAAATAAATCAATAGAATACTTCCTTCACAGCTACATTTACAGTCATCGCTGCTACGATGTGTTACATATCGTGGGGATTATAGGCTGATATAGAAATTTGTATTTGCTAAAGAACTTATTTGGTTATTTTAAGACTTAGATATAAATATATATGATGACTAGTTAATCGTATTACTGTTAATTTATAAATCGGTTTCCAGACGGAGAATTCATTCCTGTTCATTATAAACAGAAAGATTAAATGTCATTGGGTCCATAGTAAAAATAGATATATGTTGTAATATTCTTCGAAATACCTTGTCACCTAATACAAAATTGGAAATCACAGATGGTGAGACCTGCATGTTATTATAATTACCTAATTTAAAGTTTGTGTTTTTTCCACTGTTTAAAATGTAAAATATTTACTTTAGCTTTTAAACTATCACCTCTTAATTAAGTAAAAAGAAAAATTAAATGATTATTAAGTAATTAATGCATAAAATTTACTTTAAAATGCATTTACAACCTGATTTATCATTTATAATACAAATATATGTGATTCCCTTTACATTGTTTTAAATTAATGGCATTTTTCATAAATATAATCTTGCTGTATATATATAATTCATATTTCATATTATTTTAATTGCAATTATATGCTGATAGAGAAAGACTTTTGAGATGAATTGTTAACCTCAGTGCTATTATTTACTTCGATATAATTTTTTCCATCATAGTTGTAATACTATATATTAAACATATTACTGTTGGTACAGAAATATTTACCAAAAGCACACAATTTCTAATTAGCCTCCAGTTGATTTCCAAATAATAATTTGGACTTTGACTAGATAAGTAACCTGTTTGCCATTAGAATTGTGTTATATGATTTCGTTTAAATTGTAGTTAAGGAAAACATTATTTATTATTAATTTATATTTTTTTTATCTTAATTGTTATTCAAGAAGTTTTAAGGAAATTATATTGGTGATGTTTTAAATAGTTAAATGGAATTTGGATTTTGATGGATTTTATAAATTTTCCATATTTCCTGGCCATTTCCTTTATCGAGGAAATTCATAACTAAATTTATACTATAAGTATCACCAATATTCATCTTTTGTGTGAATCTAAGTAGCTTATAAGTAAATTTGTAAATTGTGTGGTATTGAATTAATCGAAACGAAAAAAACGACATATAATATAAATATGAGATCGTGTAGCTCAGCTTGTGACATCGTGCAACAGTTTTAGTGTAGTAATGTGCATGAAATCAACAAATAATGTCAAATGTCTAGAGCATAGTTATAGATAAGCAATAAAGTGGTGTGCTATTACTTTAATTGTGTTGTGATAAATGTAAATTGTGTTTCTATCAATCTAAATGCAATGAATAAACTGTACATTGATGAAATATCATATAATAACTTAAAAATCTGATAAATTTTATCACGTAAAAATATATACTCTGCCTCTTTCACATTAATATAAAGCGCGCAAACATAATGCCAAATTTTAATGATGTATAGTACCATAAATTAATGCATACATCTCATGACGTAGTCATGTTTTGTAATATATTTAAAGTCAGGCATCAACAGCAATTCAGATGATGCATTTGAACGAAATTATTGATTTGTACTGAAGTTTGTAGTCACGGCGAAAACATAGGTGTGCCAGAGAAAACAGACAAATTAATCTTAGAAACAGATATATCGACTAAGAAGAATGAGTTAAAATTTCGAACATTAAAAAAAAAAAAAGAAAACAGACATGCAAGGCATTTTCTTAACAAGACATATAACAGAAGACACAAATTCAAATGAGGGCAGAGAAGATTTCAATGCAAAAGTGATGAAGAAATGTACTGTGTATTCATTGTGCTGAAACCATTCTGCATGACAATCTGCACAAACTGTCTTCAAACTATTGCATCCTGTTTTCTTCTCAGATAAAATCCTTGTTTCTGCTGTGGCTCCCATGGATCTTGCGAATGCATCGTCCAGCCAAGATCACTGCGCGCCTGAAAGCCTCTGCCTTTGCTTCCGGACGAACACCCAAGTCACCAGACATCAAGGAGCGATCCTCCAAAAGCCTCCTGGCGAATGTCTTGGACATGGACGACGACTTCAGATTGCAACGCGGTGGACCCAACAGTGCCGGAGCCACAGCCGCAAGTACCATATCCGGGGGTGGATCGACGAGTGGTTATGTGCAGCTTATCGGACCGAGCATCGAGGGTACTCCTACATCGGTACCCAACAGTAGCTCAAATCCTGCCGTCACATCGTGTTTAAGTTCGCAACGAGAATTGGCGGCTATTTTGCGTGAGATTCGCTTCATCACACAGCGAATGCGCGACGATGACGCCACACAGGATATTATATCTGAGTGGAAATTTGCTGGGATGGTGGTAGACAGAGTCTGCCTCATTCTTTTCACTGCCTTCACGGTCATCTCGACGTGTGTTTGCCTGTTCTCGGCGCCACACCTCATGGCTTGATGATGACGGACGACATAGACAATTGCATAATTAACACTCACCAAATAGGCGTTTTCCAAACATTAAGATATCTGTGGAATGGAGGTTTTTAAGGGAAACTGAGAAAACAAATATAATGCGCGAACATTGAGCATTGAACAATAGTTCGAAACATATTTTTGAGAACAGGATAGTAAAGAGTCTTCGTTATGCAAAATTAATTGAAATGAACTACTTACGGCTGAATGTCAGATTTACGCAAAACATTTGTAAGATAACTTAAACTATTTTTACAAAGTAGAAAAAATATCCGTGAAAATGGAAAAATTAGTGATTTTATTATAAACTATAAATTTTATTTATTTTTCTTTTCATGTTTATTAATTATTTTTTTTGTTTCTCTTTTTTATAATTTCTTTGTAAAACTCTTTGGTATTTTTGTTATAATTTTTTAAAAAGTTCTCTAGGTTTCTTAATAGCATTGCAAATTTTTCTGTATCCTTTCCAGTTTACTTATTCATTCAGTGCTTAGAAAGTTTGATATATGTTATTAAACTTTCAGTATAATTTGAACATAAGAAAACTTTAGAAAATTCTTTTCGTATTTTGATTAAAAATTAAAATGAAATATATTATTTAACGTAATGTAATATATATGGTCACTAAGGTTATCTAGATCTTAAAACTGCAAAATTAGTAAAAAATAAGGATAGATGTATTTCTAAAACACATTCAAATAATTTATAACTACTTATTATTCTCTACACCATCATAGTGTTATAATTAACGCTAGTACATTTAATTGTCATTATTCTTATATGAAAATTAGTAATGGTTATTTAATAAATATAAAATTAACAAAAGTATTAGGAGAAATATATTATAGCATCTCGTATTGATGTAACTAAGTTAAAAAATGTAAAATTTCATAAAAGACTACATTTGTGAACTCAACTGTTTAAATGCACATTTTAACTAAAAATAAAGTTAAGGGTTTTAAATAGATATTTTCAAATAACATTTTGTACTACAAACTAAAAATGCTAAAGAATAAATATTAAAAGAAAATTTAAAACTTTAAAATATATTCTAAATATAGATCTTTTTGCTATTCCTCTTTGAGAAAAGTTCAGTTTTTTTCTCAATCATAAAATAACTTACGGTAAAAGAAATTCAAACTATACAGTTAAAGGAATTTGCAAAATATTTTGTTATTTGTTTAATAAATAACTTTGAAACAAATTCTACACTAAAGCTTCCGATAAAAAAGACAATCTCTACTAGAATAAAACTAAACTGTTTAAAATATATTTACCAGACAAGAGCCAACTCAATTTCCCATTTTAATTACCCTATTTCAACCACCAATTTGTCTCAAATCAATGTTTTTTTTTTCTCATGCTTGAAAAGGCCTCTTTCCCTCGTCACATGCTATTTTCACTTCCATTTTGCACTTCTTCCATGAATTGCAAACACTGAAAGTATTTTTGTTTTCAGCAAAATCTATTGCTTCTAAGAGTTACTTTCAAATATTTATCAGTTTTAACTTCTTCACTTGTGGCTTTCTTATTTTCTTGATGTTTTTATTCCTTTTCTTTTATAGCTTACTGCAATACATATACAACCAAACCACGATTAAATGGAATATTTTAAGATAATTACAGTACTGTAAATTTTTATTTGATTAGTTCCACTTATTGGCATAGACGGTATCTACTTTTCGAAGATTCAATATTGATAAATTGGATTAATAATTTAGAATCTTTGACTATTTATTTTTGACTGCAAAGAACAGAAATCTCATTAATTTGGGAGAAAAACGCTTCTTTGCATTTCATATTGTTCAAAATATCTACTTCCTTAATATTAAAAATAATTCTGTCTTTTGATATATGTATCTGTTTTTAACAACTTGAATCGACAATAAAAAAAATGTTTTACTTCAAAAAACCAAAAAAATTTGTTTCGGTTTTCACTGTATTTTCAAAGACGCTGTATCCAAAGATTAAATCTCTATTAGTACTTTCTTTGCTACTTTAACCCATTATTTTCCGAACCCATTTTATCGAATATATTTTGGTTAGTACTTTAAATCTAAGTTAGTAAGGACAACATTCAGTTAAACAAGTATAAAATATAAAGAACTTTGATTATTACAGCTTGTACTCATTAGTAATAAGCTGTTCTTATAAACGTCACAATATTCCATTTATAAATAGAGAAAAACTCCGTGAAAATATATTTATTGGATATCGTATATAAAAGCCATATTGATAAGCTTTATAATATATATAATATTTATTAATATATCATTTTTACGTATTCAAGATGATTTCAGTCTATGAACCTGCCGAAATAGTAAATGCAGGAGCAAAGTTTAGAAAATCATGTTGATCCAAATGATAAAATTATATCTCTGTCTGACTCCGATGAAAAGAAAACTAGTTCCCAGAAAACATAAAAATTTTGCTAAACCTTTTCTGTCGTCTCTAAAAAGATATGCTGGGTGTTAGTGGGTTAAAATTAATCAATATCTTGCTCAGAAAATTTATTTTAACAATAATTACTTACCATCTTTATTTTTTCCACGAGTGGCTTTTTATTTTTTATTTATTTAATTTGTTTACTTGCTAGGACACGTGCTTCCTGGAGTTACACAGAATGCACGCCGGACCTCGGAGGCCCAGAGCAACTTTTCTTAATCATATACCAAAAAAAAAAAATTACATTTCATGATGAAGAGAAAAATTATATTACTGAAAATACTTTATTAAAAATTAAAAATACATTTCGGATTATTTGAAAGAATATTTTTTAAAGTCTTTTGGACTGTAGATCGTTTTTTATTAGTATTCCGAAAGCACAAACATAAGACACACACAAGTTAAAAATTAAGTTACAACTTTATATTTCATCTTCACATTTCATTATTTTAATAAAATAACGATGTGTTTTTGGCAACATTTTTTTCCTACCACAAACACTAAATAAAAATGCAAAAGTGTATGCGCGTGCACGGGATATTTGAAGCCCGAATAAAGTAAAACTATCTCTTTCTGAGGTAAATATGTTGAGAAAATTTGCTGAAATACATGTTATTGGGGTCTGAGAGACCTGTAAGACAGCTACTGAAAATTTGAGAGTTTAATTTCTATTTGGTAATTTTGTGTTGAATGATTTTATAACACTCGGGCTGTACAGAATCCAAATGTTGCTCAAAGAAGATATTTTAAGATAATTACAATATAATAAATTTTTATTTAATTACTTCCATTTCTTACCATAGCAATTCCCTCTTATTTAAACTTTCATAATTAAAAACTTTTTATCTTCATATTATTATTTTTGTTTATTTTCTTGGGAATAATTTATTGAAGGCTCCTAAATTTTAAAGAAAAAACTTCTTTGGATTTGCATTGAAATACTTATTTTCTAGACATCCTTAAAGTAATTGTCTTCCTATAAATTATTTTCTTTTTATCCAACTTGAATGCGTAATAAAAATAAAAGGATTTTACCAAAGAAATAATTATTTTTGTTTCTCAGTGCTCTGAAAGTTGTTACAACCGAAGTTTTAATTTCTGTACAGTTATTAAAAGAAGTAACATAGTGTTAAAAATATATCCTGGAAGACTGTTTTTATCCTATTTCTAAAAACTCTCTCTATGTAAATAAATAATATATGCATAGAAAAGAATAAGTTTAGAAGGAAAATCAACCAAATAATTTTGCATTGCATGATTTTACTGATGAATCAAATAAAATTAAATCTTATACTCTTTTCTTACATTATCAATGTTTTTCTAGAAAAGAAACATGATCATTTAAAAATCCATTATCGTGATAATTTCAGTCTATTTTTTCTGTTTATTTTCTCTTATTATATATAGTGGTACTGTAGTGTAAGGATATACATATAATTCAAAATTTAGTATATCAAAATATTTCAAAATCTTCTGAATAAGCTGTTGACTCATTTTATAAAAAAAAAATTAATATTTTATTCTCCTTAAAAGAAAAGTTTAGAATGCATTAGGTTTATTGTCGGAAACACCCACCCTTATATCTTTTCTTTTTATTCTTTCCTTTATATTTATTTTAATGTAATAATAAATTAATTTTCTTTGTTTTTTTTAACTGAATATATTGTATAAAATTATTTTAGTTGCAAAATTCCCAAAAGATAAAAAACCATTAAAGTAGTTAAGTGAAACACTTCAATACAATTCAAATAATAAATTTGCTTAAAAATATATGAAAAGGGTAAGATATATGTTTCATTATATATTTAAAATATATGAAACGGTATTTAAACGGAATAAAATGAATTAAATATTCTTTTAGTTATAAAATTCACAAAAGGTGGAAAACCATTAAAATAATTTTGATGGTTTCAATAATGATTTTAATATAATCGAACCTTATATTTCTAATCATTTCAATATAATTCAAATAATAAATTTGCTTTAAGATACATGAAACGGTTAAGATATATGTTTTATTATATATTTAAGATAAATGAAACGGTATTTAACTTTCAACAAAATAAATTGAATTGTTTTTTTTTAGTTATAAAATTCACAAAAGCTGAAATACCATTAAAGTAATCTTAATTTTTCAATAATTATTTCAATATAATCAATCCATATATTTTGAACAGTTTCAATATAATTCAAATAATAAAGTTACTTTAAGATATATGTTTTAATGTATATTTAAGATATATGAAACGGTATTTAAACGGAATAAAATGAATTAAATATTCTTTTAGTTATAAAATTCACAAAAGCTGGAAAACCATTAAAATAATTTTGATGGTTTCAATAATTATTTCAATATAATCGAACCTTATATTTCTAATCATTTCAATATAATTCAAATAATAAATTTGCTTTAAGATACATGAAACTGTTAATATATATGTTTTATTATATATTTAAGATAAATGAAACGGTATTTAATTTTCAACAAAATAAATTGAATTGTTTTTTTTTTAGTTATAAAATTCACAAAAGCTGAAATACCATTAAAGTAATCTTAATTTTTCAATAATTATTTCAATATAATCAATCCATATATTTTGAACAGTTTCAATATAATTCAAATAATAAAGTTACTTTAAGATATATGTTTTATTGTATATTTAAGATATATGAAGCGGTATTTAATTTTTTAACGGAATAAATGGAATTAAATGTTTTTTTTTAGTTATAAAATTTACAAAAGATGAAAAACAATTAAAATAGTTTTAATGGTTTCAATAACCATTTCAATATAACCGAACTATATATTTTGAACAATTTCAATATAATTCAAATAATAAATTTGCTTTAAGATATATGAGATGGTTAAGATATATGTTGTATTACATATTTAAGATATATGAAATGGTACTTAATTTTTAACGGAATAGATTGAATTGAATGTTTTTTTAGTTATAAAATTCACAAAAGCTGTAATACCATTAATACAGTTTTAATGGCTTCAATAACCATTTCAATATAATCAAACCATATATTTTTAATCATTTCAATATAATTAAAATAATAAATTTGCTTTAAGATATATGAAACGGTTACGATAAATATTTTATTATATATTTAGCATTAATGAAACTATATTTAATTTTTAATGCAATAAATTAAATTAAATGTTTTTTTAGTTATAAATTTCACAAAAGCTGGAAAACTATTAAAATAGTTTTGATGGTTTCAATAACATTTCAATATAATCGAACCTTATATTTCTAACCATTTCAATATAAATCAAATAATAAATTTGCTTTACGATACATGAAAAGGTTAAGATATATGTTTTATTATATATTTAAGATATATAAAACGGTATTTAACTTTTAACGGAATAAATTGAATTAAATGTTTTTTAGTTATAAAATTCACAAAAGCTGTAATACCATTAATGTAGTTTTAATGGTTTCAAAGACCATTTCAATATAATCGAACCACATATTTCTAATCATTTCAATATAATTCAAAAAATAAATTTACTTTAAGATATATGAAACGGTTGTAAGTTATGCTGCTTGAATTCACAATTTTTGACAGATAATTAAGCACTTATCCTGTTCAAATGGTTGCTTCATAATGTACATTATGCAACGAGATAGCATTTTCACAAAACACATACTCCACTGCACAGAAAGTAGTTTGGGAAACGCAAACTCTTAACGATTTTTTGAACTTTAATATAATAGATATATTTCAAGTTTTTTCTCTTAACTTTCTGAGACTTGTATATAAATAGTCATATATAAATCTATATAAACAATTAACATGACACATTTGTGTGGTATTTTTATCACGCAAGGCATTACAGAAATGCTCAGTAAAGTGTGGCTGATTTTATTACGAATATTTATTTATAAGTTTGTTTAACCTGTAATATGAGATTTCCCAATGTTGTAAAATTCAATGTATTTTGTACTTAAAGCCAAATATTTTCAGATTTCACTAATTTGTTTACTTAAGAATTATACTGACGCGCTTTCATTCATTTTGAAACACCTTTGATGTAAATTTTCAAAATGGGGCCATTTTATACGATGATGAGCTAAAAATGAGCTACGTATAGAATATTATATCAGTTTCTTCAACTAGCCTCATTTCATGTATTTCTAATGCTGTTTTATTTAGACGTTGTAGTTTATTCTAAAGCAAACATTTCCTTTTTTTAGTATTTCTATTCTTTTACAAAATACCTTATTATACCTTATTATTTTAATATAGAAGTTTATAGTGACGCATAAAAATATATTATTAAAAATGAATTTTAAAATAAATATCTTAAATATCATGCAATATATGCATATAAAAATAAATACATACATAAATAATTATCTATAAAATGTATATGCATATATTACGTGAAACGAATATTTTAACTGAATGTGATAAATAAACACATTTTTCCCAGCCACATGGTGCTATATTTTCTAACTTTATCGTAATTCTAATATATATATGTGTGTATAACATTTCTACATTGATATGAAATTAGTCATCTAAAAAATAAGATATTTACTTTCTCTGGAAATAAAAATATCAGGTAAAAAGTGTTAGGCTTATTGAAAACATATAAAAGTATTTTAAGTGTTAATTTTAACTATAAAAAGTGATTTTATATAAGAAAAGATTAAAACATATTTATCGAAGTGTAATTAAAAGAAACTATTATCATATATTATCTAAAAGTATTTAGCATTAAAGAAAATGGACCAAAGAAAATAATTTCGATTTTTTAAAATTTATATTAACTTCAAATGAATATCTTCAATAAAAATTCGCACTGGATAGAAATAAGGTAAAATGTAATTGAATAAGTCAATCATAACAAAATAAATCAAATCACCAACTTTTGGTTCATCATTATCTTGGAATTCTCTAATAATTAATACATGCTTGCGTGTCAAAATTAAACTTATCTTTGTTATGAAAATCAAAACGTACGTCCAATTATTAAATACTTGTAAAGAAAAATTTTAAAATTTAATGAAATCCAGTACAGATGTGTACATATAAACTTTCATTTTTAAAGTAGTTGTATTACTTTAAAAGAAATTCTCTGTATATAATAACTAATTTTTGTAATATCAAATTTCTATTTATTTAAACTTATTTTATGTAATTCTCCCCTGCTATACCGTTTATGTCTTAATTTTGAGTTTATGTACCTTTACAAATATCAAAATACACAGTTATTAATTAAAAACTAAATTACTTTATTTTTCAGTTCTGATCTAACAGTGACATATGTCACTGTTCATTCGAGGTTTAACGAGAATTTAATATAATGATGATAATTTGATATAAAAGCTTAATTTAAAATTCTGTATTAATTACTTAAGATAATTAGACAAAATTTGAAACTTCCCTTTATCTTCTTTGCATTTGTAATTTTTTTACAGAGGAGCTGGAAATTATGTTTAGCATATTTAGCATTTGCTATCACGAGTCCAGTTTTTACGATTTTAAAGTAACACTATGTTTTAATATCAAATATTAATAAAGAACGCGAAGGAGTATATATTTAGATAAAATACTTTTGAAACTTGAATATATTGTTAGGTCCACAAAGTTTGAAAAAATATTTCAAACCTAATATTGATTGTTTGCTTGAAATTCTTTAAGAGAAAAAGATACGAAATATCTTTTACCATTCTATGATGAAAAATGTGAGTGAGGAAAAAATACTAGATTGTAAGTATTAGATATTCCACTTTCAAACATTAAAACAAAAGTTTTTTTTTGCCTTTTTTTAAATTTGGTTATAGACATAAGTTATTATAAAACTTCATTATGTCTGTTGTATCTTTATTTTCTTATGCAATAATTTCAGAGAATATAACAAAGTTTATAAATTTCTATCGGTTTTTAGTCACTGTTTGTCATCGTTTTCTCTACATCTGCATTTTACTCTTTTGATTTGTAACCTCAAAAATTAAATTATTTGTGAAACCAGTTTCTTTAAAATGAAATACATTTTTCTTTACTAATGTATAACGATACCCTAAATTATATTTCTCCAGAATACACATTTATTATAATTTTACTAATGTGTTTTAGAAAGCTCGTTTGTACACTAAACATTTGGTACAAAAGCAGTTTATTTAAAAGTATAATTTTATAATTTATTTAAATATATCCATTCCATTTCTTGTGTACAATTTAATACACTTAACATATAAATTCTTTGTAAATTACCTCTGATAAATCATAATACATATCCAAGCAGTCTATCAAAACAGGATGTTGTGAATGTCTTGAATGAACAACAAAATGAAACACATATGCATATATATATATATATATATATATATATACGTATATATATATATATATATATATATACATATATATATATGTATATATATACATATATATATGTATATGTATATAAATATATATTATGTGTACATACACATACACATATGCACCCCCCATATATATATATATATATATATATATATATATATATATATATATATATATATATATATATATATATATATATATTGTGCATGAATACTTGCATACATACCTATGTAAGAGTAACATGTATATTTTTTTTTGTAATATGATACATATTACTACCTTTCCATATACTTTAAGACATTAAGAACGTGTTTAAATATTCAAAGAAACTTTATAATTTATTAACGTTCTAAGTGATAAAGCTAGGGAACAAACCATATCGTAAAAATTGAATTATAATACTGGCGTAATAGTTTTAATTTTTAAATTATTGATTTAAAAGTTAAGAACTTCTTGCTCATATTATTTTTCATTCTCGTCAGTTATAAAAACATGTTTTAATTCAGACTTTTTAAAACCGATATTTCATCGAAGCTTATTGTAATTTTAAGAAAAGTTCTTATAACATAAAAAGCTTAACACTTATATATTCGTTAAAATTTCTAAACGGCTGCAACTGATGCATGAAAACTGAACCATACTCTCTTACTGCACTAACCTTTTATATACTAACATGAATTGCAGTGTTTGTAACATCCAATTTCTAACAGCATCAAAGGATAACTATAAGATATATTCATATTTTAATGTGAAATAATTCTTTCAACTTTTATTACTGTACTTTTATTAAAATATATAAAGAAACTACTCTATTCGTTTATGAAGCAAAATCTAAGAATTTGAAAAAAAATATAAATATTTTTAACGTGTTGTATCAAATTATGCCAACTTGAAAATCAGACACCGAAATAAGGCAATAAATGTATTTTTAATTACATAATGCGCATGTTTGATATATTAGACGAAAATAGAATTAAAAATTAATGTTTTTAAATTATACAAAATGTAAAAGGTTTAATATCCACTATACATATCCAGTGTGATAAATGTGAAATTACATGTTGTTGTTGTACAAAACACACCCTACTCGTTGCTCAAATTTGAAAGAATATATTAACGAATATTCGATAATCTATCTGAATGTGTAATGTATTAATAGAGTATAATAACATAATAATTGCTGGAGTCTGATATTAAAAACGGAGAAACCATTAGCTTGATTAGGTCAGAGATATTCTACATAATTAGACGAATTCCATATTTTAACGAATTTCTAAGAACAATATATTTGTGCAGAGAGATATGCTCAATTGAATTTTTATGGATTCCTGCACTTGTAAAATGTTGGTAAAAGGATATTTCTGAGGCATATCATCCGGCAGTATTTTCTGATATTCACTTCCCTAATATTTTACTACAGAAATTTTATTTATAATGATTAAATACGAATTTGCAAAGATGGACAATCTTTATTTCTCCGTTTTTGATATGTAATTGAAGTAATTATTTTTATTTGTACCCAATTTTATATCATATTAAAGTTTCTACAATAATGTATTATTTGAATTAAAAAAGAGATTGCATTTAACGAGCTTAAAACTAATCCATTACGTATGTATTTTTAAAGAATTAATAATATGTATCATTCATATTTGTTTAATGTAATGAATTTGAAATCATTTAAGTGTTTGACGTATTCATTTGCTTTAAGTATTAATCATTATGCTTTATTACACGTCAACCAGACCGCGTTTGAAAATCAACGGATTCAGTTTACGATTACGCTTTACGATGACGAATGCGCAGTTTTTCGTATTCTGACGAAACTTTTTCAACTTAATTATTTTGATTTAGGTTCAAATGAGTTAAGACTTTAATTTAGTTATAAATTATTCAATATGACACCAGAAATACGTGTATTATTCACGGGAAAAATAATCTGCACACTGAAATCGTTGCTTTTTTATGCGCGGATGTGTAATAAGATCTTTAGACTTGCAATGTAGGTGGACAGTTTAACCTACTGTTTATTTTAATAGAAATCTGGACTGAAGTATTAAATTAATAATATAGTAAAATGTCGTACTAGTTTTATCAAAAGTTACTAAATATAATAAATATGTATTATATATTTATAATTATTTAAATTTTAAAATATTTAATATCCCCTCATTGTTATTCAAATAAAAATTTAGAGATTATTTCAAAGACTGTATGCCAAATATATCTTAAAATTTATAAAAGAAGATATCAAATATCAACTAAATGTTTATTTTGAGAAAAAACATTGCATTAAAACTTTAAATAATGTCGTAAATTATTTCTATAAAACATCTATCTTTATATATAAATATATAACAAACAGCCTTGGGGGCTGTAGTGTTAGTTCCAATGAGAGAATAAATATGAGATAGTAAGTATTAAAATTGCTTCTTTTGATTATTATAAATACTGCATTGGAGATCCCACCTATAAAAAAAAATCTTAGAATTTCGAACTTGTAGAACTCATAGTCGTTTGTAGGGTGATTGTTTTGATAATGTTCTCAGAATGATTATTCAGTGTTTGTAAAATATTTACTAGATATACAGTAGTATACTGTGCTGTAAGGAAATATTGGCTTATAATGAAGTTTCTGGGTTTTTCTTTAGTAGGTTTAATGCTTATTTTACAAAT
>CM063510.1:127014214-127066714 GCA_032207245.1 Pardosa pseudoannulata
TGAATATATCATTATTTTGGTAAATTAAGCATATAAAATATAATAAAGATACCATATTCAAGTTACAGTGATAAGGCTGTGTACATATTTGTTTTTTAAGCTTAATAAGAAGTAAACTAAAATATAATTTTGAAAACATTATAAGCGACTAAAAGAGTTTCTTTGATTACCGGTTTTTTAAAGTGTTGTTTCTTTATTGATTAGCGTTACTCAGAGAATTAGTGTTTCGCAATATTGAGGTAGATTAAGAACTCAGAAATGTTCGAGCGTATTTAAAGAACCAAACAGTTTCCACAATCCCAATTGTAATAATTAATATTGAAAGGTATTGTAGTCAGTATACAGAAAAAAATCCATGGTTTCAAAATTAAATATATCGAAAACAAATATCGATAGAAGAATGTGACAATCGGTATGTTATAAAATAATGTGATGATTTCTCACCAGAAAAATGATATTCAGTGAATTACAAATTTGCAATATATTACTTCGATATGATAATCGCTTTCCACGTTTTAACGATGAATCTGATAGCTTTGGTCTTCTTAACGTATTTATAGACCCTGCCTATTACGATGGTACCAGCGCCTTCATCAATAGCTTTTATATATATTTAAAATTTCTGTAAGCGTCTGAACATACCATTTCATGGTATATCTTAATCCATTCTTCTATCAACCATTTCTTTAGAGACATATAATTTTAAAATAATTGGCTAATTTACTGAACAGATTGTAACTATAAGCAGGGATTTTCAATTACATCTACACCATTCTAATAAAATAAATGATTCCAAACTTATGAAATGTATTTTAACTTAGGAAGTATTCTACTAGAGGAAATCGTTCAAGAGGAATGAAATTCTATTGTCAGCAGTAATGTGATAAATAGTAGTGACTACCCTATAAAATGTTAGGACTACTAGATTATACTAAAAAGATTAACTTCGTTAAGATAATAATTGATAGCTTTAACAAAAACAACATGAGTTCAAATTATGTATTGTTGAAACTTCCAACAGTTATTCAGTTCTGTAAACTTCCATTTCTTTATGTACTTTATGATCTACTTCTATGTTTTATTATATATTATATCTATAAGAACTAAATATAGTAAATACAGTTGTAGTTAAAAAAAACGACTTTGATATTTTTCATCCTTATATTACGTCTTAATTTTTGAAGTATAATTTTTAGATAGGCAAACTTCAAATAAAGAGAAAGTACTGAAAAATTTGTCATAACATGTAAGTACATAAATGTGATGCCCTTAACTGAATATTACATATATTCTAAAAAATTGATACATAAAGTATGAAAATAGCAACAATAAATAAAGAAAAAATGTAAAATATAAAGATTGTGTATAAAACGATGTTTTATTATACTGCAGTTATATCCGTAATAAAAAAGTTGCAAATATATGAACTGGCTTCTATATAAAATTTAGATTATTAACAGAAAAATAAAAGGTGAGCAGTAAAACGATCTTTTTCATGATATATCATGTTATATATAAGAGAAATTAAAAACTTGTCCTATCATATATTACAAAAAAAAAATATAAAATAAATTTATATTAAAAAAAAAATTTTTATTAATTTTTTCGAATAAAAAAATAATAAAAATTTTTAATAAAATATTTAAAATAAAATATATTACTAAACATAATTTAAAAAATTGATACATATAAATAAAAAAAACAAAAATAAATATAAAATTTTATAAAAATTTATTATTTTTATTATTATTTTTAATAAAAAAAGTTTCTATATAAAAATTTATATAAAATTTAGATTTTAAAAAATTAAATTAATAAAAATTTTCATGATATATCATGTTATATATAAGAGAAATTAAAAACTTGTCCTATCATATATTAATTCAAAATATTTTTTAATTAAAAATTAACTTTATAGCCTATATTATAATAATTTCACTGAATAAAATTTTTGTTCAAATTCGAGATAAACATTCGTCTTTCAAAATATTTTTTTTTATTTTGATAAACAACATTCTTTCTTTTGAAATAAAAAAAAATATATATTTTCATCTTAATCTTGTAAATGTTACAAGACATGACAAAAATCTCAACATTTATAGATGTGCTTTTAAGGTAAATATTTTTACATGTATTAAAGAAATTTTTAATTTTTGAAATTCAGTTACTATTATATGTGTACATAGTATTCATATTTGACTTTTTTTAAAGGGCATAACTTTCAAACCACTTTCGAATACCTTTACATTGCGCACTGTATTTTTTCAAAAATAAGCTCTCTTTTAGAAGAGGGGGCGTGGTTTCTCAGAAACACATGATATATGTTTAACTGACACATGGATGACAATTTGATCTGCTCCTTTTTACCAAATAAAACCCCTTTTGGATAATGGGGAATGGCCACTTTTGGATAACCCTATCCTATTCTTTTAAATGTGAACACTTTGTATATACATATATAAATCCCTTAGAATGTATAAGTTTATATTAAATTTATGTACACAGTATGTTTATTCGTATTTTAATGATCTTTCAAAATATTATTAACCTCTTCCCGGTTTTTCCCGAGCTGAAATCGGGCAGGCGAAATGTACCATCCTGAATCATCCCGAGTGTAGTTCGGGCACTGTGAAATTTTTCATTGTGCAATCAGTCTTTCCCGAATTATTTCACATGTGTTTTTTATGGCTTCGAATACTTTTGTTTACGTTTCTGGTTAAGAGATTATTTGATGCTCAAAGAGAGACAGCAGAGGGAAGAAGGTAAGGAGAGAAACAAGGTTCTACTGTCCAGATTGCGATGTTGGACTCTGTGCAGTACCGTGTTTTCGATTGTATCATACACGACCAAATTTTGATTAATAATTTCATAATAGTTAATGTAAATGCATAATATATAAATAAAATTTAATTCAAGATAAAATCTAGGTATTCTAAGCTTAATATTTATAGTGAGTTTGAATTCACTCAAAAGTCTAATGATTTCTGACGTACAGAAAGCCAACTATGCATGTAAATTACTCATTTATTTAAATTGATTTTTTTACATTAATTTTTAGGAAAGTTTGTATCCGAATGATACTATTATGTTTAAAATGCTATGTATGTGTAAAAATAAGCATAAAAAATTGACAATCTGACATAATCTCGAAATAAAATGAACCTGAAAGGGGTTGGTAAAGTTGAATGTTATATAGCCAAGGTGAATATTTCTCAAAATATACTTAACTCAAGAGTATAACAATTTGTATTAATACACTAAATATTGACTTAAAAAATTCATATTATGTAAAGTTAAGAAAATTAAAATATGTTATTATTTCAATTTTCTAATATTGAATTTTATTGAAATCATTATGATCAAACGTCCAAAGTAAAGATAAATTGATTCATCTTACAGGAGCAAATTGTCCACTAATCAGTAATTTTTACTATAAAATTGAATTATAATTTCCAGAAGAAATGTATTCTGTAGTTAAAAAAAGGAATTATAATATAGTGCTATTATCATGTACTATAGATGCCTTGAATAATTTAAATGGTTATTACCTAAAATTGAATTACTTAAACTAGGAAAAGAAAAGTAGACAACTTAATACTTTTCAATGATGGCTGACACCAAAAAAGTTGCTCCTCAGAATTATTAAATGACTAATATTTAATTTACCAAAGATATTTTAAAAGATAAAGTTCTTAAGAAGAGTAAATGCCTTTTAATCTTTGTAAGTGTAAAAGTGCAGCTATATTTGACATAAGGTTTGCGAAACTGATTTGCTCACCGCACTCACACGTTGTGGGTTGAATACCCACAACCAAAATGCTGTGGTGTAGTACATTGCATTGTTATTTCAAAGTCATTGATAACCCAAAGTTGCTTTATATTGCTTTTAATTATAGTATAATACCACTGATCTATTATACAATGTTCAAAATTAGAACAAATGACAAGAAAATATACAATATATATATATATATATATATAAATATAAAATATTAAAAAGTAAAAGAAGCACTCCACGTGGTATGCCTAAAAAAATTGCCAATGTCCAACAGAACGCTGCATTCTTTTCCTTCCTTCTTTCTACTCAGGCAACCCTATACTTTTTTCCATTATCCTGATCATTGTTCCATTGTCCTTTTTACAATGCGTCCTTTCCCGGCTCTGCCCAGAAGGACAGGTACTCCAAGGCTGGTCCTGAATCGCCTCCTGGAGACCAATCACAATTCTCCAAAACTTGGTGAAGTTTTGGAGAATACACTTGGTGAACTTGTAAACTTGGTAAACTTGGTAACATTCCAATTATTTGTTTTATAATTTTTATAATAATTTGGTGGTAAACTTGAGTAAACTTGGTGAACTTTCCAATTATTTTCACTGGACACGCCACACGCTTCCTGGAGTCTCGAAAAAAACTTGGGCATTCAACCCACAACGTGTGAGTGCGGCGAGCAAATCAGTTTCGCAAACCTTATGTCAAACATAGCTGCACTATCACAGTAAGCAATGTTAAAATCAGATTTTCATTTAATATATTTAATATTGTGAGATCAAATAAATTGAATTTACTTTAACCTGAATAAAATCCTTTGACAATAGAAACCCTTTATAAAAATTAAAATTGTAATAGGGGCATTATGTACACTTAGGAGTAAGTATAATTGTTAGTTTTGGTAAAGGAGGTAAATATAGAAAATTCAATTACATAATAATTAACTGAATGACAGGATTACTTTAAGAGCTATTTTACTTATTAGAAAGTAATAGGTGCATCTTCCCTATCTCTTAAATATTTATTATTTATTTTACTGCAGTTTTATGGAATTCTACCAAAAATGAAATAAACAACAAATTAAAGAAAATCTTAAACAAACTTTGGTTTATAAGTCCAAAAATTAATAATCTCATTTATGAAATATCTTGCACATGTTAAAAAGGAAAATAAATCGTGATTGCTAGAAAATAATTAAAATATCAGTGATTAGTATAAACTAAATAAATTTAAAGTTTATATTATCATTTATATTATCAGTATATCAGTATATCATTGTATCAGCGTATTATTATATCATTATATCAGTTATCAGTATATCATTATATCAGCATATCATTATATCAGTATATCAGTTATCAGTATATCATTTATATTATCAGTAGTATCAGTATGGTTAACGAAAAAACTCAATCACAGTAATAGCAAACATAAAAAAAAATCCAAAAAAGAGTGTATAGACATTTATTTCCTTTAAAATAGCAAAATTTAGTTGAAATATTTATGTTGCAATAAACTTCTTAATTTTATACCTATGAAAACCTCATATGTCATTGACTAAGATTCATGACTTTGATACCTTAATTGGCATGGATTTGAAGTATTGTGGTATAACATCATGCTTAAACTTAAATTTTACTCTAAAAATGCTTACGTCTGAATACAAGAAAAATTGACTACATTAGTTTATAATTGGTTAATTATTATAAATTGGTTTTTAAATTAACATTATGAATAGTAACTTAAGTTATAAAAAGTTTTTAAACGTAGCTCTATATTTAACCGAGAATTTATAACTTTTTTTATTGATAAATAAAAATATTAAAGCTACATATATGTTTAGAATTTTTAGTCATGTGAAGCTAGGAAAATTACCTGGTTTAGTTTACAGTAAGATGTACGTGCTAATAAAATAAATCTTTATGTTTTAATTTAATCCCTGTTACTGACATATTTAACTATAACTTAGTAAAAGGGAATTGATATTTGTAGACAAACTGATTTTTTAAAAATTTATATCCCCTGGAATATAAATCCCAAGAAAATAATTATAAGTAATTAGTGTGTATTAAGAATTAAATATAAAAATAGATAGAATAATCAATTTGATGTATAATTTTCTTTCTTTTAAATGCATTATTATAAAATGAATTTTCATTAAAGTAAAAAAAAAAAAATCATGGGGCATTCCGCTTAATTCAATAAAAGGTATGATTACAGAAATGACTAAACAGTTTAGTAAAATATATTTAATTGGAATTAACAAAACGCTATTCAGTGACCTTATATGTGTTTGATATTTCCAAAAACAGTGTAAATGGAATGAATCTTTTATGTATTATTTCTGGAAGAGATGTGGAATTTGATATCTGAATCTCGGTAAACGTGATGCAATGTTTGTAATCTCATTAGTGTAAATTTCTGGAAGAGTTGTGGAATTTGATATCTGTATCTCGGTAAACGTGATGCAATGTTTGTAATCTCATTAGTGTAACATTTGATGCAATTTAAAACGATAGAAAATGGATATACTAAGATTTTTTTATAATTTTACTATGTATAAAACTACTATACTATAAAAGTACTATATGTATGAAAATAGGTATAAGGATAAATATTTCATTCTGAAGTTTATTATCTAAAAATCTATTCTGAGGGGGTGAATTGGACTGTCATTATTAAAAAATTGTATAGATATCTTCGATCGATATTTCAATAATGGTATGCTTACAGGAAAACCTATACAAAATGGTATGGTATTTTTTATTGTAATTTACAAAACGTTGTTTTGTCATCGCATCTTGGTTTTTAATGTACCAGTATAAATAGCAGTTCAAGAAAACTTTGTGTTAATTTTCCTATGCTTGAATCTTTCCTAAATTCCTCTTTCCTTATATTTATTTAGAAAATTTATTATTGATATACATACAAGTTAATAAAAAATTATATTAATTAATTAAAATAGTACTTGTTATCCTATCCTACCTTACCATTTCCAATTTCCACCCTTTGTTTTTTATCAATAGTTAACAATAATAGTTTATACTTAAGTTACTTAGCAAATAAATATCAACTTGTGTTGTCAATTGAAATATTACTTAATGCTATTACTTTGTGTGATGTTATCAATTCTTGGGGTACAATTTGTAAGAGTATATACAGATTTGAAACACATTGAGTTAAACAAGTAAATATTCTGCAGTGATACGTAAATACTTGTGCATAAATATATCTTTATGTATGTTCCATATGCCTATAATGAAATATAATTTAAAAATGATTTAACAAATATTATTTGCATTAAAGAGTAGGAAATAAATTGTTTCTTAAAAACTCTAATTTTAAAAATTGAATGGATTTGAAATAAGAAATACATCTTAGGTATCTATAGAATAAAATGCTAGAAGTAACTTAATTGAATGAAAATATTAATTATAATGATTAGACTGCGTTCATTAAATTTACAGTAATATACTTAAAGGATATAAATGTAATAAATTTTGTATGAAAAAATTCATAGAAAATAGAATAATTTAATTACTTGATACGTTAACTTTAAAATTGTAGTAATTTAATAATTAATTTTACATCCTAATTTTTAAACCTAATAATCTTAGTTATTAAACTTTATATTTAATATATTGCCATATATTATTTTGATCGAATTTAATTATTTGTTTTTTCACATAGAGCACATTCTAAATTATTTTCCTTTAAAATTGTGAATAATACATATGCATAATAAAATATTTATAAATCCTAGGAATTAATAAAATAAAGACGAAATTAAAATGTGTGCAGCTAAAATAATTATTGAGGTTTAGCTCAATATACATGCATATTCAGAATCACTGGATTTATAAATAAAAGCTCATATTCATAATTTATTAGAAAACCAGGTTTATGTATAACCTTAAATATTTTTAGTATGTGAAAAACTTAAGTGAATTTTCTTATTTACGGACATCTGTTTATAATAAATATAGTCAGGGTTTAGACATATGGATTATAAATTAAATTAACTAAAGTTTTTAAAGCAAAACATATTTGTGGTTATATAGTAATTACATAATAAACATGAATATAACAAAAATAATCCTATTAAAAATAATATACCTATTTATCGTTTTCAGTTAGAAAAATAATACTCTGAAGTGATTTAAAGATATCAATAAAATACAATTTTTATCATTTATATTTTAATTTTAAAAAATCAAGTGTTAGATATTAACAACTATTATTCGGAAGAATAATAAAATAGATGATTATTGTAAATTATATTTACATTATATTTAGATTTTACCATATCTTTTTTAAACAAACTTCTCTTAGAAAACAAACATTGTATTAATTATATTTTATCTCAAACATTTATGTTGACTGATATTATTAGCAGTAATATAAGAAAATAAAATTGGAAAAACTTGTTAAATATTACAGAATGAAATTGGAAAGATAACAATTTTAAATAAAGTTAGCATAATAATGCTATGTTGATTGCAAATTACATTCAGCATAAAAAATATTGGCACATAATTTCGCAGTATTTTCTGACAGATGTTCATCTAAATGTCAAACTGTTACATTTCAGATCGACATTATTTTTCTGAATCAAAAATTCAAAATAAAATCATAATCAATAATAATTTTAAATAAACTATAGACATAGAAAATATCTACGGTACCTATTTTTTAAATTATAGCGATTCTCATATTTTTTTCACCAGTGATGCTATTTCAAAGAAAAACAATAGAAATTTCAACTTCAATATTTCCTTATTTCTTCAAACTTCCTTTACATTATTTCCTATTAATTTTAATAATAAGTTTAATAATTTTAAAATTATTAAAAGAACTGCCCTTAAATATCATCCTTAAAACTTCTGAGTGTTTCTTCATTAATGCCATGGCACAGAAGAGTGACACGGATCCAAGTTTGAGAATAATGGGTCACCTAAATTATGGTACACAAGTTGCACATACATTTATTGGCGAAATCTCTACACTATCATATTATTTATAATTTCTATTTAAACTACGCGAGTTTATGGGTTAGAATGTGACACACAAGTTGATAATAAATATGTTATTTGATGTGTGCCAGGTGATTTTTCTCGGTAACCAATCGATGTTTTTTCTGTTTGTGTGTTGCAGGTGAAGACAATCTTCTTGACATGGCTACCGTTTATCCTCCGCATGAGTCGACCGGGAAAGAAAATCACGCGCAAGCACCTCTTTATGAGCTCTAAGATGAAAGAGCTGGAACTGAAGGAACGCTCCTCCCGAAGTCTGCTGGCCAACGTGCTGGACATGGACGACGATTTCCGGGGCCAACATCCAAACAACTCAGCCCCAGTCCACACAGTGAGCGGGGGCGGGAGGGGAGGGGGGTCAGCGGGGGACGAGACGCCCCTCTACCACCCGTGTCTCAGCACACAAAGGGAACTGCAGAGCATCCTCCGGGAGTTGCGATTTATCACACGCCGAATGCGGGAAGACGACGAGAACCAGGAGATCATCTCGGACTGGAAATTCGCCGGGATGGTCGTCGACCGCATATGCCTCTTCGGCTTTACACTCTTTACCATCTTTTCGACATGTGTCACCATCTTTTCGGCGCCTCATCTAGTCGCGTGATTTTGCAAAAAGTGGCGATTTTTTCGTGAGAGTGACTACCGAAATCTGGACAATTCGACGAGCAGCTGCATGTACCTCCAAGCTTCATGCAAACCACCAAATACCAACACAGGCACTGCCAAGAAAGGAGGACATTTACGACAACTAGTAGAATACAAAGGAAAATGTGAAGTGATAAGCCGTCAAACATTTCCCTTGTTTCTAACGCAACGTCTAGGAATTCATATATATATACATATATATATCTTATATATTTATCGAGCTATGACAGCATGAAAGCATGAAGTTAGAACCATTATTCAAAGGTTGATTTGTAATTCATTTAGGATTTGATTACGCATTTCTAACATACGTATCAACATTCATTTTTGAATAATAATCGGAGGATAATACTAAAATAGCATACAATTCGGGAAGAACGCGGATTATACTGGTATACACTGAATTTAAATAAATAGACCTTTTTTTAGGGGTGAAGTAGAATTAAATTACTCTTTGCTGGCATATTTTTTAAATAATTCAAATGAACAGCATTTTAGTTTTAATCAGTAATAAAAAATAGTAAGAATAAATTAAAACAAATTAAACGGACATATCCGAAATGACATGCCATTTCTGTTTCAAAAGTTACCGGTCTCAAATTGTTTTCTCACATATGACGAATAATTTTACAACAAATCTCACTGAATAGACATAAAACTTAATGTATAAAGATATTAAATTATGAAAATTATCGTTTTTCGGATACATTCTTCAAGCCATTATAACCTATGGAATGAATTATTTTCAAAATCATTCAACTGATTCCCCTTACTTAAAGCCTGTCTTTTATATTTTACTATTAATGCCAAAAATTAAGAATTTATAGATTTATTTTTTTATCTAATATTATTCTTAGGAAGACATAATTATATTTTTAATGTTTTATTTTCTGTGTGATTTTAACTATCATTCTTATGTTTAAGTTTAGCAATTACAAAATTTAAAAATGTTTCCGTAAAATACTTAATGATAAACACTAAAAGCACAGAGAGGGTTCCTTTTTCTCTGGAACACTCAAATATTTAATAGTATTAAACAACACTGCCATATTAATACAGGAAAATTTATATGCTTAATAATTTAATTAATGATCTTAACTGCTTTAATAATTCCGTATTATTTATTTTTATTGGTTTATAATAATATTGTTCTTTAGCATAATTATTAAATATGTATATTAATTTCTTTAAATAATACTTTAACAGACTTATATATTCAGTGGAAATGTTTTACTTAGTTTACCGTAAAAAAGTTTATTTATATGTTTTAAAAAACCTTTTGAGATTAATCTTATCATCATCATAATAAATCATCCTGAATATTATCTGATTATAGTAAGGATAGTTAGGTTAATGATGAAAGTGCTTACTTTAACAATTTTTTTATGAAAGTAAATATTATTGATTTTTATACGTTTAGAAAAATATTATTACATATTCAGAGAAAACAATAAATATAAATCCTTTAAAACTACATTTTAAAAAGATACTGAAATGTTATTTTCAAATGCTCAATTGCCAATCATTCGTAACTTTTTCAAGGTAACTCCGTAATATTACCACCAATAATAGACGAAACTATAGAAATACGCAATTTGGAATCGTGGATCTTGATTCAGAATTGATAGAAAGTCATAGCTACCTTCCATAGCAGAATAATCGCAGCTCTGTCGTAGTAAATGCAGATTAAATAAACGAGAGATTCCTTAAACACCACAGCAGAAGTCGATTCCAAATCCATCAAAGTCTTATTCCAGAAATTCCGTAAACAATCACACAATCAAAGTTCTTGATTCATAGGATCTTGAAGATCGTTGAGAAGTTTATTGCAGAAAATTTAAAAAAGGGTTATATAACTGTATATAGTAGCCGACATCAAGGATAAAGGTGAAATAGACACTAATCACCATCTGTACATATGCAATATCAATAATATTATTTGAAATTTTACGCTACTTAGAGAGAAAGGAAACAGTTTTCTGTATGAATTCAATAGTGGATATGACATTGAGTAATAAATGTTATTTTAGATATATTCTTAAAATAGTGTGTAAAAACAAATAAATAATGGATCGATAATTATAATAAATCAAAATGGATTGATAATTATAAAGCAATACGTATTTAATTGCGTAGAAAATATTTATTTATTCACTGCTATAAAATGAATCATAAAATATTCGTCAAAACACAGCTGAGTATTCTGAGTAATAAATATAAATATATACAAACTTTAGTTTACTAAACTGACAGTTTTATAAACCTACTGCATTGAGTTTACATTATCCTAAAAATATAATTTTAAAGTAAATCCTTTATTAAACTGAAACCATTTTGCTTAGGTTTTAAAATTTTTTTTAACATCACACACGTAAGTACTTATCTGGATATTACATACCTTTATAAAACAATGGTAGTTCAAACATTATCATTGTTCTATAAACTTTTATCATTATTATTTATATATAAACTACGTAAACAACTAAATTTCCCTACAAAATTATTATAAAAGACAAATTACTTTTCCTTTTAAAAACTCTAAGGTATGTAAATATTTTTAAAAATATTCATTTTTACATGCTTTTTAAGATAAATGTTTAAAATATATGTTTTAAAACATTTGTATATCAAAATACATTTTACGAAATTTAAGCTTAATTTATATATTAAACTTATATAACTAAACTGAAAATTATCAAATTTTCATTAAATAAAAATTGCTCAATTTCATCTGAATTTCAATCTCATATGAAACATTACTCGAAGAAATTCATATTTATCGCTTTAAACGTTGTTGTTGAGATAGAAAGAGCTTTACCACTATTGAATGATATAAAAGTATATTTAGAAAACTGTTTCAAGTATAACTGTTATCATTTACCATTCATATGAAAATGTCCATCATACATTTCGGGATATCCTTGATAAAAATACTAAAATATTAAATTAAATTTATATTATCAACTACTGTTGAAAATAACTGTTAAAAATTATTTAAATTATAAATTTTATTAGACAAATTTTTGAAGTGACAAAACACGAAAAAAATATTTTGCATAGTTTTGTGTAAATGCTTATAAAAGTTAAGTATTTAAAGCAGATTTCAAACACTTGTTTCGTGTTTTAGTGTGTTATTTTCCCTTATTTAAACAAGTGTTGTTTTTGTATATATATATATTAGATTCATTTTTATACTTATCGTAAGTTCAAAAGTTATTTCACTCTAGTATTTCATACTTGATTCAATGTATCGTGTATAATGATGGTCATTACAGTATGCGTGGTAATGAAAGTGCAAGAAATCCAGAATTTTTACTTGCTTACTAATTTAGATAGATAGGGAAAATTTTCTGGCTCTACATCAATCCCTTATCCGTAAACCCCTAAGTATAGATAAATGAGATAAAATCGTAAGGTAGATCATAGTAAATTTTTGCAATTCTTTAATTTCTGACAGTGACTGACAACAGCTCTTTTTGTGATTTACAGTAAAATGCAGATAATACATCCTTTCCTGTATTACAGTAATGCAATAATTGATTTACAGTCTTATTTGTATAATGATTCAGACTCACCAAACCAAGAATGTTCGGGAAAAGGCATATTTGTTGCTGAGATCAGGGTTGCCAGACGTCCTGTACACACATGACGGTCTTGCATTTAGAACATAGTTTATAGAGTAAAATAAAACATAGAACTAAAATCTTATTTTATACTCGCATCTAGTTTACAGTAAAGCGAAAATTTAAAATGCTAGACTAGTATTTTCATTTCATTCAGTTGTAAAATAAGTTCTTAAAAATTACTGACATAAGACTTCTTTTTGATATTTTTTTTTTAAGAATTTTATATATTATGATTAATTTGAGAATTGCTCCCTTACCATAAATTCATAAAAAAATGTCAAAAAATACCAAGTGCCAAATCTGTTAATTCTGTGTTTTTAGTCACAGAATCTCGCAAAACTGGCAGCCCTTCATGCACAAATTCAAAATCACAAATTTAATATCAATCATATTACTCTTTAAAGAGTTTAAAAAGTAGTTATTATGCATCCTAATCGAACACCGGGGGTGGCAAATCGTGGAGGATTTTCCACAAAATGTCGTACCCGTACAATAGAACGAATGTATCAACATATAATGCAAGTTTGATAACGTTATTTAAACAGTGAACGCTTTTTCTTTATAAAAGCAATCAGCTGTTGTATATCTTTTGCTTGCAGAAACAAATTATACAGTTTTACCAAAATAATTATATGTAAAAAAGTAATAGAATTTAAATTAAAATTTTGTTCATTTAAAAAGAGAAAAAAAAATAATATATCTTAAATATTTTACTACAAATTTAGTACTGATTCCCAAACAGAGCGAATGTTTTAAGAATGTTCTCAGAAATTAATGAATTGTCATGAAACGGCGTAAATGTGAAGTAGTGTATTTTAGAAATTATTACCAATTTGTAACCTAACGAAACCGATCAAACCCAACTTTGATATAATGTTTTTTCCCCACATTTCGCGGATAATCCCCTACATATCTGACACCACTGGCACTCATATTAGGTGCAGCACTTTGATACACTTTTAAATGCAGTCTCGAACAATTTCGGAGTGTTAAAAACGGTATTTAAAAGGGAAAAAAAAATTCATATTTTGTAAGTAATATATCCTATTTCAGGAGTCAAAATTGAATGTGAAGACTGATATGATATGGGGCGTTTTGAATTACAAGAGGCTCAAATAATTTTATTGTAAATAATAGACAACGCGATGCTTTTAGCGCGGGGAAAAATTACTTCAAAATATCCAAACTCAACGAACAAAGGCGCGGAGAACGTTAAAGCGCGGTGACGCGGTATCGCCTACGCGATTCGATAACGCGAGCGAGAAGACGCGAATATTTTGTTTTTTTGCGCGGAATTCGACGTGCAACCCTATGTGCAGAATGAACTAAAATGTCGGTGTGAAAGTGTAAGAAGGAAAGGAAGATAAATAGTTCGAAATGTCTCGCATTCTCAGTCAGTCATTTGTATTTATTTTAAACGTGAAGAAAAAAGCTTTTTCCTAAACTGTTATAGTCGAATTATGAAGATAACTTTTTTTAAACAACACAGACCTGTTGCAAGACGTCAGTCTCTTTCTGATATTTATTGCTGACAACGGCAGTTTCGAAGAAAAGGACATGTGTCGTCTGTTCGCATCTAGAAGAAGGAAATGATTTAACATTAACTTCTTTTTTAATCCGTTCGAAAGTAGATTGTCATATTTTTCGTGTTTTGTAATTACATGTGGAAATAATGTACCGTTATTAACATGGTGCTAATATGAATCCTAGTATAGATTTTAAGGAAATGAAAAGGCGTTTTAATAAAGCTTCGGTTATGTTATGAAGTTAAATAAAATTGACTTAAAACACTTTTCTGTGTCTCTGTCATTTATTTCATGTTGCATTCATAATTTTCATGTAAAATTATAATTTATGAAATTTTTAAATGGTATAAAGTTGTTAAATAGTTTACAATATAATACAATATATTATATAACACATTAACCCATTCACCGACCAACCTCCCCACCTTTTTCCCTTTCAAAACAGTCAACCTTTTCGTAAATTCCAGACGGAACTTACCTTACCATACTAGAGTTGCCGGTTTAAAAGTTGTCAGGCTACTTTTAAGTTATTTTCCCTGCAAGGTAAAGGAGTTCCGTTACGCAAAATTAGTTTCTTTCATTTATTATCGCTTTGCAATATTTTTTTTCCTCAAAAGTGTGTTATACGAGTGCGAACGAGAAGGGGTCGACAGGTCCGTTTTAGAACAGGAATTCGCTGTCGAACCTCCATCGACGCGTCCGTTTAGTGGGTTAAATTTAGTCTACATACATTACCAGTAGTTATAAAATATATTATTCAAACTTTTGGCTGACTGCAACTGTCAATACAAACAGTTATTACGTATGAGGGTCACTCTGAATGATAGATTATGGGGAACTCAACGGCAAACTATTTTTTCATATGTAATTCTTCATTAATAATTATGTCTATGGCTACAGATCCAATGTTAAGTTCCGTCTGTATAATTTGATAGGTACAGCGATTATCATATATTAACAATTTTCGTATGGCAGTCACATTATCTGGGATTACTGCCGACTGCGGCCTTCCTGTGTGTTCTTCATCCTGAAGAAAATTTCGTCCACTGCTAAATTCTTTAAACCATCTGAATACAGTAACACGAGCTGTAGATTCATCACCAAATGCCACTTTCAACCGTTGAAAGCATTCTTCTTGATTTAATCCTACTTTAAAATCGTAGGAAATCATAGTGTGAAAATATTCTCGAGTAAACTCCATTTTCTCTTCTGTTTAAAATTCCTTCTAGGCTAAAGAAATTGAAGTAAGTCAGAAAAAAATAGTCTCCTGTGTTAAAATAATTTGTATTTTAAAATTAAACCATTACATATATTTTGTAAATTCTTGTCTGCACGTACCTCAAAAATTTCAGTGTGACCTTCGTATACTGTGTACAATCACGTTTAACTATGTACACAGCGATAACCTGCTTTGGTATTAAAGTTTGCCCTAATACGTATGCTACAAATATTTGTATCGGAAATATTTTGGCCCATTAATGATCTTATGTAATAAAATTTGTCTTTTAATGAGGACGCATTATTCATGTATAATTAAATTTATGTGAAAACCGTAACACATTTTACAACGCTGGCTTTCATATAATTTCAAATAATTTCAAAGTCTATCAGCCTTTGCAACTGACGTGAATTTACGGTATTTAAAATTATATTCCTTTTTGCTGCTGACGTGAATTTTCGTCCTGTAGTATCTGTTTCTAAACGCGACAATATTGTAACATGAATGTGATATCATAAGGAAATAGTAGAGGTAAATATAATATTCTTAATTATATTATGGTTTAACTTAATTTATATTTTGACATTTCAGTGCTGTGTCATTTGAACTTATTGCTATTAAATTCTTATTGCCTTAAAGGTACAAGTTTGTGGTAACCAGCTTCAGTATTTCATTATATTTACTGGTACTCAGTATCAAAAAATTTAAAAACACCCCAGCTACAATTAAAAAGTATTTATTATTTCACAATGGGAATTTAATATTCTACAACACCTATCTGTAATTTTCTGCCTTTAATTCTTAAATTTCCAAACTAAAGGTAAACTGTAGACTCATTTCAGCGATATTAATTATTAACACTAAACCTACATAGCCGGTCAATTGACCAGTAATGTATATGCAAAAAATACGATGGATAACGACATAAATTCTTATTTTTTGTGTTTGTAACGCATAAAAAATGACACTATAAAATTTTGTTTAATTATAATAAAGTTTATTTGTTTACTTCCTTCCCAATATCCATATTTTTATATTATTATTATGCTATACCATTTTGTTTAATTAAAATAAAGTTTATTTATTTTCTTCCCAATATCCATATTTTATACATTCAATCAGGAAACATAAAGTCCGGTCATTTGACCAGCTATGGTAGAAATAGGTATGTATTAAGTGTTGGTATGTATAGTGTTAAGTATGAAAATTAAAAAAAAAGCTACATATTAACCATTTAAACGAAGAATTTACGTCGAAATGGCACCATATAGTACTTGCTTTTCAACTCGTCTGATATTTATAAATACAAGAATTTTATAAATACAGGTGTCCCAAAATGACCTTTTAACTTTGCACAGCTAGATTCCTCTTTGGTAATTCATAAAATTGCCCAAATAAGCGTTTCTGTAAGATCCATATTTTACGAGAAAAATACGAAAAGCAAAGTGTGACGTCACTTCCAGTGCAAGAAAAAACACTTTATTGGAAATATCAACAACAATATTTGCATCTTTCCGGACGATAATATTTAAAAGTTTCGATCATACTATGGATCCTACAGGAACGCTTGTTTGGGCAGTTTTTATATACTCCCAAACAGGAATCTAGCTGTGCAGAGTTTTATGGGGTCGTTTTGGGATACCCTGTATAAAACATTTCTAAATCTCTAATTAAATATTAATCATATTAAATTATCTAAAAACAGCTTCCTTTTGTATATATGTTATATATATATAATATATATATATATATATATATATATATATATATAATATATATATATATATATATATATATATATATATATATATATATATATATATATATATATATATATATATATATATATATATATATATATATATATATATATATAAATATATATATATATATATATATATATATATATATATATATATATATATATATATATATATATATCTTTGATTTGGAGTTATCCTTAAAATCTAATATATATATATATACACACACACACACATATATATGTATATGTATATATATATATATATATATATATATATATATATATATATATATATATATATAAATATATATATATATATATATATATATATATATATATATATATATATATATATATATATATATATATATATATATATATATATATATATATATATATATATTAGATTTTAAAGATTACTTATGTATCCAAATCAAAGATATATTTCATTCTTAAAGTTTTTTTTTTGGATTTTGATTAATTTTTTCAATTTATCTATCGCAACATAGTTTCCAGAATATATATATATATATATATATATATATATATATATATATATATATATATATATATATATATATATATATATATATATATATATATATATATATATATATATATATATATATATATACATATATATATTCTTATTTATATGCTTAATCTCATTTTCGCGCTTCGTTACGTACAGTTTGACTGTACATCATGAAAAGCCTAAAAAACCAACTTTAAATTTCTATAACCGTTACTATTTTGAAATTCCTATGTGAATTCATTATTTATATACAAGTATGTATTCTTTGTTAAACTGTAAGATTTTTCTAATATGAAGACGTCAGATAAAAATTAGATAACTCCCATCTGTGCAAAATTTATCTTCAAATATGCAAATGCTCCACGAGTCTGCTATTTAAATATTATGTAATTAAAATAATATTTCTGTTACATAATTTGTGTATGAAAAGACTGATTCTGAGATAAGATTCTAAGCCAAATAATATGAACTTTAGTTTGAAGAATGAAAATAATACATGGATTGGAAAGGATTATTTTCATCAGAATTTTTTAGTAAAATACATCTACCAGAATGTCTTCCATTAATTACATTTGATAAACATTAATACCTCTCGCTATGATTTTTAGTAAAATATAATAACTGCACTCTACAGTAATCCATTTTTTATAATTTTTTAACTTTTTCAAGTTTTATTTATTTTTTATTTACTTGTGTTATATCTGAGCACAGATTTTATTTCATTGTTGATACTAATATCAAGAAATGATAATTTCATGAATATAGGGTACGCCAATTTTATGCTTATATGTCTAATGGGACATATAGGTCGCATTAGACATTTTAAATGGGACATATAAAAACCCAGTATATTAAAAATAATTTTATTACATGAATGAGACACATATATAACAATAGACTCGAAAGGTTTAATCACAAAGGACTTAAATAATTTATTATGGGTAAATTTCCATATCTTTGTAACTGATGGTATCGAATTGTTATAAAAACGTGAATTATTGGCAAAATATCAGCTTTTTACATTATAATCTAGCTGTAAGTATTTATATTTTTAAAATTCCTTTTGAACTTTGATTATATTTATTTGTAATTTGAACTACCTTTTTTTATTGCTCTACTATTGAAATTTGAGACGAGAAGTTAACTTAAATAATATTTATTTATTCAACGTCAGTTACCATCGCCATGCTTAGTTTGGGCCTTGATTCTATTCAAATAATTATTTTAAAAAATAATATTATATTCCAATATGTAACTAATGTATATTTGGGGAATTTATATTCTAAATTCTTCTTCAATTTATATTTATGTTACATACAGTTATCAAAGTGTGGGATTTCTGGGTTTATTGAAGCCGCAAATTTATGATACGTGTAGAATAATGTTATGTTCTACTGTGGGTCAAACTTTCAAAAGACTGAAGCATGCATTGACAGGGTATAAAATGTATTTCTCAAAATGCTATTTAATCAACGGTTACGTTACAGAATATTGACAAACAATATTTTAATCTCAATAAATCTTTACTGGTTCGAACTAATTTTATAAAACTGTTAACAGGGTAAGAACTCATAACAAAGTGTCGAGATAGACATTCTGTGAATTTTTAAAAATGAAATTACCATATTATGCAACAGATTATATGCCATAATTTGTTACATATATATTATGTACCATATTATGTTTTTTGTCTCAAAGTTAACAAGGGTAGAAATACTGTGGTATTTATTTAATTAGAAATAGAATAGGTACAGTAATCTCACAAAAAACTTTAACATCCATGCATTTCATGTATTAAAACTATTTAAACTTATACCCAACATACTTAAGTTGTATCATGTTTACTTATGATTTAATACAGATTCTCTACCGTTCTCATGTCACTACCCATTTTTCAGAAAATAGTCACTGACTACCCTTCTGAAAATTTGAATCTTTACTTTTATAAATTTTAGAATCACATAAAAAAGAAAGTCTGCAAAAGTATTTAAAAAATGTGTTGAACTCATAAAAAGTGTTTGAACAGTTATTTTAAGATGAATACTCTATAAGATTAGTATAATTTATTATATGTAGAATAACAGATATTATTATTTTTAAAGTTTCTTATCAAGAGTTTTGAACGATACTGATATACTACTCAGTTTCATTCTGAAATGTATGATTATATTATATGCTATTAGAGGGAGAACTGATGTCGATATGATGATAGTAAGTAGTTTTTATATTTATGGAATATTTGTCTCCAATAATCGTATTTCGTCGCTTCCCATTTCTCACCAAAACATCATGATGTATTAGTTAAAAGTGGTGTTCAGTTACCTTTTGTATTAATCAAACTCTTGAATGCATTATTGCGAGTAATACCCAGGGAGCAAATACTGGTTCTCAACTCCCAGTTAATGAGGTTCAATTATTTTTTAATCAATATTTTAATACATTCTTCTGAAGGCTACCCTAGAGGTTCAGCAAATGTTGACCCTCAACCAGCAGTTGTTGGCGTTAAAGTGGCATTATTTTAATGAAACCTGTTCAATGCATTCTTGTGAATGTTTTCCTGAGGGTGAAACGATTGATGGCCCTCAATCCACAGTTAATGGCGTTCAATTGTCTTTTTTTAAAAATCAAATTTCTTCCCTTCTTTTCTATGAATATTGTCCAGGAGTTGAAGCAAATGTTGACACTTAATCCCTAGTAAATCAGTGTTAATGAAAGAGGAAACCGTCTCTATTAGAAACCACCAATTTAACGGATATCATGCTTTCTATAAATATCTTATTATAATAAATATATTGAAATTCTAAGTGACCCTAAATGCTTAAAAATGATAATATTACGCAAAAGATTTTTGGAGCTTCAACCCTTGCTTCAAAATTAAATATTTAATTAATAATCCGTGTTATTGGTTTTGATGAAAAATATTAAAGAATAAAACAGGAAAACTTTGTAATAATTTTTTTGCAGTATTTAGGTCTACAAGATAGCTTTATTTAGATTATAGATAATAAAATGCATGTTAAATTGAAAAAATTTAAAAGCTAAGTTCAAAACAAACCTTCTTATATGTACAAAATATGATATATCTTAAGCTTTTAAATGGTTATAAAATGCAAACTATATTGCAACTAAGATATTTTTATAATTTTGTAATAATCAAATCAGGTCATGGATATCACTTAAATTACACTATAAAATTTTAATAATTCAAAAACTTTTGTTTGTGTCTAAAGAGATGCTTTTAGCATGCGCCAAGTCCTTTATAATATGTAGGGACTCTTAAAATATCATTCTAAAAGAATAGAAAAGTATCTTAAAAATGCAGCTGTCTAGGTTACACACAAGTGATTTTTATTATTTCCTTGCATTTTAGATTAATATAACTATAAACAAAGTTTTTATGTTAAAAAGCCATTAAATTAATTTTTCTAAATGTGAACATTTGCATGCTCTTAAATTATTCAAACACTACTACTTAAAACGGTCAAATTAAAGTGCTGCTCAATTTTTCAAGTATGTTCCTGCAAAATATATTTGGGTAGTAACTTATACACGTTACTAATTAAATTCTAACCTTTTAACTCATAACTTGTATTTTTAGAGATATTTTAGATGATATTTTTTTTCTTAAAATCTTGAAATTTATCGTGATCACATGTACACAGGTGCAAAATAAACACGATCACAGGTAGAAAAATAAATAATCTCAAATATCCCTTTCAATCTTAAACAGATACCTGAAATCATAAGTGCATAACAGGTAGTATTTTTTCATCTGTAAGGTAATATAATTTTTTTTAACCCTCCGAGTGGTACACACCGATTAAAAAAAGTCTCCAAAAATACGCTAAAGTTTCATTGTGTCAGTGACCAAAGTGTTCTATGATTTTTTACTTCACCTGGGACATGGGAAAAGCACCCTCGTTACTGTCTCTTTACTTCCGGTTATAAATAGATGTAAATAGACATTTTAGATTGTTAATTTTTAATACACATAAAGCTCGTCAAGTCTCGAAGATCATCCCATAAGAAACAATGGGTTATAAAAGTACAAATAAAAATATCCTTTAAGAGAATGATTTCTATCTTTTTTACGAAAGTCATCCAAGCTATTTAAGTGGTGCAATTAGAGATACATCTGTTACCGCAAACGAAATACTTCGAAATAGAGATTTACAAAGCCATGAAAAGCTATCAGCGTCTTTGTGCCTCAGAGAGTAGGTATGCAGTTCCTAAACAATCGACCTGACCCTCCTACCTCAAAACTCCATAGGGGAAAACACTGGCAGAAATATACATTACATCCATTTTCGGAACGTTTTGGAGGTCGAAAATTGTATGTGACAACCGCTTTGAAAACATCATCGGTTTGGCGGAATTGTACGTGTGAACCGCTTAGAGGGTTAATATTAATACTTGAGTATTATGTTAAAAAGTCATTGAAAGTTTCAAAATGTTTCATTCACAGTCTCATATATATTTTATTTCTTATAAATATTTTGTAAAACTAGAACAGTGTTACGCTGCTCTGTAATAATTGTGATGTTAGAATATACGCAAACATACTTAATGTTTGACTTTGAAAAGAGAATAAAAATGCTAAAATAATGCCTAACATGTCATTATATGTATGCCAAATGTTTCCTCAGAAAACTCTCATCTACGTAATTTTCCATATTGAAATGAATCTAAGTTAAAATTCAATGTTTTAACAACAATAACACTGTTGCTGCTGTAGTAATATTAATTCTTCTAAATTCTTGGATGAATTTATAGCTTATTATTTTGAAAATATAGTTTCTTACCTGATAATCTTTGATGACAAATAAATTGATAATTTGATAACATTAAACAATTTAGTACAGCTTAAAAAACTTAAAAACACATATTTCTCTTTTATTTTGTTAATTCTTTGAACTTGTGTCAGTGTTTTGATAAATAAGTGTTAACTAGACTAAGAATTATTATTTAAAACTACTTCAAAGCAGTAAAAGGTCACTCGCAAAAAAAATACATCAGATTCTTGTTTTTATTTTTTATTTTTTGTTACTTTTAATTATTTGCATATCTTGGACGCATTTAAAATAAATTCGTTGATATTAACTGCCAAGAAGACATGTAATATTTTTCAAAAAAAAAAAAAATATTAGGTTCTGACAAAAGTTTTTTTCTACTGTGTTGTGGTCAAATATATCTGATCGGATTTTAATATTGATATAATAAAGTTTTTTATAATTGAAATTTTAAGTAAATTGTAACTTAAATTTTAACTTAATAAAACAACAAACTTTAAACATAAATTGCTATTGCATATTTAAACAATCATTATTGTACAGTAAAGGAAATTCTAATTTTTGGTACTATTTGTTAGATATTTATTAATATTTTACGAAATTATTATAATTATATAAAGAAAAAGCTTTTTAAAGTATTTTTATAAATTTTATTAAAAGTTAAGTTCTAAAATTGCTTATATATATATATATATATATATATACATATATATATATATATATATATATATATATATATATATATATATATATATATATATATATATATATATATATATATGTGTGTGTGTGTGTGTGTGTGTGTGTGTGTGTGTGTGTAGTTTTTAAAAATGTAACTTTCACATAGAAGTAATCATGTCTGAATAAATAAACAATGAAGTCATTTTCATGATTGCGTAATAGTAGATAAGTGTTTTAGAATAATAAATTTCAATATAAAATATATGACTTATATGTATTTCGTAATCTTAACCATCCATTTCATTGCCATTAATTTGAATATGTACTGGTTATGATTAGTTATACTGCCTTGTGGTATGAAAATTTGAATTCTACTCATTCTAATTAGGAAGAATTAGGAATTAGGACGATAAATTTATAAATATGAAAAATGCTATTTTATATTAAATAAATTAATTAATTTTTGTATATAAAGTAGCCACTTAAAAAGGAAATTAATTGTTACTTAAAACAAAAGACAAATATTAATGTTCTTTATAATTAACTTAAGTAATTTATAAAGGAATAATATTCTATTTTTTCAGAAAATGGAATATCGGTTTATGTCAGGACATCATTTCTACGTTTAAAAAAATCATTCTGTTTTTGCAAGACTGTCCTAAAAGAACCTTTTTTATTTATTATATGTAAAGTTTAGACCTTTTTTGAATTCGTTGACGATTATTTAAATCAAGAAAAGCACTCTAAGATAAATTTTGGAGACGAGAAGATTAAAAATTCAAAGAGATATAAATAGCATATTAGTAGTTAAAAATGCTAGTGCAAATCATATGTAAAACACATTGTATGCTTAAACTAAAGCATAAGTGATTATAAAAAAAATGTATGCATGAAAAACTTCTAGAGTTTATGATCTGTACTTTGCACTAGTTTTACACAAATATTAATTTTCTTATTTGCATCCTACTGCATTTCGCTGCTTATATTATATTGTATTAATAATTTACAGTAAGAGATTCTCAAGATAAATCACAATGACTTTTTAAATACCATGACCCCCGTTTATGAAATAATTGTGGTAAAAATGTACTATATCCTAGAATTTGTATAAAATGTTTTGAAAATAAGAGTATACCCTCAGGGTTTTAGCTCTGCCTTTAGGGGTCTAGAAAACAGTTTACCCTTAGAATTTTTACACTTAGATAGCTCTACTCTAAATTTTCTTCGTAGAATCCTTGTAAATGCTAGGAGGATATGTCAGAGGGAGTGAAGTCAAATCGATCCCATTTCTGAACTTTCTTTATATGAGTGTTTAAATACTCAATTAATGCAACTCAATATTCAAAATTTTTCTTTTTAGAAGTTAATTTAAAAAAAAATAATATACAGAAAATTGTAGATAAAATGTGATTACATAGAAAGCAGGCTTGTTTTCTCCATGATTCTGTGTAAGTGTATCATTTTAAAATGAGTTTTTAAAGTATACTTGTATTCGTTCATTGGATGTCTGTGAGCACATGAAGATTAAATAGGCTGATACGTTGTTATTAATCACATTTCAAATAGCTACAAACTTTGAATAGTGGAATAGGGGCAATATACGTGGATATCTACCTCTTTATACTCGTCTATGTCACTGGTATTTAATTAAAACTTTTTTATGAATGTTTTTATGTTTACAAACAGTAAGCTTTCAGATGGCTTATAATTGAATGAGAATTCTAAATTGTTATCTTCTAAACGTACAACTAAGTTTGAGCAGTAAAAACGGTTAGTAATGTTCACAATAATATATCATATACACTTATTATTACAACATACGAAAAATTCATTGCAAACTAATTTTAAATGTTATTTCAAATTAGCATTTCTTAGATATTACGAACGAATAAACACTAATATATTATCTCCAAGTGAATTTTTATCTGTAAAATTCCTTTGAAATGTGTCAATTACTTCACCCAATAAAATATAAAACAAAAACTATTCAAAACTCATATGGTTTGGAATGCTAATTCTATCAATCTTGTACTTCAGTCTTATAGGCCTTTTAGGCAAGAATAATTGGATATTTTGACTTTTTATTTCTATAAAAATTTCTCAAAAATATTTAAGGTAAGTTTTATTTTAAGATAAAAAAGATCGCATATAAATAAAATTACCAGCATTATGTGTTAAAAGAAAACTTACATATTATGCATTCTACCTTTGAATAGTTAGTAATAAATGAGTATTAAATTAATTTTTAATAAAACTTAAAACTTTAGTTATTCTTCAACAAATAATTGTTTGTAATATATTAACTTAGTAGCAGGTATATGAATAAAAGAAGCTTTAAAAGGCTACTTTTGAATTTAGCCATGTTATGTAACTAAATGCATGTATTGTTTTCTAATAAGGTATGATGCACAAAATTATATTTCTTCATTTGATCACATTTTATTATACATAGATTTTTACTTTGAATGTTCAGAAATTAAATAAAACTATCAGGCATATATGCTAAAAAAAAATTAGCTATGAAAATCCACTGTCACCCGAAGTCTTGTTTGAAATTAACTGCATAGATTTGTTTCGCCAATAAGGTATTTATGGCTCAAAATTATAATATTTTTTTTACTTACGTTCATTTTATAATGAGAGATTTCTACTTGCATGTTTATAGTATATTTTAAACTATTAACCAGGTATATTAAAACCCAAAATTAAATAGCTTTCAGTGTCCACTGTCACCTTAACACGGTAAGAAATTAACTATACATATTGTTCCTATAAACTGTTCTTATGCTAACAATTCTATACTTAAGGGTAGCCGAACGATGACCGAATGGTTAGGGTGCTGGCCTTCGGAACCAGAGTTCGTGGGTTCGAATCCCACTATGCCATGGATGTTCGTAGCCGTTCGGAATCGGCTTTAATCAGTAGGTCCCGGTCTCATTAGCCCTCGTGTTGCAAAAAGCAGACCGTAGCGCTTCAAACCAAAACCTATACTTAAGCCTATTTTATTCTGGACAGATTTTTACATTGCATTGTCATACAAAATAAATTTTATAAATTTTTTAATGAAAATTTAAAATTTTTTAAAAAATGGTTTAAGGTGAAAAAATTATATGAATATATGATATAATATATTTGTGTAAAATAAATTAAAATAACGCAAATTATGACAACTACAGTTTGTTTTTTAAAATATACAGACTTTGCAGGTATGTAGGATCAATTAAACGATTTACTACGTTCTCTCCTAAACTTTGATCCCTTGGTCTTATTTCATCTTTTCCTAAATATGTAAATCCGTTTAATAAGTATTTTGTCCTAACATCTACTTCTAGTCAAAATTTTATTCCGAATTTATCGAGCTTGTTAGGCATATACTGCAAAAAACAGCATCTTGTTTTTGTAGGGAATAACTGTTCATCAGACGTAACATTTTCATTTGGTTTGTAGCAAAGCTTACAGTTTTCTATAAATGTATTGCATACCTCGGATATTAGTGTAAATTTATCACACTGCAAACGTGAAGACCTTGTTAGTTTATTTTCAAAACAAAGAAATTTTATAACTTCCGGAAACTTAGCTCTACTCATAGTTTCATGAAAAAACTTTGATCCCCATGTCTTGGACCACAAACTAAGAATTGGTAAGCCCTTGGCGGCTGATGCCCCATTACTTGCAACAACTCTATGAATTCTTCCAGTTTTGCTAATAAAATAGTGAAAGAGTTATTATGAAATTTATACTTGTCTTCAACATCAGTATATAGCCTGCCGTATCTCTAGGTATAATCATTTGTTAGGGCTAAAATAAAAATTCTTGAAATCTTTACTATTTCGTAAATCACAATGATTTAGGAAAAGTCAAGAAAGGATTGAGATATTTGCAAAAAATAGAAGAGCTGTCAGTGATAAAAGTTCGCTAGGTGTCAAAATGACCCCTTCCGTAATTTTAGTGTTAAGGAAAATCTAACAATTTAGGAAATTAAAATTATTTAAATGAACATTGTCATAAATAAGAATAATTTTATTGCATTTTCTTTGCGCATCTAAATAAGTAAAATCATAACAGAAGGTAAATTGTAGTTTTTTCATAATCTTATATAATTATTTAATTTTTAATAAGTTTAAAGTAGATTTACATACAATTTACTTCAAACATTTATTATTCTTTCCTTTAGATATCGTTTGTAATATTATCACTTTCGTTTTAGAATAAAAATAGCTTATTTAATGAAACATTAACAGTGATATTGAAGAAAAACTTCTAATAATTATATTTTTAAATACATTTTAATGCATATTTCCTTGAAAGAAAATCATTTTATTGCATTTCCATTGCTCAATAAAATATTAAAATAATAACTGAAGGCAAACTGTAGTATTTTTGTAACCAAATATACATATTTCAATTTGTAAAATAAATTGAAGGAAAATGTTTTATACAATTTATACAGCAATCTTTTATTTTGTCTTTTACTTTAGATGCCCTTCAAAAAAATAATTATCATTTTAAAATATAAATATTAATTTGTTGAATAAAACAGTAATAGTAAGATTTAAAAGAAATCTAATAACTTAGATAATTAAAATTATTTAAATGAATTTAGTCATTAAAATAAATAAAAATAAATTTTTGCATCTACATTGCTTACCCAAGTAAGTAAATTTATAATGAAAGGAAAAGTGCAATTTTTTTCGTCATGGAACAAATTTATTTAATCTGTGAAGTACGTTTAACGTCCTAGATGTTACAATTTACATTAAGCTGATTTTTTCTTTTAGTTCATATGTCATTTGTAATATTATTATTTTCATTTTATAAGAAAAATTTGTTTATTGAATGAAACCTTAACTTAGATATTCAAGAGAAAACTACTAACAAATTATTTATTTCAAATTACTTAAATGAACATTGTCTTGAAAACACATAATTTAACTGCATTCCCATTGAACATTCAAATACTAAAAAACATAATAAAAGGTAAAGTAAAACATTTTGTAACCGAATATACAAATTTCAGTTTGTAAATAAATTTAATATTAGATGTTTCACACTATTTATACAACAATCTAACTTTTTGTTTTTCATGTATGTTAGGTACTTTCAATTTACATTAGAAATGCTTATTTATTGCATGAAAACTGAACAGTGAGATTTAAGTAAAATCTATTAACTACTTAAGTAGTTAAAATTACTTAAATTCAAAAGAACATATTCATGAAAACAAAATAAATAATTCTATTGCATATGCATTCGACATTTATTTGATATTATTCATCTGTTATTTGGTTATAAACTATATTTTTTTAGTTTCCTTCTTAAAGAAATATACTTGATGTACCTACGTTGTTTTCTGAATGGACACTTCGGAAATAGTTTAAGATGTCTGAATGGGAGTTTACAAATATTCAACTTGCAGAAGTTTTTGAAGATGTTGAACTGAAAAAAAAATGGTAAAATTGATGTCAAAATAAACTTAAATTTATTAAGTGCTCTAAGCAGCTATACATTATAAGATTGATATTCCAATTAGATATGAATTTTGTAGTAAAAACGTGAAAAATATTAGTAATTAATAAAAAGCAATTGATTTAATGTTTTTTAAATAATTACAAAGATAAAATATAAAGATAAATTCAAGGCATATTTTGTTATAAAATATTTTATTCTTTTAAAAAATTAAAAAAAAAATTTGTAATTTATATTTCTCTGATTTAAAAGAAAATATACCAGATCGTTACATGGTTTTCCTTTAAAAGTTTTAGCTGCTTTTAGATAACATTTCATAAAAATCTAAATGTCAGCAAAATGTTTTGTGATTTATCGCAGTTCTTGCTGTCTCGTACGACCGAATACTGTAAATCAAGGATATAAAAAATGAATCAAAGTTGGACAAAGTCTTAGAATCTTTTCAGAAACTTTTGTCATTAGAAAATAAAGTTTAGTTCAATAAATGATGATGTGATATGATTTAGAGATTTACATCAATTTTTTCTTTACACATACTATTATGTTTTAGCACCAAAGTTAGTGATATTAAAAATAAATGTTACAAAATAAATATGTTTACATTTATGCTCATGAGTTAAATATAAAATCCAATATATACTTATTAATTGTACCAGATCTCTGATATAGATTATGTGTGCTCATATATATATATATATATATATATATATATATATATATATATATATATATATATATATATATATATATATATATATATATATATATATATATCATGTTTGTGGTGCATGTTATATTCACTAAGAGTAAGCAATAATGTGTATATTTATATGGATATCTCTCTCTCTCTCTCTCTCTCTTATATATATATATATATATATATATATATATATATATATATATATATATATATATATATATATATATATATATAATATATATATATATATATATATATATATATATATATATATATATATATATATATATATATATATACATATATATATATATATATATATATATATATATATATATATATATATATATATATATATACATACATATCTATCTATCTATCTATCTCTCCTCTCTCTCTCTCTCTCTCTCTCTCTCTCTCTCTCTCTCTCTCTCTCGCTCTCTCTCTCTCTCTCTCTCTCTCTCTCTCTCTATATATATATATATATATATATATATATATATATATATATACATATATATATATATATATATATATATATATATATATATATATATATATATTGTACCTAATATTTCCAGATGCACGTAAAACTATTTTTCTGTACAAGGCAAAAGCAATATTAGAAAATTAGAGAGAAGTTTAGATATACTAAGTAGATATACAGTTGACAATAATTAATATCTAATATAAATTTTGATACATTTTACTAAAAGAGGTATTGATAATACAATTAAAACAACTAATTAAATCACATTGTTTATTTAGTTTTATTTATTGTAGAACACTTACTTCCAAGTGTGTAAAACATTAAAAATAAGCCCATGGCAACATCTCTTTTGTACTAAAAATCGAAATTGTTTCATAATTATCTAGAAATGCAATCACAGGTCATACTCCATGTAAAAAAATAAATAAGCAAATAAAAATATGAAATTAAAATATTCTTGCATTGCTCCAAAACATTTTTTCTCTATATTTCACCGTAGATAAAAAAAACATAAGTTTAATCTCCATACTTACCCCGATTAATGTTAGTAATAACGTTTTGACTTCATGGAGCAAATAAATACAGAACAAATCGTTACTACTCATTTTAAAGTAATTTGCACGATCAAAATTTATGGTTTACAGGCTTTCAGTAATTTCCATGAAATATAGAACCCACGGAGGAAAGTATCGATTAGAGGGTTAATGTAATATGGATGGATAATGTTATTTGGCAGATCTCCATGCGGAAAGGCACTAATGTGTTATGTACTTTCACTGGAAAGTGTAAAACAACTGCAGTCATTTTTATCCATTCCACTGCACTTGTTGTAATTAAGTTTCAGTTGCGAGGTATGGATATGTTTGCGGCTGAGCTTTTAACTATAGCTAGGAAATTATCAAATTGAAACGGATTTATGGCGAAATGTATGAAATGAAACTTTATTAAATATATAATTTTTATAACGATAAACACTATAAATACTCTAACATCTTGGGCTTAATGAATTTCAACAGAAATAAATTTGTCATAAATGTTACGTTAGGCATACATTTCATAATCATGTGAAATTGCTAACAGTTGTAGTCGTTTTCATCTTTTTCAGAGAAATTAAGATTAAGTTTTTTTGTAAATATGAGTATATTATATTGATGGCTATCATTTCAACTATGACTAAAATGTCACCAAATTTTTTTAAAATTTGAGTGATATGTTTGGGACGAAATTAAATTGAAATGAAATTTTATGACGATATAAACTGTAGACAGTATAACATTTTCAACATTAGAACATTAGGTGTATTTCTACCGATGTAACTAACATACATACATATATACACATATATATATATAAATATATATATATATATATATATATATATATATATATATATATATATATATATATATATATATATATATATATATGATGCATATACACACATGCATGGTTTCATTTTTACATTCTAGCGTTACATCCACACTCTTAGAAAATAAAGTAGTATTAATACATAATTTATCATAGCGTATCATAGCGTAGTTATACATTTTTCAGAACATACTATGTGTGTATATATATATTAACTATATTTATAAATGCATACACACACACATATATATATATATATATATATATATATATATATATATATATATATATATATATATATATATATATATATATATATATATATATATATATATATATACTCTAAAGTAGGAAGAAAGAGGTTTGTTTTGGCTTGGAAAGATGCGCTAAAATATTTTTGCAGTAACAGAATTAATGAGACATGGACTTACAGCTTAAAGCCGATTACCGACATCTGCAAACATCCATACCGCAATTAAATTCGAATCCACGGACTCCGGTACCGAAGGTCAGTACTCTAACCATTCGGCCATTGTTCGGGTGCTAGAGCGAGAAACAATTATAATATAGATAGATTGAATATCAAATGGCTTCAACTGATGCACTAGTGTTAAGTGAACAATGGTATCAACATAATAAAAACTATTTTTGACATATTAAGAATCTAAACTAAACGTAATCAAGACTTACTTTTGAATATTCAAATTTCATTAATACTCTCAAATCCCATGATAGCGGCATATATTGAACGAAAATTTGTATCTTCCTATTTTACTACTGATTAATAGTGTTAAAATAAACCTTCGAAATCGGAAAAATTGGATATAACGAACATTTCTTTCCATTTTTCACTATTTGTTTTTCAATTTAAAAAGAAAACTTTTAACAGTTGTTAAAACGGTATCTTGACTCTAATACTATAACAAAATACGTGAAATTAACGTGTTTATCTTCGAAAGCCACATAGGAGCCCCATAGGAAGAATTGGCAACAGTACTCCCTGGCCCAAGCCCTCTAGTACTGGGTTTGCTGTCAATGGTAATGCTTCAATCTATGAGTACTTTGTTGGCAATGACATTAAAAATAAAATTATGTGAGTGGGGAAAAAAGCGTGAGAATATTCTTGAGTTTAGACTAAAATTAATAAGCATAAGGTGAATGGCAATTAGAGAGACAAAAGTGCTAGAATGCATCATGGTTCTCAGAACAAATCAAGTTAAGGGTATAGGATGAGAGACCATCTATTAACTAAATAATATTTTTTTTATTTTAAATTAAACTGCTAAAAACTGTAAGGTAGGCAGGTTCCGAAAAACTGTAGCAGGGCCACAGTTAGAATCCAAATTTCAATAACAATTCAACCAGTAGAAATCATTTGATGAACGTCCAGTGGCAGTCTTAGTTTATCTTCGAAAACATTGACAGAATACTTTTAAAGTAATATGTTGTTTTGGAATACTGGTTCTCAACGAGAGTAATATCGATGCTGATGGGCAGTGAACTAATTTCCGGCCATAAGGATGGGGCGATATAGGCATGTTTGGCATGTTTTGGTTAATTTTAAACATACAAAATAAATTTAATACTTTATGTAGTTCACTGGATTTGTACCAGTAATAAAACAAACTTATAAGACAGCACCACTACCAGTAATTCCCCCCCTCCCCATGTTCTCAAGTGTTAATTTGGGCCGACATTCATGAAAATGTAGTTAATCAAAAACATTTGTTTGAGCGTTGTTTGAGAGTGTCTCAGTACCACAAATTTGATGTATAACTCTATTGAATGAATCTACTTAAGCGTTTTCCCCCTAATAATAATTCTGAACGTCTCATTCCCTATACTTTTAATTTTTGGATTTTTAAAAAATGAGGGGGCGTGTTGAACACAATTCAAGCTCCATAAGGAGGCAGTAACTGAAAAAAAGTTAAGAATCATTGTTTTACACAAACAAATTAGCAAAAGTTCCTTTAAATCGGCATTACGTCTGTAAACGATTGCAATTACCTCTGTTTCAAACAGTGAATAATACTTAATACGAGAAAGTTAAATAGTTTTTCCTATCCTCTAATATATAGCTGAAATTTTGTAAATGTTCTAATATTCTATCTCTCTAGGTTATGATTCATATTTATGTTTTGAATCTGCCCACAGTTTAAAAGTAAAAATTTTTCCTTTGGTTGGTTTGTTATGAAGCTCTACGGTCTAATTTATTTGCTACAAGAGTGTTAATGAGACCGGAACCCACTTCTCGAAAGTAATACCAAACAGTTACGAATATTCATGATTGTTATTCGAACTTGGTAACTCTGATACCGATGATGTCACAGCACCCTACTCATTCACCTATCTCTTCTTTACACAATTTTTGGAATTATATCTGTGTGTGTGTGTACTTAAATATGAATACAATAAATCAATTACGTCTTGACATACAGAATCCAAATTTTAATTGCATACACTGTAGCAAAATTATAATTTTCTATCAACTTTTGGTTTACTTACAGCAACCGGAAGTAGCTTTTTACCTGATCTATCCAACTATTTAGTGGCTACTCCAGGTGCAATCCTTTTTTCGAATCTGTAATAAATAAATTGACACTAGAATTCTAGTGGTAGTTTTACCTGGATCTGAATTACGATTCTGATCGGATTTTTCGATGTTTTCTCTCCTTTACTATTACTTAACTCATATTTACTCATATTTAATCGCATTTACTCAGTTTTAAACTTATTTAATCACATTTTTACTCATATTTAGCCATTATTATTACATTAATTTTTTAGCCATTTTTTATTGCTTATCTTTCAACCTTCAAGAAGATGGGTCAACTGGATTACCTGGATCTAGTCCTCAAATCCAGAGATTCCTTACAGTAAGCAGAGAAATTGACAACGAGAGAGCATAAACAAATAAAAGATGAAAGATAAGGAAAAAAATGGTGGATTCGTGAGTTCGTAAAACAGTTACTAAAGAGTAGAGAGTTTAAGGATAGGAAAATACAAAAATATTTTTTGGCCAGGGACATCAGAACAGTATTGAAAATAAAAATTTGAAGTAGTGTATAAAAGTTTAAAACATTAATTAAAAAATGAAAATAAAAATTTAAAAATCAGAAAATGAATTAAATAGCTTCGAAATAATATAAAATAACTAATTTAAGTGAAAATAACAATTTAAACAATAATTACTTATCTTTAATTATTTATTTCGTTTATCATCTGTGGTATAGCCACATTCTATTTAAAAGGGAATGCCAGGAATTGCTTCCTGACCCCTTATTTTATGGAATGGGACTAGTCCATATCCAAGTCACCTTAAATCTTCCCGCGCTGACCATCCGTGGTTTGCCGTTTTGCTCTCCCCGTCTTTCACCATTTGTCCAGCTTGAGCGTTGCTTGGAGCCATAAGATTCCTAGGGTGTTCTTCCTACTCATGCTACGTTTTGGCAATCGTCTTGGGTTACCGCTGGCGGGATTTTTCCACTGACCTCACCATGCGCGGTGTGGAGTGGGCATCATTTTTTGGCCGAAATTGGGGGAGAGATCACCCGCATCATTTAAAAAAACGAGTATTTTTTTTTTAGCCATTTTGCTTTTTCAATATCTTTGTGTCATGTCGAGACCGGATATTTTTCTGACAAAGTCAGCAAGTAATAGAAAATAAATAAAATTCCTTCAGCTATTCAATTAATAGGACTCTTTCCTTTTCTTCAATTTGCATTTTCCTCTCTTATAAAGTTCTGGAGCATTCCATATGAAGACAGTGAATTGTGTCTGCCGCCATATAGTTTCACCAAAGAACCGATGAAAGGTTATTGCGGCTAAAAGAAGCAATAGTTCTACAACAATTATTCTACATCATCTATCATTTACTTATTATTTTTACGGTACCTGGCAACTTTAATATTGTTTTACTTATTATAAATCGCTCGATTTTACAACTTTTCATTTTACTTACTATATGCACAACCGTGTCAGGTGCTCTGAAAAAATACCATAAAATGAAAGCTGGTGGTGTATTTGCATAAACAAAAGATTATATCTGAGTCTAAAATCCATTTTAAATGCTACTTTTCTTTTTCAAAATGTAAAACTTAAACTATAAGTATAGTAATGTAATTTATATACTGTGAAACATGTAGAGAATTAAATATTTTCTTTTGTGTTCTTTTATAAAATAATAAGAAACTAGTATGAGAGAATGTAATGAATAATTCTGGTATTGATTTAATTTTGGTAAATATATCCTGCTTCAGCATAACGAAATCATTCATAAATATTTGTTCTTCAAAATGTAGAATTGCATAGAAAACTGCATTTTTATACTACATCTCTAGTGGATCAATATTAAATATAAAGAAGTGGGAAACTTTAAATGCTGGACATCAACCGAGTTTAATACTTCCAGCATTTCTTTGTCACGGGGAAAACATTTTAGTAAAATCACCATTCACATTTGTCACTGAACTCGCAAAATTTCTCTTGAGAGTAATTCAGATGCGTGCTTAGAAAGCGAGTTTATACAACTTCTTCTACGGCATAGACTTGAAAGAAGAATATTTTATGAGAAGTTTTTCGATAGTTTTATGAAAACAAATATCTTTCTCGGTTGCCTTCACTTATCTTAAGCATTGTCTTGATGCTTCTCTTCTAATAGCTTAAGTCATTCTTTAGTTTTACCTTAAAGCGGCTTATTTAGAAAGAATGAAAACATATGGATTCTCTTATACGTATATTCCGTATTTTTAAATAAAACTCTTCTACAAATTTTCTTTATAGTGTCTAGCAGAATTCATTGCATAATAGAAAGTTTACATTTCCTTTAGATAAACAAAAATATAATAATAAATAATTTGGCTTTTTTATGAGGAAATCTGATAATAGTACATGCATCTTTTCTTCCTAGAATTTTCTTAGGATAGGAAAAAATACGTAAATGTATATGTATATTTTCAAATAACAGTTCTGACCCCTGCGGTAACAAAAATTCAAAATCTTAATCTAAATTAGTAAAAATTGTTTTTATGTTTATTTATTATTATTTAGGCCCTTTTCGGATTTTTAATGCAATTCATTTATTTTTAAAACGGTTATTTTTTATTTTTTTCAAAAATTTTTATTTTTTCGATTTTGATCATTATTATTCAATATATTTGGGTTTTTTTTTCGTACGGATGTTACTGGCCGCAAAAATATTTTATGTTTTTCTATCCCTAAACTCTCTGCTCTCTAGTTTTGTGTTATGAACTCACGAATCCACCCTTCTATCTCTTTGCTCTTTTATGTGTTTATTTTTCGCTCGTTGTCATTTTTGTGCTTACTGACAGAAGCCTCTGGATTGAAGGGCTCAACCCATATGGTCCAATTGCCCCATCACCATTAAAGCCTTCAAAGCCTTTTTCAAATAATAGCGCTATGCATCATTAACATTACTATGGTACTCCATGAATTTTTACTTCCTTGTACTTCTTCCTTTTACTCACTAAAAAGTAAATATCTGATGTACAGTTGGTTCTCGTTTAAGTTGTTAATGACTTTCAGATTCTATCACGAGAAGTGAATTTCCTTGAAAAAGTAGTATTTTAAGCTTCTTTAAGGTTCTTAAGATTCTTTCTTTCTTTAAAATTCTTTTAATTCTTTAAAGTACTCGTTTAAGCTGTTAATGACTTTCAGATTCTACCACGAGAAGTCACTTTCCTCGAAAAAGTATTTGTTATTTATAAATCGACTATTTTCTATTTTGATAGTGGAATACCTTGTTTAAAATCTTCTAAACATGTTTTATAACATTGTTATGGTTTTCTAGACATGAAATGACACCTTTTCGCAAACATTATACTCGTATCAAAATTAAATTATATGACATATAGAATTTAACAATATATATATTTTTACCATTATTTAAGATTTAATTAGCATACATATATTTCTTACACAGCATCAATCATCATAATCATAATTGGCACTGTAGTCCAGGTAGACCGAAGATCATCTGTTGGAGACTCTTACATGACAGCCTACTCTTCCTCTTTTTCTGTCAGTTCTTTAATCTTATTGCATTAAAATATGATTCAATTCAAGTAATCATACAAAGTGTAAGTTCTATAACTTCTAAAGAACATTAATGATTTTTTTCAATGATATCTTTTTGAGTCATCTGTTGGAGACTCTTACATGGCAGCTTACTCTTCGTCCTTTTCTGTCAGTTATTTACACTTATTGCAATAAAATATGATTCAATTGAGTTAATCCAACAAATTACAAGTTCCATAACTTCTAAAGAACATTAATGAGTTTTTTTCCTTGAGATTTTTTTAAGTCATCTGCTGGAGACTCTTAGATGACAGCCTACTCTTGGTCCTTTTCTGTCAGTTCTTTACTCATTAAATTAAAATATGATTCAATTGAGTTAATCCTACAAAGTTTAAGTTCCATAACTTTTAAAGAACATTAATGTTTTTTTTTCAATGAAATTTTTTTAAGTCATCTGCTGGACACTCTTACATGATAGCCTACTCTTATTCCTTTTCTGTCAGTTTTTTACTCTTATTGTAATAAAATATGATTCAATTGAGTTAATCCTACAAAGTTTAAGTTCCATAACTTCTAGAGAACATTAATTGTTTTTTTCAATGAAATTCTTTTAAGTTATCTGCTGGAGACTCTACAGGACAGCCTACTCTTAGTATTTGTCTGTCTGTTCTTTACTCTTATTGCAATAAAATATGATTCACCTGAGTTAATCCCACAAAGATTACATTCCATAATTTTTAAAGTACATAAATGTTTTTTTTTCACTGAAATATTTTTTCACCGAATTTTCCTCGTTAATCTTTTAACATGAGAAACCCAGTTCATTCCTTTAAATTTAATAATTTTAATTATATCTGACTCTATAAAAATTCAAGAACTTTCCGAGCTTACGCAGAAATATTAACATTTGAAAATAGTGTAACTTTTTCGATTTTGGAGCGATTAAGTTGGAAATATATGTTTGCGGGGTTTCTCAATACAAAGGGTACTACATACAATTCCATTATCGGTTATTCTAGATCATAGATTTCGTAAATCCTAACTTAATTTTTATTGAGTTTTGTTATAACAATTATAAAGTTTGAATGATCTGAAAGAATGCACTTTTTAAACAGAGATGGATTTATTGTCTTTGAATTTGTGTGATGGATTTACTGTCCTCATGGATTTACTGTCCTCCTCCTCCCACCAACACACACATACACACAATAAGATGTGATACGAATGTGTTTTGCACTTGAGAGAGAAATTGTTTCTCAATCTGAAAGAATCAGATATCAAGAGACCCCAATATATTTTGATCATTATAAAGTTAAAGACTATCTTTATAAAGCTCATTAGAATTAATACATATCTCTAAATAATCTTGGCTACATAACTGTTTACTAAACATGAAAATACATTTTAATAAAAATGTGTCAAGAATCGGATCATAATGTAGATCCCTTGCTAATTTTACATTAGATAGGAATGAGTGCATAGTATGCATCACTGATTACAACTTTTAATCCAAATAATTGGAAATATATATATATACACACAAAACACAAATACATATATATATATATATATATATATATATATATATATATATATTTATATATATATAATATATATATATATATATATATTATATAATTATATATATATATATATATATATATATTATATATATATATATATATATATATATATATATATATATATATATTTTTTAATGTATATATATATAATATATATATATATGTATTCTAGTATATGTATATATATATATATATTTATATATATATTTATATATAATATATATAGTATATATTATATATGTATATGTAATGTATATATATAATATATATATATATATATATATATATATATATATATATATATATATATATATATATATATATATATATATATATATATTTATATGTATATAGTATTATATGTGTGTTGTTATAAGAAATGAAACAATACAGAAAGAATTGAGAAACAATTTCTCTCTCAAGTGCAAAACACATTCGTCTCACATCTTATTGGGTGTGTGTTGGGGGAGGAGGAGGACAATAAATCAATGAGAACAGAAAGTGAAAGACAATAAATCCATCTCTGTTTAAAAAGTGCATTCTTTCAGATCATTCAAACTTTATAATTGTTATAACAAAACTAAATAAAAATTAAATTATGATTTACAAAATTTATCATCTATAATAATCGATAATGGAATAGTATGAAAATTTATTAATTCCAAACTTATTACATCCGGTATAAATTTAACTTGAAAAAAGAAATTAAATTAATTTTAGATACAAATGTTTAAAATCTTATTAAATATTGTATTATCTTACTTTAGATTCACATTTTGTCTCTCTTTTAATTGATTTTGTTATACTACTTTACCTACATTCGCGATGAAAGTAATTTTTAAAAATCTGCATGTTCATTTGAGATTAATAATTTAATTAAGACAGTAAATCCGAACTCTTTTTAAAAAGAGTATTCTTTCACTTTATTTACTATTCATAATTTTTATAACAAAGTCAAATGTAGATGAAGTGATTTCTTACTAAATATATGATCTAGAACAACTGATAATGAAATTGTAAGCAAATAAATCATAAATTCGTTATTGATGGCTGAATTTTGGTGTAAGAAACGTAATTAATTTTAATTCAATACAATTTTTAATATTTTATTAAATATTAATTGAATTTTGTTATACGAAAGCATTTGTATAGTATACTCAATACGCAAAAATAACAATTTTCAAATTGATTTTTTTAGATAACAATAATTTTTTATAATAATACATTCAATAAATATTTATGTGGTTCTAAATTAAATAATATTTAAAACTGCTTCTTTGATGTGAATAATTCTAATTTTATTTTTTGACAATAAATTTCTTACTAAATATATGATCTAGAACAACTGATAATGAAATTGTAAGCAGATAAATCATAAATTCCTTATTGATGACTGAATTTTGGTGTAAGAAACGTAATTAATTTTAATTTCAATACAAAATTTTTAATATTTTATTAAATATTACATTGAATATTGTTATACGAAAGCATTTGTTATAGTATTTCACTCTGAATATGCTTCCGAAAAAACAAATTTTTCAAAACTGAGTTTTTTTAGATAACAATAATTTTATTATAATGAATAACATTCAATAAATATTTATGTGGTTCTCAGGAATTAATTATATATTCTGTTAAACTGATTCTTAGATGTAACACTGATATCATTAATTATTATTTTATATCAAATTTGAATGATGATATTTAAACAGACTGTCTTTCAAATATTGTGTATTTACGTCCCACAAAGGTATTATATTATAAACTTCATAAAAATATACAGCTTTAATCATTTTTGGTGTCATATTATTAAAGTCAATTTTTTAATTGTTTCGTGCAAAGAAACTTTCCCAACTAAAATCAAAATAAGAACGCTAAATACGAAATATTATCGTATGTCAAATGTGGATGAGGATTTTCAAACAGACTGCCTTTGAAATAATGTGTATTTACTTCCCATAAAGGTATTGTATTATAAAATTTCATAAAAACATACAGCTTTAAACATTTTTTGTGTCATAGTATTATAGTCAAATATTTAATTGTTTCATGAAAAGAAATTTTCTCAAATAAAACCAAAATAAGAACGCTAAATGTGAAATATTATTTTATGCCAAATGTGGATGATGATTTTCAGACTGCATATCAAGTATTTTGTAATTACGTCCCACAAAGGTATTACATTTTAAATATTCATAAAAATGTACAGCTTTCAACATTTTGGGCATCACATTATTAAAGTAAAATTTTTAATTGTTTCATGAAGAGAGATTTTCGTAACTAAAACCAAAATAAGGGTATGATCTGAGTATGAAATATTATCTTATGCCAAATGTGAATGATGATTTTCAAACAGACTGCCTTTCAAATAATGTGTATTTACTTCCCATAAAGGTATTGTATTATAAAATTTCATAAAAATATACATATTTAAACATTTTTGGTGTCATAGTATTATAGTCAAATATTTAATTGTTTCATGAAAAGAAATTTTCCCAAATAAAACCAAAATAAGAACGCTAAGTGTGAAATATTATCTTATGTCAAATGTGGATGATGATTTTCAGACTGCATATATAAGTAAAATTTTTAATTGTTTCATGAAACTAAATTTTCGTAACTAAAACCAAAATAAGGGTATGATCTGAGTATGAAATATTATCTTATGCCAAATGTGAATGATGAATTTCAAACAGACTGCCTTTCAAGTATTGTGTATCTATGTCCCACAAAGGTATTATATTATAAAGTTTCCTAAAAATAGACAGCTTCAAATATCTTTGATGTCATATTATTACAGTCAAATTTTTAATTGTTTCATGAAAAGAAACTTTCCTAACTAAAATCAAAATAAGAACACTAAGTATGAATTATTGTCTTCAGCCAAATGGAGATGATGGTTTTCAAACAGACTGCCTTTCAACTATTGTGTATTTAAAGGCTTTAAAGGTGGTGTGACAACTGGATCATATGGGCCGAGCCCTTCAATCCAGAGGGTTCTACCAGTAAGCACAAAAATGACAACGATCGAAAAATAAACCCATAAAAGAGCAAAAAGATAGAACGATGGATTCGTGAGTTCATAGCACACTACCTAGAGAGTAGAAAGTTTAGGGATAGAAAAACATAAATATTTTTGCGGCCAGTGACATCCGTACAAAATAAACAAAAAATATTGAATAAAAATGATCAAAATAGAAAAAATTGAAAATTTTGAAAAAAATAAATAAATGATTTAAAAATAATTAAATTACATTAAAAATCCGAAAAAGGCCTAAAGAATAATAAATAAACATAAAAAACAATTTTTAATAATTTAAATTACGTTTTTGAAATTTTGTCATCATCGTGGACAGAACCGTTGTGTATTTGCGTCAGACGAATGTATTATATCATAAAACTTCATAAAAATATACAGGTTTAAAAATGTTGATGTCATATTATTCAAATCAAATTTTTAATTGTTTTATGAATAGAAATGTTCCTAATTATAACCAAAATAAGAATGCTACGCATAAAATATTATCTTATATAAAATGTGGATGATTATTTTCAACCGACAGCTATTCAAATATTCTGCATTTACGTACCACAACGGTATTATATTATTAAACTTCACAAAAATAGGACAGCTTTAGATATGTTTGATGTCAAATTATTAAAGTCGTATTTTTAATAGTTTCATGAAAAGAAATTTTCCTAACTAAAACCAAAATAAAAGTATGAACTCAGTATGAAATATTATCTAATGCCAAATGTGGATGATGACTGTCAAACAGACTTTCAAATATTGTGTATTTATGTCCGACAAAAGTATTATATTATAAATTTCATAAAAATATACAGCTTTAAACATTTTTGGTGTCATATTATTAAAGTGAAATTTTTATTTGTTTTATGAAAAGTAGTTTACTAAATAATATAAAAATAAGAATGCTAAGTATGAAATATTATCTTATGCCCAATGTGGATGATGATTTTCAAACAGACTGCCTTTCAAATATTGTGTATGTACGTCAGAAGTAGGTATTATTTTATAAAAATTCATAAAAATATACAGCTTTAAAAATTGTTGATGTAATATTATTAGTGCAAATTTTTACTTGTTCTATGAAAAGGAATTTTCCTGACTAAAGCCAAAATAATAAAGCTGAGTATGAAATTTCTCACCACTAATTTTTAACTGTAAATAAAATGTTTATTTTTCCTTTAGCATATAACATATTTACTGCTACATAATGAAATTACACAAAAACATTTCACTGCTGAAAAATATTATTATAAAATGCTCCGTCTCTGTAAAGAATCACAACAAATGTAAAGGTTTTAATTATATAGGAGTAATCTATTAATATGTCACATAATGTAATATTATTTTTAGCTTAAAACAGGATAAAAAACAATTTCCTTTGCTCTAAGCATTTAATACTTTAAGTGGGAAATGTCGATTTCGGAGCTTTTAATTAAAATTTTCTATTTTCCACAAAGCAATCTTCGTTCTGTTTATCCAAGAGAGAAAGAAAAAAAATATTCAATTTCATTCTTCTCAAAACTCTTTTTTAAGTTCAACGAAATATAATTTAGGGAGCCTTTTGTAAATTAGTTACACGATGTTTAATTACTGTTTTGGTTTTTTTTACTTAATTAGTTTATTCCCTTGTTCATATAGTAGGTATAAGTAACATGTTTCTAATTCATATATTAAGCTGTTTGGTTTTTTTTAATATATGTTGTTTTCGTATCATTAAGAAATTTAGGTCGATGATAAAAGTTTATTTAATTATTTACACCAAAAAACTTTAAATGCCTGAAGTAACAGGAAATAACATTAAATTCAATTTTCGAAGTAATGAGAATTACTTGCCTAAAATCTAAAAATGCATTAAGAAAATTGTTATTACATGTGAAAGGTAACCCGAGAAAAAATACGAGATATCAAATGGTGCACATTTTGTTGAAAATATATATACTAAAATTAGAAAAGTTTTAAGATTATAAATGATATAAACGAAAATATTTATTATGTAACAACTAGTACTAATTTCAAATTCTAAAAAATTGAACATATCCGCAATGAGTGCATGATGAAACAGCATTTTGTAGTTAGATTATATTAACTAAGACAAATTTTAAAAAGGTACTACTAAGCTGTTTAAATTTTTTTTCAGAAAATTATATATTGTTTTCGTAACATTACGGAATTTTAGTGCATGTTAAAAGTTTATTTAATTATTTAGACCAAAAATCTTTAAATGCTTGAAATAACTGGAATTAACAGGATATACAGTTTTCTTAGTCATAAGAATTACTTGCCAAAAATCTTAAAATGTATTAAGAGAATTATTATGATGTGTGAAATATAACCACAAAAAAAATACGAGAGGTCAACTGCTGTATATTTTGATTGAAAGATAAATACTAAAAACAGAAAAGATTTAAAATTATAAATGATATAAATGAAAGTATTTATTATGTAACAAATAGTATTAGTTTCAAATTTATAAAAATAATTCGATGATACCTGCAATAAGAGTATGCTGGAATATGATATTGTAGTTACATCTAATAAAGGATTTCTGCAGAGAACATTAGAGTTGTTAATTTAAAATAACTACGATAAATTAAAAAAAGGTAATATTAAGCTACTTGAATTTTTTTTTCAGAAAATATCTATTACTTCTTGTATCATTAATCAATTTTGGTGGATGCTGAATGTTTATTAAAATGTGTACACCAAAATCTTTAACCTTCTGAGTTTAACACATCGAGGAAAAAAGTCTCCAAACTACGCTGAAGGTTTATTGTGTCAGTATCTAAAGCGTTCTATGATTTTACCTTCCCCTTTTGTCGACTAAATTGGAATGCGTGAAACCCACCCTTGTTATTGTTCCTTTACTTCCGGTTATAAATAGATATATAAATATATATTATAGTTTGTTAATTTTTGATACACCTAAATCTCGTCCAGTCTCGAAGTCATCCCATAAAAAATAATAGATTCTAAAAGAAGAAATAAAAATATTATTTGAGAGACTTATTTATATTTTTTTAATTAAAGTCATCCAAGATATTTAAGTGGTACAATTAGATATACATCTGTTACCGCAAACGAAATACTTCGAAATAGAGATTTACAAAGCCGTGAAAAGCTACCTATATCTATCTATCTATCTATCTATCTATCTATCTATATATATATATATATATATATATATATATATATATAATATATATATATATATATATATATATATATATATATATATATATATATATATATATGTATATATATATATATATATATATATATATATATATATATATATATATATATATATATATATATATATATATATATATATATATATATATATATATATATATATATATATATATATATATATATATATATATATATATATATATATATATATATATATATATATATATATATATATATATATATATATATATATATATATATATATATATATATATGTGTGTGTGTGTGTGTGTGTGTACCTATTTACTTATATCCATATATACATGACATTTATAAAACAATAATGTTACATTTAAAAATTATAAAACACATTTATAAAACAATAAGCATAGCATAAAGTTTAAATTAGCCTTTCAGGTCTTTAAGTGTCAAAATAGTCTTTTCTTTTATTAATGATTATAAACTAGTATTAGATGGTGTGAGATTACTTTAAAGCGTTTTTTTTACATGTTTTACATAAAATTAGAACGCTCAATTCTTTTATTTACAGCATTCATATTTTTTTCTTTCCAGAATGAAATTAACAATATTCAGAAAGTTGTCATGAAAGATAATAGATATAACCCCTTTTAACCAGCAAGGAAGTAAATTTACCAGCCATTAAAATAGCCTTTTCTTTAGTTTCAGTAATGATGCTGAACTCCCATTTTACAATAAATCAGTCTCTTCCCTCAGTCACAACACTTAAAGCTTCCAACTTTTCAAGAGACCGAAACCACTTAACCACTAGTGTGAGAAATGAGTTCGCCGGAACCTCCGACACATTCTTAGGCAGCATAAATCTTCAAGTATTTTAGATATCGGATTGAGATGCATAGAAACGGTAAAAAGAGAGGATAGCTTCGAGTAATACAATGTTCTTCCAGACATTCAACGATTTTTTTTTTTTTGTAAGTGGAATTTCAATTTTTTCCAGCGTGACCTAAAAAAGTGAAGTGCTTCAAAGTCCTTTTGCTCAAAAGAAGCTTCGGGCAGATGTGTAGTCAAACAAACAAATAAAATTGCATCTTGTTGAAATGAAATTTTCAAATTTGATTTACCTTAGCAATATATTTATTTCTCGATGTATGCTGCCTTTTTTATCGAAATAAATAATCCTCGATATGTTTATAATATTTATTAATGATGAAAAAATTTGTAAGGCAGACTGAAAATTCCATTTTGTTGTAACAGAAAATAAATGGTGACATGATAAGGCATTTCTCCGTACGAAATTTTACACCATTCCTTTACATTTTTTCTTTCTTGCTGTGATATACAGAATAGGATGAAATATTTTATAATATTTTTTGTACTTAAATTGTATAACATATGGATATTTCGTGATATTTTATAGTCTGTGACCCTTTGTATTTTCACATATTACAATGTCATTCAGTGAAAGGTTTAATACATGTAATAATGTGTTTAAAAATATAAAAATATAAAAATAATTTATACATTTCAATAATCTACAAATGTTTTGATTTTTTGTCCACAATAGTATCAGTTCCTCCTATAAATAAATACATTAAATAATAAAACAGAGATCAAAATTTTCTGAAATTTGATTAAAAGTGCAAAGTTAAATTAAGTAAAATATATTTATTAAGTAGAATTATTTTTATGGTTTTGAACCAAATACAGCCTAGATAAATGCCTGAATAAATCAATACATATATAAAAAAATCTTTAATTATTATAAAATTTTAATTATAAAGCACTCACATTGACTTTATCTGTTAAAAATTTAATTCCTCAGGTAAAAAGACTACAAATAATCCCTAAGCACAATTGATCACGTGATAAAAAATACCCATGTTTAAAGAGAACGAGCTACCTATTGGCTAAAGTAGTACAGACAGAGACTGCATTAAGTCTATAGCGTGTATAGAGGCAAATACCACAATTACCGAGCAAACACAAACGTACTTTATGAACAAAAGTTATTTAATTAATATTAAAATATGTAAATAAGGAATTTTAATATTACATATATATGCGTGTGTGTGAGTGAGTAATGATACTTTCAACCGCATAAACTAACTAAGGTATTTATATGTATATCACAAAGTAATTTTTGGTTTATTGTATCCTGTTATTGTAATACTTGGCAAATTTATTTTGTTCTTTCTATCGAATTGTCGAGTACGAAAACACCGAAATTAAATCATTCTGCCCTTGACATTCTTATATATCTTAGCGATTAACTTTCCCTCGTTATTACATGTTTAACCTCTAAAACCCTGACTGGCTGTTTTGCACACATATAAATAGTTATGCAAGGGTTTTTTAATACAGAAGCGTTCTGGAAATGATGCTGTAATAAATTTCATTTCTCTTTTCTAATGTTCTCTGCTTTCTATTTTTGCTACATTTTTACTTATGATTACACCCAAGCTAATGATGATTAAATGCCTGTGCAATAGGCTAAATAGTCGATTACAGAACTGATGTTTTTTCGGATTCAAGATATTCATGGTTCACTCGTAAAGTGCTCGTATTGTAAAATGAAATTTCTACCTCGTAAATGCTATGCCTCATCTCTAATGCTCCGACTATTATACCACTATCAAACTCAATTAAATCTTAATAACCTGCCATTGTAGCAGCAATAAGTGATCTAACAACTGTGTCAAACACTTGTTGTCTTATACAGAATTTGGCGAACACAGCGTGGTATTCTGACTCCTTATCTCTTTATTTGCATATGCATACCTATACCATTTTTGAGGTTCTTTAGTGCATATATAAATATGTGTATAGCAAAAAATAGATTAAAATAAACAGAATATTAAATCTACATGAAAGTACTCTTTTGAAAATTAAATTAAAACTTAATCTTACTTATAAGAGTTAATCAAGTTGGAAAAAGATATAATTTCAAAATACGGATAGTTTAAATCTCCTTCCAGGAAAATATAAATATGTGTATAGAAAAAAAATGATTAAAATAAATAGAATATTAAATCTACATGTAACTACTATTTTGAAATATTATAACTTATACTTACTTATAAGAATTAATCATGTTGTAAAAAGATATAATTTCAAGATACGGATAGCTTAAATCTCCTTTCAGGAAAATATAAATATGTTTATAGCAAAAATGTAGATTAAAATAAATATAATATTAAATCTACATGTAACTACTATTTTGGAAATTAAATTAAAACTTATTCTTGCTTATAAGCGTTAATCAAGTTGGAAAGAGATATAATTTTAAGATACGGATAGTTTAAATCTCCTTCCAGTAAAATATAAGTATGTGTATAGAAAAAAATAGATTAAAATAAACAGAATATTAAATGTACATGTAACTACTATTTTGGAAATTAAATTAAAACTTATTCTTCCTTATAAGTATTAATCCAGTTAGAAAATTATATATTTTCAAGATACGGATAGTTTAAATCTCCTTCCAGGAAAATATAAATATGTGTATAGCAAAAAAGTAGATTAAAATAAACAGAATATTAAATATACATATAACTAATTTTTTCTAAATTAAATTAAAACTTATTCTTATTTATACGAATTAATCAAGTTGGAAAAATATATATTTTCATGATACGGATAATTTAAATATCCCTTCAAGAAAACATAAATATGTGTATAGCAAAAAAGTAGATTAAAATAAACAGAGTATTTAATCTACATGTAACTACTATTTTGGAAATTAAATTAAAATCTTATTCTTATTTAAAAGAGTTAATGAAGTTGGAGAAAGATATAATTTCAAGATACGGATACTTTAAATTTCCTTAAATGAAAATATAAATATGTGTATAGCAAAAAAGTAGATTAAAATAAACAGAATATTAAATCTACGTGCAACTACTATTTTGGAAATTAAATTAAAACTTACTCTTACTTATAAGAGTTGATCAAGTTGTGAAAAGATATAATTTCAAGGTACGGATAGATTAAATCTCCTTCCAGGAAAATATAAGTATGTGTATAGCAATAAAGTGGATAAAAAAAGTGGATATTAAATCTACATGTAACTACTTTTTTGGAAATTAAATTAAAACGTATTCTTACTTATAAGACTTTAAGTTTAAAAATAAATCACTCACGCACTTTTTCGAGATACGGATAGTTTAAATCTCCTTCCAGGAAAATATAAATATGTGTATAGCAAAAAAGTAGTTTAAAATAAACACATTATTAAATCTATATGTACATAATATTTTGAAAATTAAATTAAAACTTATTCTTACTTATAAGAGTTAATCAAGCTGGAAAAAGATATAATTTCAAGATACGGATACTTTAAATCTCCTTCCAGGAAAATAAAAATATGTGTATATCAAAATAAAAAAATGATTAAAATAAACAAAATATTAAATCTACATGTAAGTACTATTTTGGAAATTAAATGAAAACTTATTCTTACTTATAAGAATTAATCAAGTTGGAAAAATATATATTTTCAAGATACAGATAGTCTAAATCTCCTTTCAGGAAAATATAAATATGTGTATAGCAAAAAGTAGATTAAAATAAACAGAATATTAAATCTATATGTAACTACTATTTTGGAAATTAAATTAAAACTTATTCTTACTTATAAGAGTTAATCAAGTTGGAAAAATATATAATTTCAACATGGGATAGTTTAAATACCAGGAAAATATAAATATGTGTTTGGCAATAAAGGAGATTAAAATAAAGAGGATATAAAATCTACCTGTAAGAACTATTTTTGAAATTAAATTAAAACTTATTATTACTTATAAGAGTTAATCAAGCTGGAAAAAGAGATATTTTCAAGGTACGTATAGTTTAAATCTTCTTCTAGGAAAATATAAATATGTGTAAAGCAAAAAAAAAAAAACGATTAAAATAAACTGAATATTAAATCTACATGTAACTACTCTTTTGGAAATTAAATTAAAGCTTATTCTTACTTATAAGAGTTAATAAATTTGGAAAAAGATATAAATTCAATATACGGATAGTTTAAATCTCCTTCCAGGATAATATAAATATGTGTACAGCAAAAAAATAGATTAAAAAAGAGAATAATAAATATACATGTAACTACTATTTTGGAATTTGAATTAAAACTTATTCTTACTTATAAGAGTTAATCAAGTTGGAAAAATATAAAATTTCAAGATAGGATAGTTTAAATACCAAGAAAATATAAATATGTGTGTAGCAATAAAGGAGATTAAAATAAAGAGCATATTAAATATAACTGTAAGAACTATTTTGGAAATTAAATTAACACTTATTATTACTTATAAGATTTAATCAAGTTGAAAAAAATATAATTTCAAGATAGGATAGTTTAAATCTCCTTCCAGGAAAAAAACTGAAAAAGGGTTTTATTTTTATACATTATGTAAGTATTTATAAACACTTTTATAGTTTCTATGAATATTTTTGTATTTATGATTAAAAAATAGGAGAAATGAATAAATAAGAGATCCATTGTACGTAAGTATATCTTCTGAACTATTTGCTTCAGATAATGTTTTAATAATCAGAAATGTAAATATCAGTAAAAATAATTTAAACGGAAATTAATTCAAAAAATCTATAACGAGATTTTAAGAGAAATAAATATGTTTCATAATAAAAACACAATACCTAGTGAAGATATTATAATATTTTTATTTTATATGTATACGTCAACAACCTTTTAGAAAACAATGAGAATGAGTTATCTGTGTTTACGCTCGATACAAAGAGTACAATAAATTTTCAAGACACGGATAGTTTAAAACTCCTTTCAGGAAAATATAAATATGTGTATAGCAAAAAAGTAGATTAAAATAAACAAAATATTAAATCTAAATATAACTACTAGTTTGGAAATTAAATGAAAACACATTCTTACTTATAAGAGTTAATCAAGTGGAAAAAAGATATAATTTCAAGATACGGATAGTGTAAAGCTCTTTCCAGGAAAATATAAATATGTGTATAGAAATAAAGTAGATTAAAATGAAGAGAATATTAAATCTACATGTAACTACTATTTTGGAAACTAAATTTAAACTTATTCTTACTTATAAGAGTTAATCAAGTTGGAAAAATATATAATTTCAAGATACGGATAGTTTAAATCTCCTTCCAGGAAAATATAAGTATGAGTATAGAAAAAATTGATTAAAATAAATAGAATATTAAATCTACATGTAAGTACTATTTTGGAAATTAAATTAAAACTTATTCTTACTTATAAGACTTAATTAGTTTGAAAAATGTATATTTTCAAGATACAGATCGTTTAAATATTCTTTCAGGAAAATATAAATATGTATACAGCAAAAAAGTAGATTAAAATAAACAAAATATTAAATCTACATGTAACTACTATTTTGAAATTAAATTAAAATCTTATTCATACCTATAAGGGTTAATAAAGCTGGAAAAAGATATAATTTCAAGATACGGATAGATTAAATTTCCTTCCAGGAAAATATAAATATCTGTATAGCAATAAAGTAGATTAAAATAAAAATAATAATAAATCTACATGTAACTATTATTTTGGAAATTAAATTAAAACTTATTTTTACTTATAAGTGTTAATCAATTTGGAAAAAAAATATAATTTCAAGATACGGATAGTTTAAATCTCCTTCCAGGAAAATATAAATATGTGTATAGCAAAAAAAGTAGATTAAAATAAACAGAATATTAAACTTACATGAATGTACTATTTTGGAAATTAAATTAAAAGGTTATTCTTACTTATAAGAATTAATGAAGTTGGAAAAAGATATAATTTCCCGATAGGATAGTTTAAATCTCCTTCCAGGAAAAAAAATTGAAAAAGGAATTTTATCAATATATTACGTTAAGATTTATAAACACTTCTTTTATAGCTTTCATGAATATTTTTGCATTTATGATTAAAAAATAGGAGAAATGAATAAATAAGAGATCCATTGTACGTAAGTATATCTTCTAAACTATTTACTTCAGATATTGTTTTAATAATCAGAAATGTAAATATCAGTAAAAATAATTTAAACGGAAATTAATT
>CM063510.1:127074214-127106714 GCA_032207245.1 Pardosa pseudoannulata
AACAGCATTCTTAAGAATATATTAGACATTCAAGTTTCGAAATACTAATATTATGGTCCACGAAATTCCCAAGTGGGTATCTTTTTTTTTTCAGGTCCATGTATGTTTATATGTTTATATGACGGATGCGTGTTTTTTTAAGGGGCTTTGGGTAATAAAAGCTATTGTTACGTTATATTTAAGAAAGAAAATCAGAAAGAAGAAAAAGCAAAAAAAATAAAAATTCTTTATCACGAAACGTGTTCGTCACACAAAAGCAGATTTTCTTCATTTTGATTCATCAGTGGGAGTAAGCAGGCTGTTCCTGATAAAAAGTTCCTTAAAGGTTTTACTTATTCTTGACAGATATTATTTACCTTTTCCAGGAAGAGTTGTAGAATTGTCATTGGAAATAACTTTTATCCAGGAGTGTCTTTAATTATAAAATCATATTATCGTTTTTGATGAGTTATTAGTATTATTTAATAGAAAATATTCTATTTTGATGGCCCTTTATCATTCTTGTGATAATCTATAAATTATATGTATTAAGTAATTTTACAATTTATCGTATACTGGATTTTAAAATTCTTGCTTTAGTTTGAAGTATTTAGTTTAAATTAAAGTGCTTAAAATGATTTCTTATTCTTGACAGATATTATATATCTTTTCATAGAAGGATTGTAGAATTGTCATTTTAAATAACTTTTATCCAGGAGTATCTTTATTTACAAAATCATTTTATCGTTTTTGAGGAGTTATTAATATTATTAAATAGCAAAGAATCTATTTTGATTGTCCTTTATTATTTTTCTGATAATCTTTAAATTACATATATTAAGATATATTAAGATATATTACAGTTTACCATATGATGGATTTTAAAAGTCTTCCTTTAATTTAAACTAACAGTCCTTAAAAGGTTTTGTTATTCTTGACAGAAAGTTATCTTTTCATAGGAGAATTGTATAATTACCATTGGAAATAATTTTTATCCAGAATTATATTTATTTGCAAAATCGTTTTATCGTTTTTTATGAGTTATTAATATTATTTAATAGCAAAGAATCTATTTTGATAGCCCTTTATTATTCTACAGATAAGCAATACATATATTAAGATATATTATAATTTATCGTATGCTGAATTTTAAAATTCTTGCTTTAGTTTGAACTATTTAGTTTAAATTAAAAGTACTTAAAAGGATTTCTTATTCTTGACAGATATTTATCTTTTCTTGGAAGGATTGTAGAATTGCAATTGGAAATAACTTTTATCCAGGTGTATATTTACTTACAAAATCATTTTATCTGTTTTGATGGGTTATTAATATTATTTAATAGCAAAGAATCTATTTTTGAAAGCTATTTATTATTTTTCCCGAAAAGCTATAAATTATATATATTAAGAAGTATTACACTTTATCATAAGTTGGATTTTGAAATGTATGCTTTAGTTTGAAATATTTAGTTTAAACTAACTGTCCTTAAAAGGATTTCTTATTCTTGACAGATATTTATCTTTTCATGGAAGGATTTTAGAATTGCCATTGGAAACAACTTTTATCCAGGAGTGTCTTTATTTACAAAATACCATTTCTAAAGTAGACATTAAATTGTTGACTGCAGTTTCAAGTAGGAGGAGGAAAATGTATAAAGAATATAAAAATGTTATTAAAAGATAACAAAATAATTTCAGTTCATCAATTTATCATTTTTAATGAGTTATTTATATTATTATATAGCAAATAATATATTTTTGACTGCCATTTATTATTTTTCTGATAAGATATAAATTACATATAATAAGATATATTACAATTTATCGTATGCTGTATTTTAAAATCCTTGCTTTAATTTAAACTATTTAATTCAAACTAACAGTCCTTGAAAGGATTTCTTATTCTTGACAAATATAATTTATCTTTTCATGGAAGGATTGTAGAATTGCCATTGGAAATAATATTTATCTAGGAGTAGCTTTATTTACAAAATCATCTTCTAAAATGGACATAAAATTGTTGACTGCAGGTTTTAGTAGGATGCATTAAAATGTATAATGTATTTAAAAATGCTATTTAAAGATATCAAAATAATTTAAATTCATCGTTTTTATCGGTTTTTGATGAGTTAATAATATTATTTAATAGCATAGAATCTATTTTTAAATACCTTTATTATTCTTCTGATAAGCTATAAATTGCATATATAAGAAATATTACAATTTATTGTATGCTGGATTTTAAGGGGCTTTGGGTAATAAAAGCTATTGTTACGTTTATATTTAAGAAAGAAAATCAGAAAGAAGAAAAAGAAAAAGCAAAACAAAAATGCTTTATCACGGAACGTGTTCGTCACACAAAAGCAGATTTTCTTCATTTTGATTCATCAGTGGGAGTAAGCACGCTGTTCCTGATAAAAAGTTCCTTAAAGGTTTTAGTTATTCCTGACAGATATTATTTACCTTTTCAAGGAAGAGTTGTAGAATTGTCATTGGAAATAACTTTTATCCAAGAGTATCTTTATTTACAAAATCATATTATCGTTTTTGATGAGGTATTAATATTATTTAATAGAAAATAATCTATTTTTGACAGCCCTTTATCGTTCTTGTGATAAGCTATAAATTACATATATTAAGAAATGTTACAATTCATTGTATATTGGATTTTACAATTCTTGCTTTAGTTTGAACTATTTAGTTTAAACTAAAAGTGCTTAAAAGAATTTCTTATTCTTGACAGATATATATCTTTTCATAGAAGGATTGTAAAATTGTCATTGGAAATAACTTTTATTCAAGAATATCTTTATTTACAAAATCTTTTTATCATTTTTGATGAGTTATTAATATTATTAAATAGCAAAGAATCTATTTTGATAGTCCTTTATTATTTTTCTGATAAGATTTAAATTACATATATTAAGATATAATAAGATATATTACAATTTACCATATAATGGATTTTAAAAGTCTTAAACTAAAAGTCCTTAAAAGATTTTGTTATTCTTGACAGATATTTATCTTTTCATAGGAGGATTGTAGAATTACCATTGGAAATAATTTTTATCCAGAAGTATATTTATTTGCAAAATCATTTTATCGGTTTTTATGAGTTATTAATATTATTTAATAGCAAAGAATCTATTTTGATAGCCCTTTATTATTCTACAGATAAGCAATACATATATTAAGATATATTATAATTTATCGTATGCTGTATTTTAAAATCCTTGCTTTAATTTAAACTATTTAATTCAAACTAACAGTCCTTAAAAGGATTTCTTATTCTTGACAGATATTTATCTTTTCATGGAAGGATTGTAGAATTGCCATTGGAAATAATTTTTATCCAGAAGTATATTTATTTGCAAAATCATTTTATCGGTTTTTATGAGTTATTAATATTATTTAATAGCAAAGAATCTATTTTTGAAAGCCCTTTATATTTTTTCTGACAAGCCATAAATTACATATATATTAAAAAGTATTACAATTTATCTTAATTGGATTTTGAAATGTATGCTTTAGTTTAAAATATTTAGTTTAAACTAACAGGCCTTAAAAGGATTTCTTATTCTTGACAGATATTTATCTTTTCTTGGAAGGATTGTAGAATTGCAATTGGAAATAACTTTTATCCAGGTGTATATTTACTTACAAAATCATTTTATCTGTTTTGATGGGTTATTAATATTCTTTAATAGAAAATAATCTATTTTTGAAAGCTATTTATTATTTTTCCCGAAAAGCTATAAATTATATATATTAAGAAGTATTACACTTTATCATAAGTTGGATTTTGAAATGTACGCTTTAGTTTGAAATATTTAGTTTAAACTAACTGTCCTTAAAAGGATTTCTTATTCTTGACATATATTTATCTTTTCATGGAAGGATTTTAGAATTGCCATTGGAAACAACTTTTATCCAGGAGTGTCTTTATTTACAAAATACCATTTCTAAAGTAGACATTAAATTGTTGACTGCAGTTTCAAGTAGGAGGAGGAAAATGTATAAAGAATATAAAAATGTTATTAAAAGATAACAAAATAATTTCAGTTCATCAATTTATCATTTTTAATGAGTTATTTATATTATTATATAGCAAATAATATATTTTTGACTGCCATTTATTATTTTTCAAATAAGATATAAATTACATATAATAAGATATATTACAATTTATCGTATGCTGTATTTTAAAATCCTTGCTTTAATTTAAACTATTTAATTCAAACTAACAGTCCTTGAAAGGATTTCTTATTCTTGACAAATATAATTTATCTTTTCATGGAAGGATTGTAGAATTGCCATTGGAAATAATATTTATCTAGGAGTAGCTTTATTTACAAAATCATCTTCTAAAGTGGACATTAAAATTGTTGACTGCAGGTTTTAGTAGGATGCATTAAAATGTATAGTGTATATAAAAATGCTATTTAAAGATATCAAAATAATTTAAATTCATCGTTTTATCGTTTTTGATGAGTTAATAATATTATTTAATAGCATAGAATCTATTTTTAAATACCTTTATTATTCTTCTGATAAGCTATAAATTGCATATAATAAGAAATATATTACAATTTATTGTATGCTGGATTTTAAGGGGCTTTGGGTAATAAAAGCTATTGTTACGTTATATTTAAGAAAGAAAATCAGAAAGAAGAAAAAGAAAAAGCAAAACAAAAATGCTTTATCACGGAACGTGTTCGTCACACAAAAGCAGATTTTCTTCATTTTGATTCATCAGTGGGAGTAAGCACGCTGTTCCTGATAAAAAGTTCCTTAAAGGTTTTAGTTATTCCTGACAGATATTATTTACCTTTTCAAGGAAGAGTTGTAGAATTGTCATTGGAAATAACTTTTATCCAAGAGTATCTTTATTTACAAAATCATATTATCGTTTTTGATGAGGTATTAATATTATTTAATAGAAAATAATCTATTTTTGACAGCCCTTTATCGTTCTTGTGATAAGCTATAAATTACATATATTAAGAAATGTTACAATTCATTGTATATTGGATTTTACAATTCTTGCTTTAGTTTGAACTATTTAGTTTAAACTAAAAGTGCTTAAAAGATTTCTTATTCTTGACAGATATTATTTATTTTTTCAAGGAAGGATTGTAGAATTGCCATTTTAAATAACTATTATCTAGGAATATCTTTATTTACAAAATCATTTTATCGTTTTTGAGGAGTGTATTAATATTATTAGGTAGCAAATAATCTATTTTGATTGTCCTTTATTATTTTTCTGATAATCTTTAAATTACATATATTAAGATATATTAAGATATATTACAATTTATCATATGATAGATTTTAAAAATCTTCCTTTAGTCTTAAACTAAAAGTCCTTAAAAGATTTTGTTATTCTTGACAGATATTTATCTTTTCATAGGAGGATTGTAGAATTACCATTGGAAATAATTTTTATCCAGAAGTATATTTATTTGCAAAATCATTTTATCGGTTTTTATGAGTTATTAATATTATTTAATAGCAAAGAATCTATTTTGATAGCCCTTTATTATTCTACAGATAAGCAATACATATATTAAGATATATTATAATTTATTGTATGCTGAATTTTAAAATTCTTGCTTTAGTTTGAACTATTTAGTTTAAATTAAAAGTACTTAAAAGGATTTCTTATTCTTGACAGATATTTATCTTTTCTTGGAAGGATTGTAGAATTGCAATTGGAAATAACTTTTATCCAGGTGTATATTTACTTACAAAATCATTTTATCTGTTTTGATGAATTATTAATATTATTTAATAGCAAATAATTTATTTTTGAAAGCTTTATATTTTTTCTGATAAACCATAAATTACATATATATTAAGAAGTATTACAATTTATCTTTAGTTGGATTTTGAAATGTATGCTTTAGTTTGAACTATTTAGTTTAAATTAAAAGTACTTAAAAGGATTTCTTATTCTTGACAGATATTTATCTTTTCTTGGAAGGATTGTAGAATTGCAATTGGAAATAACTTTTATCCAGGTGTATATTTACTTACAAAATCATTTTATCTGTTTTGATGGGTTATTAATATTCTTTAATAGAAAATAATCTATTTTTGAAAGCTATTTATTATTTTTCCCGAAAAGCTATAAATTATATATATTAAGAAGTATTACACTTTATCATAAGTTGGATTTTGAAATGTATGCTTTAGTTTGAAATATTTAGTTTAAACTAACTGTCCTTAAAAGGATTTCTTATTCTTGACAGATATTTATCTTTTCATGGAAGGATTTTAGAATTGCCATTGGAAACAACTTTTATCCAGGAGTGTCTTTATTTACAAAATACCATTTCTAAAGTAGACATTAAATTGTTGACTGCAGTTTCAAGTAGGAGGAGGAAAATGTATAAAGAATATAAAAATGTTATTAAAAGATAACAAAATAATTTCAGTTCATCAATTTATCATTTTTAATGAGTTATTTATATTATTATATAGCAAATAATCTATTTTTGAAAGTCATTTATTATTTTTCTGATAAGACATAAATTACATATATTAAGAAATATTACAATTTATCTCGTGCTGGATATTAAAATTCTTGTTTTTTGAACTATTTATTTTAAACTAACAATCCTTAAAATGATTTCTTATTCTTGACAGATAATATTTATCTTTTCATGGGTGAATTATAGAATTGCCATTGGAAACAACTTTTATCTAGGAGTAGCTTTATTAGCAAAATACCATCTTCTAAATTGGTCATTAAATTGTTGACTGCAGTTCCTAGTAGGAATACTTAAAACGTATAATGAATATAAAAATGTTATTAAAGATAACAAAATAATTTCAGTTCATCATTTCATCGTTTTTGACTAGTTATTAATATTATTTAATAGCATAGAATCTATTTTTAAATACCATTATTATTCTTCTGATAAGCTATAAATTTACATATAATAAGAAATATTACAATTTATTGTATGCTGCATTTTAAGCTTTGGGTAATAAGCTATTGTTACGTTATATTTAAAAGAAAATCAGAAATAAAAAAGGCAAAACAAAAATGCTTATCACGAACGTGTTGCACACAAAAGCAGATTTTCTTCATTTTGATTCATCAGTGGGAGTAAGCAGTGTCCTGATAAAAAGTTCCTTAAAGGTTTTACTTATTCTTGAGAGATATTATTTACCTTTTCAAGGAAGAGTTGTAGAATTTTCATTGGAAATAACTTTTATCCAGGACTGTCTTTATTTATAAAATCATATTATCGTTTTTGATGAAAATATTAATATTATTTAATAGACAATTTTATAGATAGAATATTTTCTATTAAACTACTATAGAAAATATTTTGATAGCCCATTATGATTCTGTGATAAGCTATAAATTACATATATTAAGAAATGTTACAATTCATTGTATATTGGATTTTACAATTCTTGCTTTAGTTTGAACTATTTAGTTTAAACTAAAAGTGCTTAAAAGAATTTCTTATTCTTGACCGATATTATTTGTTTCATTAAAAGATTGGAGAATTGCCATCTGAAATTACTTTTATCAAGGAGAATCTTTATATTTACAAAATCATTTCATCGTTTTTGACTAGTTATTAATATTATTTAATAGCAAAGAATCTATTTTGATAGCCATTTATTATTATTCTGATAAGCTATAAATTACACATATTAAGAAATATTACAATTTATCTTGTGCTGGATTTTAAAATGCTTGCTTTTTGTTTGAACTATTTAGTTTAAACTAACAGTCCTTAAAAGGATTTCTTATTATTGGCATATATTATTTATCTTTTCACGGAAGAGTTGTAGAGTTGCCATTGGAAATAACTTTTATCTAGGAGTAGCTTTATTTACAAATACATCTTCTAAAGTGGTCATTAAATTGTTGTCTGCAGTTTCTAGTAGGGAAGTAAAAAATATAATATATAAAAATGTTATTAAAAGTAACAAAATAATTTCAGTTCATCATTCTATCGTTTTTGATGAGTTATTAATATTATTTAATACAATAATCTATTTTTGTAAAACCTTTATTATTTTTCTGAAAAGCTATAAATTACATATAATAAGAAGTATTACAATTTATCATAAGTAATAATTTTAAAATCTTGCTTTATTTTGAAATATTTTATTTTAAACTAACAGAAATTTAATTTTACAACGTTATTTTAGGTTTTTGAAAATTCATTCTCCTGGTGTAAAATTTCTGATAACTTTTAAATTTTAAATAGGTATAGAATAATACCTAATGTTTCTTGTTATAAAATGCAAAAATTATCGCTGAAATAAAGATTGTGTTGCTGTAAGTCTGCGCGCATTGACAGCAAAATTTTTAAATTTTCAAAACAAGCCCTTTTTTATTTTTTTATAGAAAAAAAGTTCTTATTTACCAGCAACAAAGTAAAAAGAGGAATAATTAACTAGATTTAGAGAACAAATGCTGTAATTTTCATGTAATTTCCAAAATAAGAAAAAGAGTTATGGCAAATCGAAAAATAACAAAAAATTCCTCATTTTGAAGTTGCTTAAAGGTGATGTGTCCCCTTAAAACTAACAGTCCTTAAAAGGATTTCTTATTCTTGACACATATTATTTATCTTTTCACGGAAGAGTTGTAGAATATCCATTGGAAATAACTTTTATCTAGGAGTAGCTTTATTTACATTATCATTTTGAACTATTTATCGTTTTTGGTGCTTTAATAATATTATTAAAGAGCAAATAATCTATTTTTGAAAATCATTTATTATTTTTCTGATATGATATAAATTGGATATATTAAGAAGTATTACAACTTATCTTGTGCTGGATTTTAAAATTCTTGGGTTTTGAACTATTTATTTTAAACTAAAAATCCTTAAAACTACTTCTTGACAGATGTTACTTATCTTTTCATGGAAGGATTGTAGAATTGCCGTTGGAAATAATTTTTATCTAGGAGTAGCTTTATTAGCAAAATATCATCTTCTAAATTGGGCATTAAATTGTTGACTGCAGTTCCTAGTAGGAGGCCTTAAAGTGCATAATGAATATAAAAATGTTATTAAAAGGTAACAAAATAATTTAATTTCATCATTTAATCGTTTTTGATGAGTTATTAATATTATTTAATAGCAAAGAATCTATTTTGATAGCCATTTATTATTATTCTGATAAGCTATAAATTACATATATTAAGTTATATTATAATTTATGGTATACTGGATTTTAAAATTATAGCTTTAGTTTAAGCTATTTTGTTTAATTTAATAGTCCTTAAAAGGATTTCTTATTCTTGACAGATATTATTTATATTTTTATGGAAGAGTTGTAAAATTGCTATTGAAAATAACTTTTATCGATGAGTATTTTTATTTACAAAATACCATCATTTTATCGTTTTTAATGAGTTACTTATTATTTTATAACAAATAATATGTTTTTGACAGTCATTTATTATTTTTCTGATAAGCTATAAATTACATATATTAACATATATTATAATTTATCGTACACTGGAGAATTGCCATCTGAAATAACTTTTATAAAGGAGTATCTTTATTTACAAAATCCTTTTATCGTTTTTTATGAGTTAACAATATTTTTAAACAGCAAAGAATTTACTTTAATAGCCCTTTATTGTACTTCTGAAAAGCTATAAATTACATATATTAAGAAATATTACAATTTATCGAATGCTAGGTTTTAAAATTCTTGTTTAGTTTGAACTATTTGTTTAAACTAACAGTCCTTAAAAGGATTTGTTATTCTTGACAGATATTTATCTTTTCATGGAAGAATTGAAGAATTGCCATTGGAAATAATATTTATCTAGGAGTAGCTTTATTTACAAAATCATTTTGAACAATTTATCGTTTTTGATACGTGATTAATATTATTTAAGAGCAAATAATCTATTTTTGAAAATCATTTATTGTTTTTCTGATGATATTATATTTATATGATATAAATGTTTTTATATGATATAAATTGCATATATTAAGAAGTATTACAACTTATCTCGTGCTGGATTTTAAAATTCTTGGGTTTTGAGAACTATTTATTTTAAACTAACAATCCTTAAAAGGCCTTCTTGACAGATATTACCTATCTTTTCATGGGAGGATTGTAGAATTGTCTTTGGAAATAACTTTTATCTAGGAGTAGCTTTATTAGCAAAATACCATCTTCTAAATTCTGCTGAATTTTAAAATTCTTGCTTTAGTTTAAACTATTTAGTTTAAACTAACAGTCCTTAAAAAATTTCTTATTCTTGACAGATAATATTCATCTTTTCATGGAAGAGTTGTAGAATTGCCATTGGAAATAACTTTTATCCACTAGTATCTTTATTTACAAAATACCATCATTTTATCGTTTTTGATGCGTTATTAATATTATTTAATTGCAAAGAATTTATTTTTGATAGTCCTTAATTATTCTTCTGATAAGCTATAAATTACATATATTGAGAAATTTACAATTTATCTTGTGCTCGATTTTAAAATTTTTGCTTTAGTTTGAACTATTTATTTTAAACAAACAGTCTTTAAAAAGATTTTTTATTGATGACAGATATTATATAGGGTACTTTACAATTATGGAAAATTAAAAATTTTACTTCATATGATGGGCTATATTCTAGTCCCTTATATGCAGAGAACTCATATATTTTTACATGCAATTTCTCAATTTCCGATAAGAATATTTTTATAGGTTTCTAAAACTTTTAAAGACAAACAGAATTGAAGTTTTATAAATGTTTCATTTCCAATAGTTAGTAACCTGCCTAAGGATTATTTTCATTTCAAGTCTTCCGAAATTTCTGTCATAAGTTTCCTGTATGTCTAGAAACAGAATGTATTCTAAAATAATTAAAGTTTTATATAGTTTTATATTGCTAATGTTGTATTATGTGAAGAATATGAATAAAATGTCACATTTTTTTATAAAAAAGTGTATCTGTGGGAAAGAAAATTTACATTTTGAAATTCAATGCTTGTGTAAAATTCTAATGCTTAGTAAAACAATTAATATCTCATTAAAATGTGAAGATTTACATTACGTGCATAAATATTACTTTAAAGATTTTTATTGTGAATATTACCTTACAAATCATTTTATTTCATATTTATTGGGTGTTTCTTTTAGGATTAAAGACATGTTTAATACCCGTAAAATTGCAAACTAATAATTTATCTTAACATTAAATTAAACTATTCAGAAAAATAATGCTAATTAAGAGTTATTCGCTGAAATGAATTCAGGATTAGGAACAAAGATGAAAAATTCTATGTTTTTTTATTTATATTTGCAGTTTAATATTTTTAAGAAGGTATTATAAATTATTAATATTGCTAGTAAGTTACAAATATAGTTTTGAGGCTTTCCTGCAAATAAGCTATTAGTATATCATTTTTAAGCATGATGAATTTCACAGTTCTTTATAATCTCTGGTAAATGTTCTTAAGACTTTTTCTAAAGAACCATTCCAATAGGGCAGATTATAAATGATAATTCTAAATTAAAATAAATGACAAAATGTTCATAATAATTTGAGTTTTAAAAACTTTAATATCTGATATTCATATTATATGGCATCCTTGTATGTACATAGAATTAAGCCCATTTTTGCTGCTAGCTTTTTAAATTTAATTTTTTTGAATGTAAAATGTGTCCACTTAATCATTTAATAAGTTCGAAAAGTACACACTAACGAAATATACATATCGTATGACATCCTTGATGTACATAGAATTGTGCACATTTCGGATGCACGCTTTTTAATTTTTTTTTGTGTGTGAATGTAATATATGTCCACCTTATCCTTTAATAAGGTTGTCAAGTACACACTAACTAAATATTAGATTTTGATATTATCAAATATTTAATCAAAATTAATTCAACAAATACGCTGTAGTGCCACTGAGTTAGGGATAGCAAGGGTTATGCAAATTGTGTATATTTGCGCATCATTTATGGGCAAGTAAGAGAACTGTTGTTACTGACCATATAACTAGTACTTTGGTTGTTCCTAATTAGTTGTTGGGTTTGACATTATGGTTAAACTACCTGATTTAGAAGCCTTCGTCAAATCGTAGGTTGCGCGACGCATGTTCCATTCAATTTCCGAAATTGTCAGACAGCCAGAAATTTCAAGGTTGACAGTGTCAAGAGTATACCAAGAATACATGGATGATGGAAAAGAAACTAGAGACGGGGCAAACTGTAAAGGATAGTTTGTTTTGACAGTGCGTGGGGAGAGACGGCTCAAACGTATTGTACTTAGCCTGCGAAGCCAAACATTAGCTCAAATTACCACCCAGTTGTATGACGGTGCCAGTCGAATAGTCCCTAAACAGACAATGCAATGCCCGATTCACCATATGGGTTTTGGAAGCCTTCTAAACTTGTTGAATCTATGTCTCGTCGTCTGGCAGCCGTTATCAAATCTAGAGGAGCCCAACTCGTTTCTATGTTGGTATCTCTAATTCAACAACACTGCAGTGTAGTAAAATGTATTACCTCAACAATGAGTAAAGCACATGTTCTTCCTTTTTGAGGGTATCATTAGCTTTAATATCCATTTAAATAGAGATATCGCCTTAAATTTATCAGATTATGTTAAAAAATTGAGATGTACAACAGATGATAAACCATTCTTAACACACTGAATGCTGGACACGTACTAGTACGTGTCCCGCATACGCTTTCTAGTACGTTTTCTAGTGCAACGTGTACTAGTACGTTTTCTTACGATTAATACTTTAGCGTCGGTCACGTACTAGTACGGGTTAGTGTAATAACATGGTGTGTTTGTGGGTACAAAAATAATGGTATATACAGTAAAACGAAGCCAAATGTTCTTGTCTACTACATGGATTCTGGAAAAAATTAGACAAATTAAAATTAATTTTTACTTTGTTAGTTTTATGATTGCTCTCTTCATTTTTTATGATGTAAAAATAATTATATTTAACATAATTCGAAAACATTAAAACTCTATACTACTATTTCTATTTGATTTTATCATATTTACGATACTATTATAAATTTATCTACTAAAAAATATATTGTTTGTTTACAAAAATCTTATGCTTGTTTTTTATGTTATTCTATTTATATATTTGTTTATACATTTCAATATAAAATACGAAAAGTTGGTTAAAAATATAAATAATTTTTGATCTATTGAGATTTAGCTGAATAATTAAATTTACTCGCAAAACACCCGGTACAATTCCGTTGCGAAATGTATCCGCACAAAATGTATGAAATATAAAACTTCTTTCTATAGTACGAAACTGTTAATATAGGTTATAGAGAAAATTTTCGTCATATAGAGAGTCGGTTGCAATTAAAAGCTAAGGTACACAACAAGATGTTACAGCAGTTAAGAAATATAAACTTTCAATACTCTAATTGTCTTTGATTTACGCTATATATGTACATACGTGTGCACGTAAGTACATAAAGTTAAGTTGAAAGTATTAAAATTCAATTCAGGGTTAAACAAAATGGATATTGCAAGGCTAAGAGTTAAATATCGTTCTTACTGACGTAAAAACGGAAGTAAATAAATTGGATTTATACTTGGTTAAAGCGAGTATTTCCGTTGAACTAAGATCACAGAAATTTTCGTAGTTACAATAATTCCTTTGCTTTATACAAAAAAGTAAACTCATCAATAAATCAACTAAGAAATATTACTTGTTATTTGATATATATCAGTAAACACATAAACTAACTCTAGTAAGTTTATTCTAGTTTTATTATTTATTAAGTCTTCTGTATTATTCCATGCCTGCTGATAAACACATTTGCTGCCTCTTGGTTTGCCTTAAGACATAAGGATTTCTTACCAGATTTCATTACTCTTATAGAAATATACATTTTTCCATTGATCAGTCTTATCCATAGCAATAACATAGAAAGATAGTATAAGTTTGGACACGCATGCCTACTTCTAGTTTATGGCATCCTAAAGATTTGCTTGGTACAATACTGAAACACGCAGACCGTATCTATCTTCTAGAGGAAATCAACATAAAATTCTCACTAGCTGAAAAGGAGATAAGTACAACGTGGAGTGAATACTGAATGAAGCTGTCAGTAAGAGTAGACCTAGAAATTTGCATTGATTTATGCTAAAATATAATAGATTGGTAGGAACAAGACACATTTCAATTTCAGATTTAAACTTTTTTTTAGGAGGGAAAGAATCTCATAAAGCTTTAAAAATCCTTTTTGAAATCCAAATTAGCTACAAGCAAACTGCAGTAAAAAGAGACAGCATTAATCAATACAATGGTACAATGTATAAAATAACTGTTCAAATCAATTGAGATAAGTTTCCCATCTTTAGTATAACTGTATTTTTAGAAATAATATATATAATTTGTTTAAAATTTAATTGGAGGCATGTCCATGTGATTTTATTTCGTTTGTTCAACTTTATGCAGAAATGCAGTTTCCATAGATCTAATATAGTCCTATTTTAACGATGATGTAAAACTTTTGCAATTACAACTTTTCAAAAAAGTATAATCTAAAATATTACTGTTGTTTTTATTCAAATTACAGATAATTTTTTATTCATATGGATGCTTCACTGAATTTGATAATTTAAAGTATTATTATGCATTCTGCAAAGTTGAAAAATTGGCACAGCTTCAAAGTTATTATGCAAAGATAAACACAAATTTAAGCATTTTTCTCTACATAAAACTCTGGGTTTATTTTACATCACGTATGAATAGATATTAACATGTATTTTTCAAATATTTAAAAGCGAAATTACCCTTCAGTTAATTACTGCTAAAATTTTATTCATATGTATGCTTCACTGAATTTAATAATTTAAAGTATTATTTTACATTCTGCAAAGTTGCAAAATTGATATAGTTGAAAAGCTATTATGCAAAGTTAAACGCAGTTTTAAGCATTCTTATCCACATAAAATGCTAGGTTTATTCTACATCACCTATAAATAGATATTAACATGTATTTTTCAAATATATAAAAACGAAATTCTGCTTTAGCAACTACACAGTTTATAACTGTTTTCTTTCTTTTGAATTAACAATTTAAAGATTTAACGATAAACGTTTTCTCTGAACAATTTAACGATTTGAACAATGTTCTTTAATCTATGATATCAGCATAACAAAGAATGTTTTTTTAATAAGTTACACAAACATAAAAATATGTAAATTTAATTCAAATATTTACACACGATTCTTACTTTTCTGTTGTATTAACTCCGTAATTTTTTAATTTCATGTTAAATATTTTACCTAAATTCATAAAGGCGGCGTTGGAAAATTTATGACTGGAATGCTTATAATAATTCAACGAAATGGGTTGAGGTATTAGAACATAAAGCTGTCGAAACTTTTTCAAATGAATTAAAATGAATAGTGTGAGAAGTAAACAAGTAGTAACTATCCGATTTAAAGCACATTGGTTTTTCTGATCAGCAAGACGTCAGAAAATGTGAGATAATTGTCAGTCACAAAGTTAGAAGTGATTATATATTTTCCTCTGCACACAGTCAATCCTCAGTACCAGATTTGTGGGTTCGAATCTTAAGGGACATGGAGGATAGTATCTGTTCGGATTAGACTTTAAGCAGCAGGTCCTGTTCTTTTTAGCCCTACCTTTTCAAAACAGTAGAATGTAGCTCTCTAAACTAAACCATACCACAATCAAACATTTCTTGTTTAGTGCCAGTTTTTCCTGTTTAGTAATTTCTGTTTAGCGTTTATTAGCTTATTTTCAAAGCAGTAGAAAGTAGCCCTCCAAACTAAACCATACCACAATCAAACATTTCTTGTTTAGTGCCAGTTTTTCCTGTTTAGTAATTTCTGTTTATTGTTTAATTGCTTACTTTCAGAGCAGTATAAAGTAGCCATCCAAACTACACCATACCACAATCAAACAATTCTTGTTTAGTGTCAGTTTTTAATGTTTATTAATTTCTGTTTAGTGTTCAATTTCTTATTTCCAAAGAAGTAGAATGTAGCCCACAAAACTAGAATGTAGCCCACAAAACTAAACCATACACAATGGATCATTTCTTGTTGAGTGCCAGTTTTTCTGTTTAGTAATTTCTGTGTAGCGTTGATTTGGGTATTTTCCTACTATCCTCCCATTGTTCTGAGAGAATTCAGTAGTCATCGTATCCAATTTCATAATCTTGCCTTCTTTCTTTTTCAAAGCAAATATATATCAAAGACTTCTCAGAAATTCTTGCAAAATATATCAATATAAATTTTGTAAGAATTTCTGATGAGGAAAATACTATGACTATTTTATTACAGAAATTAGATTGAGAAGAAAGTACTAATATCTACACTAAGGAATAATTTAACTAACACCAACCGACTATAAATCTAAATGAAAAATTGAGTACTACTCACAACATTATTAGTGTTATATAACACCACATTTCATTTATTAGCTTGTTGAGTTGTAGTAAACTAATTTCCAAATCCTTATTAACTTATAGCAGTACTTTATGAATTCCTAATTACTTTATTAACTATAATTAAGAAGTATAAATCTGATAACATATTCTTAATGATTGGGGATATATTTAATAGTAAAATCAAGCTGAGGCGGATTTTTCCATAATGTACTATAGAATTCCAATATATATTTTTTTGCTAGAAGCCATGTTAATTACTCTCCTTCCCTATTTTATATAAGGACAAAAGAACTCAGGACCATAAAATAACGAGTTATATGATCTTATGATTGAAATTAGGATTTCTAAATAATATAAATATATATATATATATATATATATATATATATATATATATATATATATATATATATATATATACATATAATCCGAGAAAAATAGACATCTACATATGTTTTAGTAATTTTTCATGAGCTTCTCAATATACCTGGGTCTTAGCATCTGTGTTGTGTGATTGCTGGTGTTATTATTAAGCAATCCATGTCTGACATTAGAAGAAGTCATCTTAAGCTCTCTTTCCCGTGTTGTGATCTTAGCCCTCGTGTTGCAAAAATGTAGACCGCAGCACTCCAAACCAAACCAAACCTCTGTTGTGATCGCCTACTAACTACTGAAGACAAAAATACAAACTCGTCTATTTTTACTCCCCTCTATGATGGAAAAGGGGAGGGCAAACCCGACCTGAACAACCGGTTTGAAAGTGAAGGTCATTTGAATCACTCCTGTTCTACTCTAAGGTCAGTCTCGTTCTAGTGTCAACAACGGCTATTTATAAATTAACTTCCAGACTGTATCAAAATGTTACATAATCTTTGATACAGTCTGGAAACTGATTTAAAAGTTTCGCTTGACAAAAGGGGGAGGAGATTTTTCTTTTTTTTTTAAACTCAAAGCTGTTACACACTTCTGAACACAAGGAGTACATTTATAACAATTGAAGTTTAGAAAATAATAGAAAAATAATTCTGTTATCTAAACTATCCGGTATATGATTAAAAAATTCAAATTTATCCTTCAAACGAAATTAAATTAAATCTGAAACATCAATCTTTATTAAAACTGCTTTAGCAGATTAAGCAATTCCATAAAGATTTTTTTTTTAACTTCCTATATACTAATATAAAAGTTTCCAGCTAGAATCCACTTTAATAACCTTTTGAATAAAAGTCATTTTTCAAAGATACCAACTTTATCCTGCTGCAATATGTGATTTTTAAAAGAATACTTTAGATCGTTTAGATATTTTAGTAATGATTAAATAATGGCAAAAACTGTAAAATTTAATTTGACTAAGCAAACTAGAAATTCAATTTTAAGGACGATTGCACCTAACTGTGTAAAACTTAGATAAATATCAATTTGAAATGAATTAATTCATTTCTTTTTCATAGAGATCAAAACATATCGATTAACTCTCTGACTGCTCATCCCGCGATTTCCACAGGCATTTCAAATGTGGCAAAATTTTCACATCCCGGGATTTTCGCGGACATGTGTTTTTCTTCCTTATTAACAAGCACATTCCGCCTTTTCACTGTTTAACCTGTGAAATAAATTATATACAGTATTAGACATTTAATTAGGTAATAAATAGACGTATATGACTAGAACTATAGTTATATTAGATAATAGAATTATAGTAGTATATTATAAATAGAAATTAACTCTATTTCAATTGAAATCTATTAAAAAAATAAATTTTTTATGTGATAACATCTGAAATTAGTTTTTTCTGAAAGCTTAGTTTCCCATGATAAAAGTCAACATAAAAAATCTTTTCTAGAAAAAAAATTAGTATTTCAATTCTCTATCCGAGAAAAATAGACATCTACATATGTTTTAGTAATTTTTCATGAGCTTCTCAATATACCTGGGTCTTAGCATCTGTGTTGTGTGATTGCTGGTGTTATTATTAAGCAATCCATGTCTGACATTAGAAGAAGTCATCTTAAGCTCTCTTTCCCGTGTTGTGATCTTAGCCCTCGTGTTGCAAAAATGTAGACCGCAGCACTCCAAACCAAACCAAACCTCTGTTGTGATCGCCTACTAACTACTGAAGACAAAAATACAAACTCGTCTATTTTTACTCCCCTCTATGATGGAAAAGGGGAGGGCAAACCCGACCTGAACAACCGGTTTGAAAGTGAAGGTCATTTGAATCACTCCTGGTCTACTCTAAGGTCAGTCACGTTCTAGTGTCAAAGACGGCGACTTTTAAATCGGCTTCCAGACTGTATCAAAGAGTATGTAACTCTTTGATACAGTCTGGAAACCTATTTAAAAGTTTCGCTTGACAAAAGGGGGAGGAGACTTTTTCTTTTTTTTTTTAACTCAAAGCTGTTACACACTTCTGAACACAAGGAGTAGATTTATAACAATTGAAGTTTAGAAAATAATAGAAAAATAATTCTGTTATCTAAACTATCCGGTATATGATTAAAAAATTCAAATTTATCCTTCAAACGTAAATTAAATTAAATCTGAAACATCAATCTTTATTAAAACTGCTTTAGCAGATTAAGCAATTCCATAAAGATTTTTTTTTTAACTTCCTATATACTAATCTAAAAGTTTCCAGCTAGAATCCACTTTAATAACCTTTTGAATAAAAGTCATTTTTCAAAGATACCAACTTTATCCTGCTGCAATATGTGATTTTTAAAACAATACTTTAGATCGTTTAGATATTTTAGTAATGATTAAATAATGGCAAAAACTGTAAAATTTAATTTGACTAAGCAAACTAGAAATTCAATTTTAAGGACGATTGCACCTAACTGTGTAAAACTTAGATAAATATCAATTTGAAATGAAGTAATTCATTTCTTTTTCATAGAGATCAAAACATATCGATTAACTCTCTGACTGCTCATCCCGCGATTTCCACAGGCATTTCAAATGTGGCAAAATTTGCTCATCCCGCGATTTTCGCGGACATGTGTTTTTCTTCCTTATTAACAAGCCCATTCCGCCTTTTCACTGTTTAACCAGTGAAATAAATTATATGCAGTATTAGAGATTTAATTAGGTAATAAATAGACATATATGACTAGAACTATAGTTATATTAGATAATAGAATTATAGTAGTATATTATAAAGATAAATTAACTGTATTTCAATTGAAATCTATAAAAAAATAATTTTTTATGTGATGACATCTAAAATTAGTTTTTCTGAAAGCTTAGTTTCTCAGGATAAAAGTCAACATAAAAAATCTTTTCTAGAAAAAAAAATTAGTATTTCAATTCTCTAATTTATATATGTACTTAAACTATGCAACAAAAAAATAAAATACGCAATTTTTAAAGAGATCTCGGTTTAGAAATTAAGCAGTCAAAGGGTTAATGAAAATGATAGTTCAACTGTGACTTAAATATAGAGAATAGATCAGTTTAAATTTAGAGAAATTACTTTCAAGAAAAAAATTATACATACAGTTGTCATAACTCATGTGTGAATAGAAGATGAATAGATAATTTTCATTATTATAAAAGAAATAAAAGAGTTGTAATATTTTATATAAAAACAGTACCTCAGAAACCCTGATGACAAACATTAAAGTACTGCTTAGAGAGATTTTATTCTGTTGATTTTACTCTTGCTGGCAATTTTTTTACATGTACGTTGGAAATAAATTTTAAGTCAGTTTAAATCGAGAAAAATAAAGGAACAGTTTAATGTGGGTGAAGGTTTCAAATAAAAGGTATTGTTTCTTCCTTGTAGTATAATCTGAAATTGGAAACTAACAGAAAAAAAAATGCGTAAATAGACTTTCTCTTTTTGTTCTGAAATAAAAGAGTTTCTTTTTATTTTTAATTTAAGAAAACCCTGGAGAGATTGAGTGATAAAGTGAACTTGGAATTGCTTAGCCATAAAAAAAGTGTTTATTTATTTATTTTTTTTAATTCAAATTATTTAGTTGATGAAAAATTTCAGAAAAACATTTTAAAATCTTTCTATTGATAATTTATATTCTTAGTTACTTTCAGATAAATAGTATTTTATATACAGTGAAACTTCTCCGAGCGGCCACCCCTGTATAACGGCCACCCTTCTAAACGGCCAATTTTTCATGGCACGGATTTTTCGACTCATACACCTAATGGTACAACAACCTGTATCAGCGGCCACCTGACCCCCTCTAAACGGCCACCGAATGGGATTGCCCCTTTCATTTTTCGGGAGATTCTACTCACTCCATGCTTTAATTTTGAGCGAAAAAACTCAAGGTCAGGTTTATGGTCGGATATAAGACAAAGGATAAACTTGAGAAGTTCATTCCCACCCCACTCTTCTAAAAAGATTAAATCTGTTATCTATTTTGTATTCTCCCCACACCCTTCAGGCAGGGAATCCCTATTGCACCATCCATAGAAACTGAGAGAAGAACTGGACAATCAAGCGTTGAAGGTGTCCTAGGGCCTTTGTTTGGAATTCCAATTGGTAAAGTTAAGGAAGAATTGAACCACTGTCAGCAAAAATGTCATTCACGCCAGTTTCATTTCATTAGTTGATCAGAGAAACGATGTCGAAATACGTTTTTGTAAATCTCGAGTAGAGAATTGAAGTTCTGCGTGAATATGAAAATGCTAAATCGGCAAGAAAGTTAGCTGAATTATGTAACTGTGGAACAACGGAAATCAACAAAGTCATAAAAGAAAAAAAAATTGATTTTGAAGGAGTAAGAAGACTAAAGAAGAAACAGAAACAAATCGTAGTCTTTAAAAAAAAATGTAACGGAGCAGGGTATAAAGTACTATTTTCTCTTTAGATAGGTTTTAAATTTCATTTGCATAAAGAATATATGTCATACTTGTTTATATTACGCATTATAGTAATTATCTTATAATAGTACATAAAGCCCTTCAAAGCTGCCAACCCCTCTAAGCTGCCCAATATTCTCGGTACGGAGGGGTGGCCGCTGACAAAGGTTTCACTGTACATAATAAAGAGATGAATTTATTTATTATTTACAGTTCCTTACAAATGCAAGCTGAATTTAATAAAACAACAACGTTAGAGACACAACATATTTTACAAAATTTTATGGGAAATAAATTCTTCAGAGATTAAAATTTAGAAATAAGAATTTTATTTTTTAAATTCACATAATGCATTTTTTGCATATCTATAAATCGTAAGGAATGACCACTATACGAAATTTTGCAAGAGAACATACTAAAAAATTTTTGCAGATTTTTTTGAGTGGGCCTGTTTTTAAGGAAAATCCCTATAAACGTGTGTCTTTCTAGTAAAAAGGGAAGCATTATGAATTAAAACATATGATAATAGTAGAAATAAGGCTTTTTATGTACAAATGGAACTTTTTGTCTCAAAACAATGTTGGCTCAAAGTTTTTTCCAATTTACCAAATCTCTCAACTTTTAACTGGTGTTAGTATTTTATAATGTCATAGATGATAATGAAGTTTAAAATTCAAAAAGCCATCAAACATATGTAAAAATTTCAGAAGAAACAGTGCACTCTGAAGGCACAAAGGACCTTCGAAATAACAGAACGTAAAATATGAGATGATTTTTTGTTCTGAAAAAAAAAATAGAGCTAGGCATATTCTTCAGTATTAAAATAAATTTTAGAATAACACAGTAATTCAACTGTACAAAGCTTTTTATGTCATATCTTTAGTTTAAAAACTTAAAAATATTTCTCAGTTTGAAAAAATTTTGTAGCGAGTTAGTAATTTCACTATATTCCAGATACAGTACTTTTTTGTATTTCTTTGAAGATTAATGGTTTTTTTTTTTGGTTTTGGTACGCTGTGGTCTTTTTTTTTGTTACACGAATGCTAATGAGACCGAGACCTACTGCTTAAAGCCGATTCCGAACGGCTAAGAACATCCATGCCATAGTGGAATTCGAACCCACGAATTCCGGATCTGAAGGCCAGCCCCCAAAACATTCGGCCATCGTTCGGCAGATTATTGAATAATGTGTTTATCAAAACAATGGATGTAATTTTTAAATTAAAAAAAATTTTCCGAGTTACAGATTTTCAATATAAAAAAATTGATAAAAATAGTTGATGAAACACTGTGTAGTAATTTGTAAGGAATTGTGTTACGCAAATGGAATTTAATGCAAAGGAAATTAAATACCCAATTTTGTTCCTGTATAAATTCTAAAGATAAAATAAAAAAGTAAATGGAATTAGCAATTATGATGTACTCTAGGAACGTTTTTAAGGAATACTGTTGTATGAATATTCTTATTTCGCATTTTAATCCCACATACTTAATGTATACTACTCTGTTATATGCTTTAAGTAACAACATTATGTATTTTAATTACAAGAATATCATAAAAAAATGAATGTCCTTTTTACCCTTAATTCCAACATACGAAAGTGTTTCCACGTTTTCATTTTAGTGGTATATAATGGTGATTATATCCATTAGAGAAAGGATATACACAGTCTTCTAATAAGTATTTGGACATCTATGCAAATTCAATATACATGTGACGGTCCAGTACCGCAATTACATCTAAATACATATTCAGAGTAAAAACACATCGGAGTTGCATGATGATTTCAAAACAGTAGGAAACTCTGATTTAAGTGGTATCACAATGTATCCTAAGACAATATTGGCTTACTGATCTGTGACCCTATCTTCACGACAAAGAGAAAATCGAAATGCCGAGAATCAGACGAAAAGTGGGATTGAGAACCACCTCTTCAGCAACAGAAACGGAAGATGCAGAGACATCTATGATTAAGACATCTACGGAATCGTCCCTCCCGCATTGTGTAGGCCATCGCCATCGCATGATGAAGACGGAGTGATTTCAGAAAGGTCTAATTTCGGGTATCACTTGATCCGATATATGATGAAGCCCCATCGACAGTGTTTGGTTTAAGGTAGAAGTATTGTCATCATAAGCCTATAGAGACCGCTTGATGTCACATTAAGTCGCAAGATGCTCGATTAAACAGGCCCCAGTATTGTTTCAATGTACCATCCGTTGCCTCTGTTGGATGTCTACATAATGATAAAAGTTTTTCTTTTATCATACAGTAATTTTCGTATACAACTATTGATTTTGAATAAAGTTAATTTTTCTTTTCTATCACAGGCGTCAATATACTTATTGGTAAACAGTGTATTTTTCAGTACCGGACATAATTAAAACATCTAAATACATATTCAGAATACTATAACCAAATTCTGGAGTTGCATGTTTATTTATAAAATTTACAAAACAGTAGGTATATTCTTTCTGACTTTAAGTGGTAAAAAAATTTTAATACCTAAGACAATCTGCGGCTTACTGATTCTGTTTAAACCCTATCTTCACGACAAAGAGAAAATCTCTTTTGGATTGCTTAAGTGCATCTTCTCTTTGAAGAATCAAGACTAGAAAAGTTTCTAGTATTGTTTTTAGGTCTTATTTACACCTCTTCTAGCAACAGATTAACTTTGTGGAAGAAAATGCAGCTTTTCTTCTATCTCTTAAGCTCTTATCCTGACTAAAACTTTCAGCAATCATCGTTTCAAAATATGCCATGTTATTAAGCAAGTCATTTGTTACACGCATATTCCAACATTAGTGTCTACAAGTAATAAATCTTTGTCTCCATAAAAATGCTTTATCTCTAAATATAATGACTTGAGGATTATGGTTTACTTCTAATCACTTAGTTTGTATTGTTTCTTTCAACGTTTGGTGTTAAAATATATAACTCCTATCAACTAATATGTTGATTAAGCAACAATTGGAATATAATATACCTAAAACTAGTCTTAGTTTAGTATTCTTATTTCGGGTATCATAGATATAAAAGCATTCTTGAATTTTTAATAGCTCAAGAAATGTGTATTTTAAAATCATTTTAATAACTGTTATCATCTCTAAAAATATTGAGAAAACTTGTTCTACAGATACTTTATCCGTACTCATTTCATCTCCATACCGTTTGAAGTTGAACACCGTTTGATGAGAAATATTTTATGTAAATGTTCAGAGGCATTGTCTTAATCAATGTCTTTTTTTGTCATATATCTTTAAACTTTAAAAATATTTCTCAGTTTGACAAATTTTTGTAGCCAGTTAGTACTTTCACTATATTCCAAACGCATTGCATTTTTGTATTTTTTGAAGATTATTGAATAATGTGTTTGTCAAAACACAGGATATAATTTTGTAAATGAAAATATATTTTCCCGAGTTACAGAGATTTTAATATAAAATAATTTTGGAAATAGTTGAAGAAACATTGTGTAATAACTTGTAAGGTAATGTGTTATGTAAATGGAATATAAAGGAAGGGAAAATAAATAACCAGATTTGTTTCTGTATAAATTCTAAAGATAAGATGAAGAAACGTGGATGAAATAGCAATTATGACGTACTATAGGATCATTTTTAAGGAATTAGGTTGTATGGATATTCTTGTTTCACATTTTAATCTCACATACTACTCTGTTATATGCTTTATGTAACAATATATATTCTAATTACAAGAATATCGTCAAAAAGTGAACAACTTTTTTACTCTTAAGTCCAGAATACGGATGTTTTTCCACGTCTTCATTTCAGTGGTATATATGGTATTCCTATCCATTAGAAAAAAGATATATTTTTCAGCACCGGGCATAGTTATAACATATTGAGACACATATTGAGAACACTCTAAAAGACAACATTAAATTGAGAACAGATTAAACACATATTGAGAATACTCTATAGAAATTCTGGAGTTGCATGTTTATTTTATAACATTAAAAATTTACCAAACAGTAGGTATTTTATTTCTGACTTTAGGTGATAAAAAATTTTAATACCTAAGACAATCTGCGGCTTACTGATTCTGTTTAAACCCTGTCTTCACGACAAAGAGAAAATCTCTTTTGGATTGTTTAAGTGCATCTTCTCTTTGAAGAATCAAGACTAGAAAAGTTTCTAGTATTGATTTCAGGTCTTATTTCCACCTCTTCTAGCAACAGATTAACTTTGTGGAAGAAAATGCAGCTTTTCTTCTATCTCTTAAGCTCTTATCCTGACTAAAACTTTCAGCAATCATCGTTTCAAAATATTCCATGTTATTAAGCAAGTCATTTGTTACACGTGTATTCCAACATTAGTGTCTACAAGTAATAAATCTTTGTATGTCTCCATAAAAATGCCTTATCTCTAAAAATAATGACTTCAGGATTATGGTTTACTTCTAATTTCTTAGTGTGTATTGTTTGTTTCATCGTTTGGTATTAACACATTGCATGCGGGACACGTACTAGTACGTTTTCTGATGATTGATACTTGATCGCGGGTCAAGTACTAGTACGCGTTAATGTAACAATATGATTTGTTTGTGGGTACAAAAATAAAGGTATACACTGAAAAACGAAGGCGATTGTTCTTGTCTACTACATAGATTCTTTAAAAATTTAGACAAATAAAAACTAGTTATTACATTATTAGTTTTATGTTTGTTATTTTCATTTTTTTATAATGTAAAAATGTTTATATATGTAACATAATTCTAAAAAACTAAAATTACATACTACTATTTCTATTTGATTTTTCATATTTACGATACTATTATAAATTTATCCACTAAAAATATATATTTTTGTTTACGAAAATTTTATGGCTGTTATTTAGATATTTCTATTTATATATTTGTTTATATATTTCAATATAAAATTCAAAACGTTGGTTAAAAAATTAAATAATTTTAGATCTATTGAGATTTAATTGAATAACTAAATTTACGCGCAATATATATATATATATATATATATATATATATATATATATATATATATATATATATATATATATATATATATATATATATATATATATATATATATATATATATATATATATATATATATATATATATATATATATATATATATATATATATATATATATATATATATATATACATATACATACATATATATATACATATATATATACATATATATACATATATTTATAATATATATATAATATATATATATATACATATATATACATATATATATATATATATATATATATATATATATATATATATATATATATATATATATATATATATATATATATATATATATATATATATATATATATATATATATATATATATATATATATATATATATATATATATATATATATATGATTAAAAACAGTTTCCTGATATAATATTGTTTTGTACTGTAATGAGCAGTAAAAGATAATATTTCAAATATTTTAAATTAATGTACTTCCTGATTTAATTAAAATTGTTTACTTCTCTATTATATATTTTATATACCATTGATTTTACTATAAAGAAGAAATCATAGAAAATGTGTTTATTTTTTGGCTTGCGTTTGAAACTATACAGTTTACCTTTACAACTAAACAGTTATTACATTTAATACATTTTAAGACATTTTGGAGAAGTCTGACTATTTTGATAATTAAAGAATGAGAACTGTTTTGGGAAATATTATTCCCTGTATTATATATTTTATACAAAATTGAGTTTAGTATAGAGAATGGTGTATGATAAAATGATGTATGATGAGAATGATGTATAAATATTTAGAGTAGTTTGACTGTTTTGAAAATTAAAAAAAATGAGGGTTTTTTCTTAAATATTATTTATTTTAACATTTCTCTAATGAAACTGAATGTATTCAAGATAGTATTAAATATAATGTTTTATTTTAAATAGATAAACTGTATTCAGCATATGAAAATTAAATACCATTACAAAAGAATTTAAATCATGATAAAACAATGCTTAAAAGGATACACAGAAAATGAGTAATATTGGATATTATCTTATATACCGATTGATCGATATGTTTAGTAAAATTTTATCATTTTGAATAATGTGATTACAATAACGCTAACAAACAGCTATGACTAGAATATTAATCTACCTTTTGAAATCCCGATTGAGGTTATTTTACGAACCCTCCCAGGAAATAACATTGCCTATATCGCTAATTTCCGGGGCACAACAACGAAATCGATGAAATTCTTTGTGTTGGTTTGTATACTAATTTTGCAAAGATATTCGATTATTCAAGAATTCTCTATGATAACCCTGAAACGGAGGCACTAATAAATAATTCGATTGTTAACTTAAATGTTGCTATTATTTTCCAAAATTTATTTTATTTGTAAAGGATTGTGAAACAAAAGATTTTTAAATACCAATATATTTTAAGATGTTAAATAAAGAGTATTTATTGATGCGGATTTTATGTAAGAGTGTATATTAAGAGAATCTACGCTGATAAACTTAACTGAGTAATTGTATTTTTACCCTTTAACGTAAATGCTCGAGTTAACTCGAGCGCGTTAAACTAGCCAAACTGTGGACACTCGAGATAATTTGAACGGCGTTGTGTGTTATGTTGCTATAAGTTTTCACACTCGAATGCATTCGAGAATTGAAAATAACAATGTGAAAAAAAATTGTGATATTGATATTTATCATGGGATTGTAAGCTATATCGCTTACTTATTCAAGTATAAAAAATATATTTTTTCTACTTATCACTTACGACTTATCTCCTCCTTATGTAGTAATAGTTGAATATTACAATAGTCGACTATTTTCTGAAATATTATCAAAATCCAAAATTGCAAAAAAAAAATTTGTTTTTTTTGTATATTTGTAATTTTTTTCGCAAGACAGCGTTCTAAATTGTGTTTTTTATATTAAAAAAATTATTTTTTATCCGGCCTGTGAATTAAGGGGTTAAAGAAATCCTTATACTGTAACTAACTTATCAATATTTTCTAATTTAATTTTTCTAATTTTGGTTTGATATAACTTTAGTCATTTTGTTACTATAACAAACTTATCAATATTTTCTTATATTATATTCTATTATCAATATTTTTTTATATTATATTCTATTATTCTTTTGTATTATATTCTATTATCTATATTCTATTCTATTATATTATTTTGTTATATTATATTCTATTTGCTGATTTTTCTCCAAAATACTAATTTAAATAAATGAATTCATTTAAATTACACAACGATGTAATGGGAGTAAACACAATTCCATAAAACTCCAATGTATTTTCTAAAATGTCACTTTGCTCGTAATAGAAGAATTTGTCTGAAACAAACCGCTCCGACAATAAAAAACAGATCTTTTCCACTAACAGTGAATTCCTCAAGGAATAATAAAAGAATAATTTGCCAAAAGCCTATTACTTTGTTATACTATTGAAACTGTTAATGAAACTTAGATATCAAATATAATAGTTTAATTCTCTAAAATCATGCGAAAATTTAGAAGTGTAATATTTTCTTGGAAATGAAAATATCAAGCACGGTTATAGCAGAAATATTTCTCTATGGTAATCAATGAATTTTTAAAGAATTATACTCACCTATATTTGGATCAATATGTCTTATATTTTATCTGTGGATTATACTTCATCAATTATAATTATTGAATTGTCAAAATATAATTCATTTATACTATTTAGTTTTCTGAATTTGTCTTTCTTTCGATTAATAATTTTATAAAATGCGCTCATTTAAAATACTCAACGATGTAATAAAATAAAAATAATCACATTAAACTCCAATAAATTTCCTTAAATTTCGCTTTACGTAAAATAGAAGAATTAATCTGAAATGAACTACTCCAACAATAAAAAAATCTCTTTTCCACTAACAGTCTGCTCCTCTGAGAATAACATTAGAATATTTTCCAAAATATAATATTTTGTTTTACTGCTGAACTGTTCACGAAACGTTGATATCAAATGTTAACGTTTAATTCCCACAAGACATATGGCATTTTATAATTTGCATCTTTTCTTAAAAATGTCAACTATGAAAGTTACAGAACAATAATTAAATGTCAGACAATGAATTCTTAAAATAATATAGGCGTTTATATATGTATCAACATAGTTTTATTAAATGTGTTCCATGTATTTCATTTAAAATAGTTTTGTAATTTAGATATAATTTATTTTTTAGCTATTTTATTTCGTTTATTTTTTTCTCACAAATAGGAAATTAAAAACATTATCTGATTAAAATTGTCCAGCGACGTAATGAAAATAAAAATTACATCATTAAACTCCCAAATTTTATTAAAGTTTACTTTATCTGTAATAGAAGATATAGTCGGACGAGAAAAGCTACGGCAGTAAAAACACAGCTCTTTACTGCTAGCATCCATTTTCACTGGGAATAAGGAAAAAGTTTGTCAAAAGTAGATTAAGTTGTTATATTGTTGAAGATAGTCACGAAGCGTTGATTTCAAATGTTATTATTTAATTCCCACAACATGTAATCTTTTCTTGAAAAAAATATACCAAACACGAATATAACGAAAAAAACTTCTAAACATAAAGCAATGAATTTTTAAGGCATTGTATTCACTGCCATTTGCCTCGACATAGATTGTCTTTTTATTTGTGGTATAGTATTTCTTCAGAATCATAAAGTTTACTTTATCTGCAATAGCTGACGAGGTACGCTACGGCACTAAAAACTAACAACGTAACTCTTTACTACTAAGGGTCATTTTCACTCATAAAAATAGTAGAATAGTTTGCCAAAAGTATATTACATTGATATATTGTTAAGGCTAGTCACGAAGAGTTGATTTCAATTGTTATTGTTTAATTCCCATAAGTCATACGGCAACATATAACTGTAATCATGTCTTGGAAAAAATATATCAAACACGAATATAACGAAACCATTTCGAAATATAAAGCTATGGAATTTTAAGGCATTGTAGTCTCTGACATTTGCATCACCATGTATTGTCTTTTAATATGTGGTATAGATTATCTTTAGAATCATTAGATTATCTCTATATAATATGTTTATTGAGCCTCGGAAGTTCAGTCGGCAAAGACAACGACCTCATAACTGGAGGTTTGAGGGTTTGGAACCCGAGCCGACCTGAGATCCGCCATGTTCGTTAAAGATGACTGAGGCACTTAAAATATGTTCGTGGACCGCAAAGTTCTCAATGAATATCTCTGGTGGTGGCAGGCCCAAGCTTCTGCTTGGTCCCTGCTTCTGAATTGTGAGAACCCAATTGTGCTTAAGTCATATTTTTACCCTATCGGTATTTCTTAAAACGAAAGGCGCACCTCTTACCCTAAATACAAGTAGCGTATGGCTCAGTCGGGCTCGGTTTGACCAAGTGGCCTCAAAAACAACAACAATATATGCTTATTCTGTTCTGTTTTTATTTTTAATTTTTTTCTTCTGAATACTAATCTAAACAATTGAGTAAATTTAAAATGCTCAACGATGTAATGAAATTAAAAAAAAAAAACTTTTCATGCTGTTTAAATGCTGTTCAGATTGTTCGTAAACACAATCTAGTTATAACATGTATATATTTTTTTTAATTTCAAATAAACTGTAATAGAAGATGTAGTTAGGAAAGAACCCCTAAGGTAGTAGAAAACACAGCTCTTTTCTACTGAGTTCAACGCCACTGTGAACTGTAACAGAATACTTTACCAAAAGTATATTACTTTTTTATGCTGATGGAGTTGTTCCTAAAATGGTGATATCATATGTTATCATTTAATTTCCTTAAGTCATACGGTAAATTATAATCATAATTTTTACTTGAAAATAAAGATATCAATTATAATTGATATCTTTATTTAGAAATTCTGACCCATTAATAATTATTAATATGTCAGAATTTCTAAATTGAAGGCAATGAATTTTTGTTTGGAATTATTAAACTGCCTAGATATAATTTATTTACCCTATTCTGTTTTCTAAATTTTTCTTTTTGAATATTAAATGAAATAAATGAGAACTTTTTAAATTCATATCCATGTATTTCAAGAAAAGATAGCTGTTCATTCTGTGCAAAAGCTGTTGAAGCTGTTTGCCAACACTATAGAATTTTAATATTTTTAAAATTTTCAATTCATCTGTATTAGAAGATGCAGTCTGAATAAAACCACTACGGCAATAAAAATTGCAAATTTTTTCCACTAACTGACAGCTTCATAATACATAATAATAAAATAATTTCCCGAAAATATATTACGTTGTTATACCGCTGAACCTAATTTTGAAACGTTGATATCAAATGTTATAAATTAATTCCCAAAAGTCAGACGGCAACTTTTCATTGTAATTTTCCCCGGGAATAAAAATATCAAATATAACAATATCTAAACAGAAAGGAAAAGATTTTTAAAGGCATTATAGTCACTCCCATTTGGATCAAGAGGTCATTTTTTTCATCGGTGGTATACATTTGCTTTGCAATTATTAGATTGGCTAGATATAATATATGATATCGTGGCCTCAAAAACTAATTAAAATCTCAATTTCTAAGCTTAAATACTCAAATTAACGTATAGAAAACACTACCACCTATTCTACAATACGGGAGCGAATTCTGGGCAATAACCAAATTACATGAAGATAAATTACTAAGCTTATTTTTAAGAAAAATCTTTCGTGTAATCTATTAGATTGATAACTGTACATCCTTATTTAGCTTTGAAATTTACCAAATGTAACCTGATCAAGTAACCTGATATTGTTAAAGTTATAAAATGAAATAGAGTAGGATGACTCCGAAATTTATTCAGACCTGAAATGCAAAACCAGTAAAAAGCTCACTTTATAACAGGCTTTGTAACATTACTTTGTAACAGGTTGTATAGCCTTGAAAGAAGAAGAAGGTATAATATATTTGTTATATTGTGTGTGTGTTTTTGGTTTTTTCATTCAAATACTAATTATAGATAAGAAAACTCATTTAAAAAGAACATCTATGAAAATTAATTTTAAAAAAATCTGTTCAAGCTGTTTAAAAGCTGTTGAGGAGCTGGCCATAAACACCATTTAAGTACAATATTTTTTAACCTTTACTTTACATGGAATAGAAGAAAATGTCTGAAATAAGCCATGCCGAGCGTGAAAACGAAGATAATTTCCCCAAGCAGTCAACTCTGCTGAGAATAATAATCGGATACTTTGCCAAAAGTCTGTTCCTTTGTTATGCTTCTAAAGATCTTGATGAAACGTTGATATC
>CM063510.1:127111714-127164214 GCA_032207245.1 Pardosa pseudoannulata
CATTATTTTCGATTTACTGAAACTAATATTGATAGATTTCTACTAGATTATTTTCATATTTCATTTAAAATATCTTTTACTTTGTACACAGATATCTGTATTGCACTACAGATATCTGTGTACGATTTATTGCAGTTTCCAGCTATCATTTTATCATAGTTAACTCGTTTTGCATTTTGCATTTTGCATTAACTAATAAAACTTACATTTGGTATGCATTAAATTGTTCCACAGATTTAATCATATTAACGTAAAATTTTTAAAAGAGAATTTCCATCGCAATGCTGTAATTCTTATTTGTTGATATCAATAAAAGCATAAAACTTTATTTCTATTTTTCGTGTAGTTATGAAACAGTGCGACAGATATATAGATGGATAAATGAAATGTTTTCCATTTTGTTTCCTTCGTAAATGTCACAAACTTTGTTGCCATGAACAAAATAGAAATCGAGCTGCTACACTACAATGCTTGGCGTTACCTGACTTAATGATGCTAAAGTATATATAAAAAAACACAGAAGAAAATTACTATAACAAAGAAGCTTAGAGCTTTATCAATTTTGAAAGAACTATTGTCGTCCAAGTGTTAATACCTTAAAGTTGTATTATGAAGCGTTCAAGTGCTCATTAGTTCTTTGACCACTTCTTACAAAAAAGGGTTTCTTTCTAAAGTGTTACGATAATTTATTGGAAAAGAAGAGTATTCATGTCTAGTTTCCATGGTCGTCTCATCAGATGTACGATCTTTTCGGTGGCATTAACGAATTGTCGATAGAACTCGTGTAAACTCTAGTGGCCTACTGTCAAAAAAAATTCTGAAGAAGAAAGACGGATAAACAATTACAATTTGATGACAACTTCAAATCTGAAGAACCAAGGGGATAAATGAAGAATCGTGCAAAAAAATCTTAGCATTTCTCAATGCTATTAATAAAATTTTAGAACATAGAAGAACTGTATCTCTAGAAATATGGATATACTAGCATGTATCGTTATTTAAAAGGCTTCAAAGAATAGATATATCTTAATAAGTAAAAAACTATCAGTGAAATGACATATTCCTATTCTCGTCTATTCTTACTTATGCATCTGTGTCGAAGGTAGTAGACTAATATGCTTAATCGCTTCTGCTTTTACTGCGCTGGGGTTGCTATGACAGTAATACTTAGTAAAAAAGCTGCTAGAAGCCGATAAAGAACGATGCATGATAGTCATCCATAATTTCGACGGACGAGAGGGAATTTTCCCTTTACACGCGAAAACCGCGTTGTAAAAATTTGTAATGGCTTAAAATGCATTTTCTTTCACCGTTATCGGTATTCCGAAATAACCTAATGAAAGTCACATTTTAAAACTAATTTAACTAACTTATCTTTAAAGACTCTTTAACGTTTTCTTTCAGTACCTTGTTGGTTTACTTTAATCATTACCTACTCTTACTCCTTAAAGTGACGTCGGAAATGTCCTGGTAAAGGGGATGCCAGGATATCGTGGTTAATGGACCACAGTAAAATTGGAACTTAGTTTTTGAATAGGAAATTGATGACTTTATGTTGTTGATTAAAATTCATTGCTATAGAAACTGTGAAATTTATATACCTTTAAATAATTAGTGAAATTATCTGTTATGTGCTACAAATATACAAAACAATACACGGAAATTATAAAAAGATATGAATATTTATGCAATACATTCGGTAATGAAATAACTTATTACATTCTAAAAATAATAATGTGTCCTGACAAAGAGAATGTTTCGATATCATGATTAATTGACCACATTGATATATTGAAACTTACAGGAAACCGATGACTTTATGTTATTGATAATATATGATTAACAAAAAAAATTCTGCAACTTATACATTTATAAATAATAAAAATATTATCTCCCACGGGCTACAGATATACTAATCACTACTTACAAATTATTAAAAGAAACATAATTAAGCCTAAATTACTAATTCAATCATGACACTTGATTAATTAACCACATTAATATATTGAAACTTACAGGAAACCGATGACTTTATGTTGATGATAATATATGATTAACAAAACAAAATTCTGCAACTTATACATTTAAAATTAATAAAAAACATTATCTTCCACGGGCTACAGATATACTAATCACTACATACAAATTATTAAAAGAAACATAATTAAGCCTAAATTACTAATTCAATCATGAAACTTGATTAATTTACCACATTAATATATTGAAACTTACAGGAAATCGATGACTTTATGTTACTTATATGATTAACAAAACAAATTCTGCAATTTATACATTTATAAATAATAAAAAATATTATATTCCACGGGCTACAGATATACTAATCACTACATACAAATTATTAAAATAAATATAATTAAGCCTAAATTACTAATTCAATCATGAAACTTGATTAATTGACAACATATATATATTGAAACTTACAGGAAACCGATGATTTTATGTTATTCATAATATATAATTAACAAAACAAATTCTACAACTTATACAATCATAAATAATAAAAAATATTATCTTCCACAGACTACAGATATACTAATTACTAAATACAAATTATTCAAAGAAACATAATTAGGCCTAAATTATTAATTCACTCATGAAACTCCAATATATTTACAGGAAACAATGACTTTATGTTAATATTAATTTAAACAAAAAACTGCATATACATTTATAATAATAAAAAAATAAATTATTTTATTAAAGCCTAATAAATAAATATTTTTTTGAAAAATTATATTTTAAAAAAACACTTGGATAAATAATAATTAATTAATAAATTTTAACTTATATATATTTATATATAAATATATCTTAAATAATATACAAATATTATATATATTTATAAATAAGATTAAAATATTAAATATTATTTCAAAAGTCACACAGTTAATTACATAAAAAATTTTTCTATTCGTAAAGAATGGATTTTCGTGAAAACATAAATAATATTCCACTAGACACATTGTAAAAAAATATCTATACAAAAATTTAATGTTGATAGGAATATTTACTTAAAAATATATCACAATTATATCACTTTATGCTAACATGAGTGAAAAATAACTTATTTACAGGTAAAAATAATATAGATGTGAAAAAAATCTCATTTTGATTTGAAAATAAATATTTACAAACATCTAAATTGCATTTCCGATGTCACTTCATTGGCATACTAGATAACCGTGTAAAAAATGAAAAATGCATTTTAAGCATCTCGACACTATTTGTGCCAAATACCTGCTCAAATGCTCTAGCGTACTCATAAGGCAGCTTAAAAAAAATTGAAAAATTTATATAAATAAAATAAATTGCGACTGAAAAAAAAATTAAACTGGAACAGTTATTTTTACTACAATTGCATGTGTTTTAGACAGGAATATTTTTAAGCATTATTTTTACTCTTTAAAGTACAATTCTCCATTTCATATATATTACGAATAATACAATCCAGGCTTTTTGCTATTTTCCTTATCTGATTTGAAATGTGTGCAGAGAATAGACATGTTTAGAAATCATTATGTAATGTAAAGCCCTGAATATGCGAAATTTTTCCTTTATAATTACAACTTTGTAAATCTGAATTTATGTATAATTTTTTCTACAGAGAAGAGTTTTAATAGAAAATCTATATCTGAAATATTTACCACCGAATTTATATAAGAATTTTTCTCCAAGTGTATATACATTTTAATTAGACTTTTTTTTTGTTAAACAGCTGAATGCAAGAGTTAGATCTATTTAATTTATTGGTAGTTATTTTATGTACATAAAGAAAACACTTTAAGGTAAATTTGCATGTGAATAGTACATATGTTTAAAACGTAAGTTTAATTTCATTATTTTTATACATTACAAAATCTTTCGTTTTTTGTTTTTTTTTAAATATATAGCTAAGATTTTTTACAAAAATTATCATATATATACTTTAAAAAATTTCATTTGAAAAGAAATATAAAATATATATCTTGCACATGAACGAATTTTCGTTGTCTAAATAATTTTTTAAAAAATGTCACTTTAATTATCTTTATTGTAAATACATTGTTGAAAAATTCAATAAGAAAATACATAGTAAAATTTAGTAAGGGGATTACTCTTGTTTTTAAATTTTCATAATAAAGTGATTTACTTTTTCTAACATTTTTTTCTAAAAGTCACAATTTAGTTATTAAAATATTTCGAAGCGTTTAGTAAACTTGAAGTTTCATGAAATTTCTTTTTTAAAAGGTGAATAAAGAACTGAGAAATTTTATATTTATGTTTTTCTCAGGAATAATGCACATAGTTATTTTCTTTCATTGTAGAAATCGAGTTTGTTTTATCATAAATCACATGCAATCCTCATTAAATAAAAATCTTCCAAAGTAACAAAAGTAAATGTAAAAACATTTACCAAGATAGATTGCCTATAAGGATATTTAACTAATCAAAATTATAACGATATTATCTGGCTACAGAAATAGTTAAAGTTGTTATACGTTAAAAAGTGTTAAACATTTTCATCTTTAAGCAAGTTTGCCTTATGTTTATTTGAACATTTCAAAACTTATTCGATAGTCAAATGAAGGGTGACAACTTCGTTTCAAGACAATAAAAGCTCTTATATTATACAAGACATATGTGGATACATTAGTGTGAAAGCCTTGAATAGGCTACTTGTTAAGGTTGAGTAACCAATAATTTCAACTGTGAGACAGGATACCAATCTTTAAACAGTTTATTTAAGGATAACTGTAGATTTTCTATTTATATTTGGAAAGTTCAGATTTTTTTCTAATCTCTTCAACATTTCATATAAGCCAAAAACTTCTTGGATAAAATATATACTGCAATGTAAGATAACTTTTATGGGAGTCATTAACATATATCAACACCAAAATGTATCTAGATTATGTATTTTAATTATACAGAAACTCATCTAATATGATGGTTGACTGTAAAATTGTTTTAAATTATTAAAAAATGTTAAATTATTTTTTATATTTTTATACACTGATCCATCTGACCTGAAATCGATTTGAAGTAACTAACAATAGTGTACAATTGTGTACATGTTTTCGTGTCACCATTTCATTTGATCAGTCCAATAAAAATGCTAACTTGATACTATATTACAGTACAATGACAGAGCAGTTTCAAAATCTGATTAAAATTTGTATCTTTTATAATAATTAATTAATCAAAATACATACAAGAAAATTGATGAAAATTAAATAAAATATGTTTTAAAGGTTTTTTAATTTACTTAATTTTTAAGTTACTTAATTAAGTAAAATTAACTGTTTACTTGATCAATTCGCATTTTGAATTAATTTTTGGAAAGTGAACATATAGTTTTAGTAAGTTAGATAATTAAATTATTTTAGTTTTAAAAGTTAATGAGAGGAATATTAATTTAGAAGAGAGTAAGGAATGCAGATTAGAAAACAACAGCTTATAGAGTCAAATAGCTAAAGATACGAAACAGTATATATAAAACTAGTCATAAAGTATTTTATCTGTGTGCAATTATCTCGCACTGTGATTTATTCGTAAGTCTTTGAGCGTTTATACGACATAAATAAGGCAGCTATTATAATGTAGAAATTAGACACTAGGCTCATTTACCTCGAATTAAGCTCATCACGGTAATATTTTCATATATTTTGTAAATTCAAGAATTAAATTATTATAATTAATTTTTTAATGCATCATTTTTATTATTTCTTGTTTGGAAGGTGATAAAGAATTTTGTCAGAAAATGCGTAATTTAGTTTAGATTTTTTAAAGTTTGCATTTTTATTTGAGTTTTTAATTTATGCCTTCTAAAAATCATACGAACATGCTTAAAGTACCCCTGTTTTGACCCATCATGAGTCTCTAAATACTTAATACTATTTTACAGAAAAATATTAGATGTTCAATATTTATTTTATTTGCTATAAAAATATGAAAATGTTCATCTTAAATGATTAAAATAAAAATATATAACAATTAATTTAGAATTTAAATCTGTTATCTGACTAAACGTAGTATTTAAAAAAATTTCCTACGCAGGTCAGATTAATTATTTTTGTTTTGTTTAAATAGTTACATTATCTATAGAATGAATTAATCTTATTAAATGAGTACAACATTAGAAATTAAAAAGAATTATTTGTTATAAAAGTATGAAAATTTTTATTTTAAATTATTAAGATAAAAAAGTGCAATAACTGATACAGAAGAATTTTTTCAATCGGCAACAATTAAAAAAATTACTTCCTGGGTATGCCTATATGTTTTTTTGTCTGTAGTCATATTATCTGTACAATGATATAATCTTATTCAATTAACAAAAGATTGTTAAATGTTTAAGAACTATTTGTTACTGAAAATAATTATCCTATTTGATTGAAATAAATATATACAGCAAAGAATATAGAAGAAATAAAAATTGTTATTTATCAATCCACAATATTTAAAAAAATTGTACTTAATAGAAATACATAAATAGACTTCTGTGTTAAAATAGTTATTTCATCTGTAAAATAAATAAATCTTATTCAAATAATTCAACAATTAGGCAATTTTTGATGACAGGGCAATTATATTATATCTACATTTTAAAAATTGTCATGGATTTTTAAAATCCCTCTATCAAAATATATTTATATTATTTATTATTATATAAAATTCAGTTTTGAGACCACCGTAATTTAAGTTGTCTGAAGAAATCTATATTCTGAAATAAGTTAACCTCGGGATCTTAATATATCAGACATTATTATTTTTTTTTCTGAAAATTCTAATATATTGGTTGTTTTATATATTTTAATGTAATATGTGGCGACAGATTATTATCTTGTAAGAACTGAAAAAGGTCATAAATATTTTATATTTTTTGTAAAATTTTATTAAATATTTAAAAGATTAGGGTTTTTAAAAACATATAAAATTTTGGTATGCATCAAGACTCCTTTAAGGACTTCGGGTATTCTATCTACAATTTAAATGCAATAATCTTAAAACTACAATCTATGCAACTAATAACTAATATAGAAATATTTTTGAATCAATAACTCGTTAAGTTCAGTAACCTGAATCGCAGCTCTCTCGTGAGTTTGTTTATTTTTGGTTTATTATGGCAAACATACCATAATTAATACTTAAACATAACTAAACTGTCTGATTATCTGAATGATATTAATTTAATTTATAGGTAACACAGATATGTAAGCGTAGTAGAAAATTTAAATTTATGTATTGAGAAGAAATTTTTAAAACAGAAGAGTAGTGGTATAATATAATTTTGCTTTCTTCTTTATGGATTTTTCTAAATTTTTTAGTCCAATAATTTAAGTGGAAAATCTTCCCAATTTATAGCAAATAAAATTCTTAATTACCTCACATTTTGTTTTATAATTTTATTAAGTATTTGAAGATTTGGGTCAAAAAATACTTTAAGCCTACAGGAGGCACGTGTTCCTTTTGACTTCAGTTCATTACAATAAATTGCTCTCAAAGTATATATTAAATAATTTGCCTTTAAATTATATTCCATGTTATTGCTCCCAATATTTAAAATTAACACAAACTGCCTCTTCCTCAAGATAAATTCATTACAAAATTTATTTTTTCATGCAAAGTATTCTGAATAATCCTTTATTTGAAAGAGTCTAATACAAAATATGTGATTATTGTTATATTTTTTAAATTTCAAAAATTCTTACAAATTAAGAAAATACTTTTCTTTTCTGAGTGTTATTTTATAATAAATAAAACGTCAAATAATTTATTTATAGTTAAAATGATTACAGCATTTTTGGTGAATAATGCATTAGGTTAATTTGAATACATCATCCTTATATTCATTGTAATACTTTAAATATGAAAGACATTTTAAATAAATGATTACTTTTAATTTGGTTTAATTTCTTTTAAGAAATAGATGTAAATTTCTTGAAGGGGAGGCAACTTTTTATATCATAGAATCATACTCTAAATTTTAAGAATGATTGTATATTTTTGAGTAATATTCCAATTTGAAGCGCTTAAATTTCATTGAAAAGTTTAGGATAATTATGTTAAACATTTATTGTTAGTAAATTGTGCAGTAGCAGAGTGTTTAAGTATTTCAGTTTCTTACATACCTGAAATTTGTTTTGTTAGGTGTCTGTATAATCATGCCTTAAGACTTCATATACCTGGCTTCTATTTAGCAATATTTCACTACCTTCAGAAATATCAACACTTAGCACAGCAATTTTAACGACATGATTTTTGGAAGAGAATGGAATAATTTTCTTTCTTATTATATAGATTTGGAAAAAAATGACACGATTTTTAATAAAATTAATATCCTGTTAAACTTATGGTGCTCTTTGTTTATATATTATCAGACTGTAGATATACTCAGGTAAATCAGAGACAAGACCCCGGTAGAATTTATGCGTTTACAATTCCGATATTATAATGTCGCGAGGGAATTAGTATATTAATGAGCATGTATCAAAATAGATGTATTCACTGATTCAGCAATTACTTAGGCTAGAATAAATGTGAAAGTGTGTATTGTACATTTTCTCTATTAAATTTTAACATCTGCATATACATATCTGAGAAGTGAATAATATTTCATTTGATCTATACAGTGTAGTGTTATACAATAAATTTATATTTAAAGAATTTATTTTTCAGTAAGCAAGTGTTACTGAATGGTTGTTACGATATAATACGCATGTTTCAGTATATTGTCTACTTTCAGTTAAAACTTTCTTAATTATTCATATACATATAGTAGAGAAACTTATTTGAGTATAGATGTATATTAATGTACATTAAAAAACGTAGAAATAACAAATATTCCGTTAAAAGCCAGATATGTTTTACTTTACATGCATGTAATATTTTGAAGGTGTTTTGTACTTACTGAATTCAACGTTGCCAAAGTAAATTTGATTGCAGTACTATTCGTGCAAAGGTTTTCATGTATATGAGCTTTATATTCTTAAACAATACTGATATGAATATTATCGGACGCATATTATCTTTTGTTAGTACTGTATTTTTATTATCAAATACTCCTCCAGATGTATAAGAAATAGTTTTGCTGCAGCTTCCATAAATATTAGAGAACTTTACATGCATTTTATTGCAGTTGTTGACCTTTTAAGGAAATTTCTTTTTGATTGTATACTAGATGTTTATAACTGTATCTTTCATATGCAAATAGTTCGTTCTGCATATAAGCCTTTTATTTCTATGTTTGACGACTATAAATTTATAAATGTAAGATATATTTACAAAATAGGCTGTTATATGTTTCAAATCTAAATAATGTGAACATGATGTGAAAATTCTTTTCTTCTACAAAAGCAGTATTTCTGAATAATAATTTATCTCCATATTTCTTATAATATCAAAACTGTTAATGTTGAAATATCATCAGCCAGAAGACTTAATATACATACTTGTTTCGTTTCTTGTACGAGCTTACAAATACACTGCAAGTTATCCTTCGAATCATTTCCGAATATTTTGACAATCACATTCAAAGTATCACATCCGAAAATATTTTGGGAAAATATTGGTAAAACTAAAAAAAGAAAAACGCTGATTTGTAACCTTTCTTTTCAGTTGATGAATGTTTGGTTTCAATTTTCTGACATTTATTTTATGTATTTCGCCAATATGTGTGTGTAAATCGTCTTTAAACTGTAATAGAAATGCTTATATTATACTGCCAAATAAATAGTATTATTAGGTGGCAACGGCTTCTTATTTTCACAAAACTGCTTTCAATTGTTGTCTTGAATAAACTGTAGTGTTTGTGATACCTAAAAATGAAAAATATTATTTCAGACACGAAAATATTAAGATTTCTTGAATTTAATGTCATATGTTTTTAGGGAGTAAGCTGAATTTTTCAATACTAGATATTATGCCTGGATAGTAAAAATACTGATATTTCTTCAATTTCATGTCACATTCTTTATGGAATAAGCTGAATTTTTAAATACTAGATATTATATCTGGATAATGAAAATTTTAAAATTACTTGAATTTTATGTCATACGTTTTTGGGGAATCAGCTGATTTTTTTAGTACTAGACATTATGTCTGGATAACGAAAATATTAAGATTTCTTGATTTGTACCTCATATGTTGTTAGAGAATCAGCTGAATTTTTCAATACTAGATATTATGTCTGGATAATGAAAATATTCCGACTCCGAACCCGCAACCTCGCAGTTACAAGATCGTTGCTTTTGCCGACTGAGATGAACTACATATTAACAGCATACACAGTAATGTTTGTAACCTCGTTTTAAACGTTCAACAATATCTGTTCTATCATTTAAGTTTAATAAATATAATACGCTGGTATCATATAGAAATAATTCTCCAAAAACTATTATGGCACGCTCTATATAAGCCCCTGCTAACTCGATAAGAATTTTCTTGTAACAGCCATATCAACCAATACGATAAACTCGTGGACTATGATACTATAAAGGCAGAAACTACCTGTTTAGGTTATTTTACCTTTTAATACACGAAAAACGAGTAAAATGAATGGTTATTGTTTAAAAAATAACGAAAATTAACAAATTGGTTTCTTAAAAAATCGTTAAATTTGATAAAAAAAAGTTAACCTTATTTTTTCAAAATACAATATCTAACATGTAAAAGAAAGTTAATTATATTAAAATGCTTTTATCAGTCAGGTAGAAAGGTTGTGGAATATTAATTATTAGAAATTTAAAAATGTATTAACTGAAAATTGTATTCTAAAATTCAGGTTAATTTATTGTTAATTAAAATCAAATATATTAAGTAAAAAAGGAAAATATATTTACCTTTGTACGAAAAATGTAAGTCTGGCATTACTTACACCTCTAAAGAAATTTACTATTATTAAAAAAATTAACAAAATATATTTCTGATTAAAAACTTAATTTTCAAGTAATTTTGGTTTTAAATTTTTTTATTTATTTTCAAAAATTAGAAATAAGAGAATATTAATAGAATAGAAATCTTCTTCTGTAAAATTGATGTTGCTCCCAAATCCATGTTTCCTGATTTTTGATCCATGATCCATGATTTTTATTTCATCACATATTTCTTGAAGAATTCAGGCAAAGTCAGTTAGTTTTTATATATTTTATCTAACTATGAAAACCTACAGGGAAATTGTATATTTGATTTTATAAAAATTAAATTAGTATACTTCCATTTTCAATAACTACAAAACAGTTAGGAAAAAATTTTATTTTGTCTTTTCACACATGATCGTAAATTTTCGTAAATCGCATGTCTTAAATTTTACTTACCAGCTACCGCTTAATACAAAACCATGGTTAAAATGGAAATTGAGTTATATGCCTGTACTTTCCATGATGTGAGGAAGGCTTGAAAACAGGAACAAAAATTACTTTTAGACGTGTCTCCTGAGGTTAAGGAAAAAGTGAATTAAAAACCAAATTTCTCATAAAATTTAAGATAACATGCAAGCTGGAAAGTTAAAAAATATATTAATATTTAAAAATTAAACTGAAATAAACTATAATAAAGAGAAAAAAATCACCAATACGGATAAAGTAATCAGTGCAAAAGTTTCATTTTGAAGAAGTGTTCGGTCTTTAAGAAACTAAGATATAATTAGATAACATTATATTATACTTATGATAATTTAAATACCAATTTCTCTTACAACTTTCATTGATTCTATCTTTTTCGTTTTTTCTTAAAATGGATCAGTTGAACGTACCATTAAATTCTCCAAAAATATGTCTGGGTATTTGCATTTTAAATATGGAATTCCTTTTTCACATCAAATTAAATGTGCCGTAAATGTATTAACTCTAATGTACGTTTTTAATTGCAAAACTTTAACATTACTGCTAAAAGCATCGTAAGTAACCCGAAGAAATGCCTGGGACATGAAATAAATTATCAATAAAACACATGGAAAGCCATTAAAATCTTTTCAGCGCATCCAAATTATAATTTACTATCTTAATTGAAATCTCAAGTGATTCGGTGATTAAAGATAAATTGATGATTAGGAATAAGATATATCCTAGTCCTCTTTCCTTACCCATTTTCAGTACACAAAAACTAATTTTAATTGATATGGTAGTTTTTAGGAATTTAATCCTAATGAATTTAACCAACGTCATTCGCAAAATATTTCTGCTAATTTATATCTCGAATATTTAAAGGTCATAATATTAGATTTTTCTACTTAAACGTCGGGAGATAATTATAAAGATTAAAAAAAATTGTGTTGATCGAAATAGATTTAATTCACATCTAAACACATAATTTTCGTTCTACTCATTTAATGTTTTAGTTCTTCAAGTTTAATAGCAGAAGCTAGATCAACTTTCAGATTTTTTTTACACAAAACAATATAATTACCTATAAGAAAATGTTAGTGCTTAAAGAAGACTAATGCTGTGAGTAAAGTACTGTAATAAAGTAACTGTCATATTGATACTAAATATGACTATCTAATGGTAAGGCAAATTCATACTCAATAATTTGTGAAAAGTTCGCTGGCAGACGGAATATAGAATCTGAGAAAACCGATTTCATTCTATACTATTAACGCCATTTGATGTCTATTCAAATCTCATGTATTTCTCAATATTACTGTAATAAAGTACTGTAATATATATTGAAGTTGAGAATTTAGCGTTAATTCATATTCTAAAATATATCATACTTAATAATATAAACTCTATATAAAACCTTACATGCGTAATCAATATATATTTCAATATTAAGATCACTAAGGGCCGGTCTCAGCAATGTCGTTTAACGCTAACCACGATTAATCTCTGATTAAACGGCGAATTAAGTTCTACTATAGGTTAGCTCCATGGGTTAATCGCTGTTAAAAATTATATGGAATGAAAAATTCTACTAGTATTCCCCTATAGAATAAAAAACCCTTTCAAAATATATTTAATTTTTATAAAGCGTTTCCTCTAAACGGAATATAACTACAATTATTGATATCATTTTAGGAATATGTAGTTTTTGTCCTTGGTCTAACGATTTCAAATGTGGTATCCAAAAGTAGAATAAAAAGTAAACACATTATTGGTAAGAAAGTATAAAGTAAAAGAAGAATCTCATTTATAGATATAAGGTTTTTCCTAAATGACATATTTTGACCAAAAATATAAAGATTGTTTTTGTTCTGCAAGAAATTAAACTAGGTTTTATTTATCATTATCAAAAGACATTTTTCCTAAAAACCTGATAATTTTACAGCACTAAAATCTGTATTTTTTGTCATGTTCCCTTATTTTAAGCTTCTAAAAACAATATTTTCCAGTTTGAAGACTTTTGTACTAAATTAGTAATTTTAAATTTTGACTAGATTTAGTAATTGCATTAATTTTATGTATTTCTAATTCAAATTTTTTCCATTAGTGCATTTGACATAAAATTCAATATAGATTTTAAAATTACAAAATGTCTTTCATGTTGCAGAGAATTTAATACCGCAGATACGTTACCACTCAATTTTTTTCTAAGAGTCTTGTATTTTAATAGGAAATTGTATTCTAACAAATTTATAGTGCTTAAAATCTTATATGTGCATATTACCATATCATATATTCACATAATAAAAATACGTCAATTCAACGTAATTCAACATCCCTTGTCCAGTTAATAAAATTCTATAAAACTAATACAGGCTGACTAAAACTTTAATAAAAAATACGAAAAGTTTAATGCAAATTTAATATTTGCTAATTAAAAAAAAACTTTGAGTACAATTTAACAAATAAAATTTGTGACTCGAAACATATTTATCGATGTTGATTGCGAAAAAAAATATCAGTGTTACATCTAGAAATTATTTATGATAATTTTATTTTAGTTTTCAGGAAGAATGTCCTAGTAATTAATATGTAAGAAAAAACATCATTTAAAGGGATATCTAAAGAATGAGCAGTTTGAACTGTAATATTTTTAAATAAAACAAACAAATGCAAGGAAACAAAATGCAAATTAACTTTCAAATTGCTGAAATCTTTTCAATAATATGATAGATGTTCTATGTACCAACATGAAGCAGCACTTGCAACATCAAGAGAACAGCTAAATTCGTCACGCTTTCACCATCATTGTTTTCACCATCATTATACTTATATATATATATATACATATATATATACATATATATATATATATATATATACATATATATATACATATATATATATACATATATATTTATATACATATATTATATATATATATAATAAAATATAATACAGATAAAAAATTATATATTTATATATATTGCATTATTATATATGTATATATATCATATATATATATTTATATATATATATATATATATTATACATATATATATATATATATGTATAAATTCGTCACATTTCACCATCATTTTTTATAATCTTTATATTATATATATATATTTATATATATACATATATATATATATATATTTATATATCTATATTTATATATACATATATATACATATATATATTTATATATATTTATATATATAATATATACATATATATTACATATATTTATAAATATATATATTTATATACATATATTAATATATATATATATATATATATACATATATATATATATATATATATATATATATATTTATATATATATATATATATATATATATATATATATATTTAATATTATATATATATATATATATTATATATAAATATTTATATAATATATATATATATATATATATATATATATACATATATATATATATATATATATAGATAAATTCGTTTATCATTGTTTTCATAAATCATATTTTATATATATATTTATATATATATATATATATATTTATATATATATATATATATATATAATATATATATTATATATATATATATATATATATATATATATATATATTCATATATACATATATACATATATATATACATATATATATATATACATATATATATATTATACATATATATATATATATATATATATTTATATATATATATATATATATATATATATATATTTATATATTATATATATATATATAATATATATATATATATATATATATATATATATATATATATATATATATATATATATATATATATAATATATATATATATATATATATATTATATATATATATATATATATATATATATATATATATATATATATATATATATATATGTATATATATATATATATATATATATATTATATATATATATATATATATATTATATATATATATATATATATGTATATATATATATATATATATATATATATATATATATTATATTATATATATATATATATATATATATATATATATATATATATATATATATATATATATATATATATATATATATATATATATATATATATATATATATATATATATATATATATATATATATATATATATATATATATATATATATATATATATATATATATATATATATGTTTCAGCAAGAATAACTGGTAATTATATAAAAGAATAAAAGATGAGAAAGTAAACGAACATAATTAGATTAGTAGTTAAATTTAGTGGTCAGGTTAAATTTCCTACCCAAACCACCTTTATTGTAAACATTTTCGTAAACTCCAATTTTATTCAATTTCCTCTAGGGACATTCTTAATCAATTTAAACAATTTATTTTGTTTATCCAGTACAATTGTTTCCCTGCAATGGGCAAAAAATTCTATTTGGGCATGATGAAAAAAAATTAAATTAAAAAATACAGTTTGTTTATGTCTTATTATTTGATAGTAATATAAAAATAGTATCTTCTAATCTTAGTAATTTTAATTAATTTTTCATATCTATAAATGTTTAACAGCTGCTATTTTTTAAAGCGTTGAATAAATATAAAATTTAAAAAGATTATGATTAATGAAGTCTGAAATTGTAATCATCCTAAATAATAAATAAATGTGAAGTATGACTAGCCATTCATCATGCTTATTAGTTGTCAAAATAAAATTATATAATTATGGATTATAATCGTTTTCTTCAAGTTTTTCAACATTATACTTATGAATAATTTTTAATAATATATTAAGGCATTATACTTATGAATAATTTTATAATTTCTTAAGGGTTATGTGGACTTTCAGCTGGACTCTATTTGACTGACATGTTGATACGTTTTCTCAATGAATTAGAAAACGATAGAATAATAAATTCTTAGTATTTCTCAACCTAAAATTAGTATTATGGTTAACACAAAGTACATTGTAGTTATTACTAATAATGCAAATTTTTAAACAATTAAGTTTATATTTTAAAAATACTTAAAACACTCTAGTCAAATTCATTACTATTCATTTTCGATGTAATCTATAACCTATTTGTGATATCGCATATAAAGTCAAATTTAATTTAAAAATTAGTGTGTTTTTATAAGTAAAATATGTTAGTTTTGTACTCAAATGAACCTTTTTAATCATTTTGTACTAGAAAAAATATATACCCGCTGCTATTATTTTCTAAGTATCTCATGATATTAACTAATATTTTCCTTAAAAGCGAAATTGTATTGTTATTGTTTTCTAAGTATACATAAATATGAACTAAGATAATCCGTAAAAGCGAAAAAGTATCCTAAAAGATAAATGAATTATGCATAAAATGGTATATCTTCCCGGGCCATCAAGCATTTATAATAGAACTCTTCAAGTAATTAATATTCTCTTGCAATTTTTCGTCAAGTTTTAAACCTTATTTACAATAAACAGCTGCTAACTAAAGGGAACTCTTCCCAAATATCGAATTTTACAGGACAACATTATAAAGTATTTTATAGACTTATTTCAGTATGACCATTTATATTGAAAAACGTTATAAACATCTTGAAGTAATAAAGAAAATATAGTAGCTGTAAAACGATGACAATAATAGAATTATTAAGTTTTATACCTAAATGAGAGTCTTTACATGGAAACTATATTACTTTATTGTGCTTTCTTTGTTTCGAAATCGATTTTAGGTATCTTTAAACTTTAAATTTTAAGTCTTATTCTATGTTTACTTTTCGGAAATTAGGATTAATCTTTTATTATATAACACACAAACCATATCCGAATATGCAAACACCTCATTTTTTTAATTGATAAAGTGTCCTTTATTTACGTCTTATTGATAATATGTGGAAAATTCAAACCAGTTGATTAAAGTAAATTGCGTTTAAAACTCAAAGTTATATAAAGTCTTATTATCTCTGTTTAGGATTAGTACATATTTGAATAAAACGAATATCTGAAACTATAATGTAAATCGAATATAAATAAATGTTTTTTTCATAGCCCTATTACCCTCGAATATTACTTTATCAATTTAAAAGTTCATTCTTTCTTTCAGATACTATTGTTTTGATATCAAATACATACATCAATCGACATTATGCACACGAATAACATATTCAAAATATTAAACCAATAATTTGTTTTCACTCCTGAAAAAACATTTAAAGTTATTTATCTACTGTCAAATCTTAAAAACATAAATGCTTTTTATTACTTTTATCCCACATATTAACATATCTTATGCGAAGGAGGGCAGTTTAGAAATCTAACTTATCTTCTGGGAAAACACAATATTTCATACACTAAACAGAAACGTGTCGATAAACATTTATGAGAAAGTCCAGTATTTAAAAAATGTTCATCTTTTACAAAAAGTCACTTATCAATCTGTAAAAGAGCATAAATTGGGTAGTAAATTGTTTCCTATAGAAAATTTTATAATTTAATTTTTAAATCGTATTTTGTTTGATATTATTTATTCCAATGGATTTCTCCGAAAGAATTTGTTACACAATAGAAACCAGATTTTCATAAACCTATCTATCACCTTCGAATATTAATTTATCAATTTAAAATTTCATTCTTTTTTTAAGATACTATTGTTTTGATATCAAACACATACAGCAATTGATATCGTTCATAATAATAAAATATTCAAAACATTTAAAGAACAATTTCTTTCCACTCCTTAAAAGAAACATTTAAAATTATTTATCTACTGTCAAATCTCAAAAATATAAAGCCTCTTTACTACTTTTATCCAACATTTTAGCATATCTTATCCGACGGAGGGCAGTTTAGAAATTTAACTTATCTTCTGGGAAAAAGCAATATTTCATACACAAGACAGAAAATGTCGATAAACGTTTATGAGAAAGTCCAATATTTAAAAAATTTTCATCTTTTACAAAAAGTCACTTATTCTGTAAAGGAGCATAAATTATGTACTAAATTGTTTCCTATAAAAATTTATAATTTATTTTTAAATCCTATATTTTTAATATTATTTATTCCAATGCATTTCTCCGAATGAATTCGCAGCACAATACAAACGAGAGTGGGGTGATTTAAGCTTAGATAAATCATAACTTGATACATTATGTACCAACATACATATCGTATGTTTAAAAATACTAAAATGAAAGGTTTCTTTTACGATAGTATTCTACTAAGAACTATTATGGTGGTGTCCCTCAGGGGTCCAGCTTAGGTCCTAAGCTTTGGCTGATGATTATTAATGAACTTTTAGTCAAGGCTAATGCCCCACGTTATTTTGGAGAGATTACGAAACCATATTTGGAAAAAAATTATAAATGGGCAATTGAATGTGAGCATAAGTGTGCACTTATACAATTATAAAACTGGGGAAAAACATAAGCTCTTTTCCCAATATCAAGATAGGCAACATTAAAATCAAGCACAAAAAGGTTATTAAGTACCTTGGGGTACACATTGACAATAAATTAACTTGGACTGCCCATTTGAGGCAGCTAAAGAAAAAATTACTAATTTTATGGTAAAAATAAATAGCATTAGTAGAGTTCGATGGGGTGTCAACTCTATCTTATTGAAGAATATTTATAATAATATTATTGAGAAACAGTTAACTTATAACTGTGAAATTTGGTACAGGGACACTAGGAGAGTATATAATATGCTAAATTCTCTTCAACGCATTGCGTTGTTGACGATAACTAAAGCGTACAGCAGCGTCTCTACCGCTGCGTTACAAGTTCTAGCTGGCGTTATTCCCATTAATTTGATCTGCGAAAAGCAACAAAAATATTATTTATTGAAACATAAAAGGAAGAGTATTATAATTGAGGGAGAAGTTATTCATAATGATGATGTGGACTCTCTCCTTTTCCCCGTTGGGATGACTACGAAATTGATTGGGTAAGATCCGATCAGTGTAATAAAAGCTTGATGATATACACGAACGGTTCGAAGTTATTGGACAAGCTGGGATTCGCCCTGATCGTGGTGTTGGAAAACAGTATTGTCTATAAGGCTCAATATTGAGTCGGGGAAAGAGGCACTGTTTATAAGTGCGAGGTCTTAGCTATCAGTAAAGCTCTCGACCTTATTCTGGCGAACAACCTCCCAGAGGTTTACATTAGAACTGATTCTCTTTCTGCTTTATATGCGATCACGGGAAATAGTAGACATTCTTTAATTATGAGTTTGAAGAGCAAGTTGAGAAGTTGTAGCCAAGTTATACATTTGAATTGGGTTCAAGCTCACGTCGGTGAAGAATTTAACGAAATTGTGGATGGTTTGGCAAAAGAAGCCACGAGAAAGAAGGAAGTGGACTTCGAAGTTGGATTTTCAACTCAACAGATCAAGACTTTATTATTTAAAGAGGTGCTACAGAGGTGGCAAGAGGATTGGATGAACGATGACAAGGGTCGACATCTATTTGAATTCTTTCCGTCGGTGAGCATTGGTAGGCTCGAAGATAACTTCTTCATTAATCAGATCTCTACTGGCCATGGGGCCATTCCGGCTCATCAAGCTAGGCTATTCGGAAAGAATCCTAGCTGCTGGTGTGGAGACAAAGATGGCTCCCTCAAACATTTAATTTATATATGCAAGCATGGTGAAAATATCAGGAAACAATGGTTTCCTAGTAATTTTAACAAAGTTCCTATCAAATATCTATGTAACTCTAACAAGTTCAGGATTGGACTTCTCGCTCTTATGGAGCTTTACTTTAATATATCTATTGATGTTTAATTTTGCTTCTATGATTGTCTTTATGTTTATATTACTTTTATGTATTATTGATTGTAATAAAGAGCTCGGTAGTTCTTCAAAAATTTGGTTAGGTATATTGTTTTGAACTTGGTATTGGTCTCGATTGCTGTCTCGGCAACTAGTCTTCTTTTCCGTATGGCTTAGGCTAGGTCGGGCGTTGGAAGTAACTTACGATAGTATTCTGCAAACTGTTAATAAAAGGCAAGATGCTTAAAATAAATAAAACAATAAAATATGTTTTAGGAAATATTTTAGTATTCAGTGTGTTTTGGCAAGATCTAAAACGTAATGTCTTAATGGACAGGGACCTGATTTTTAACAAGACGAGTATAACCTTTCTTTTTGATCACCCCTCGTTTATAAAAGAATAAGATGGAGCAAAGTTTAGCTGTAGAAATAAGTATACATCAATCAAATTTTACATAGATATCAGTCTAAAACAAATTCTACGAAGATGTAATGCCAACAAAAATGTAATATAGATTTTCTATTTAAAAGTTTGGAAAATACTGTGCACAAAAGAATGAAAAGTGAATACGGGAATTGAAGCTGTAATGAAAGTTTCCCACGTACAAAAAGTAGCTTTACAGAAAAATTTGAATCCAACTCCGTTTTTATGTATCAGCAGAGAATTCAAAATAACTAGAAAATTTTTTGCATAAATGTAGACATTCTCTTGTTTCAATTTTCACATGATCTTGCATAGCTCTGTTTTCTTGAAACATCAATAAATTTATTGCATATCCTACTTCAAGCATTTTGTTTTCCTTGTACACGCAGCGACCTACTATTTCATGCAAGTTGTTCTGAATCTTTTTATTCAAAAAAGGATCTGTTCTTCAGTTACAGATTTCTTCTACAGCGAATGCTATTTATTCCTCTTCCTCTCAAACTTTCCTGTATTTTAGAGATGAAAAACGCTGAGTTTCGTTCAGTGTCCAAAGAATTTCCTGCATTGCACATCTTTTCAGTTGAAACCTTTTAAATTTTATTCCTTTATGTAAATTCAGAAAATCTGACTGAAATGTTTTATATAAATTCAGCCACAAGCATGAGAGTTTTTTGTCTCAGTAGTTCAGGTGATCTTTTGAAAAGTTAAGTTTTATTGTCGAAGATATTATTTTACACAGCTATCAAATTTATTAATCAATTAGATAAAAGATGCCGTAGATTTAATTTTCACTTTTTGAAATGCTGCTGTTTTTCTTTTATCTATATAGATATCAGTCTTTAAGATGTAGAACAGAACGTTGACGTAAATGCTTTCCTAGCTCAATTCGTCGGATAATCTGATTTCTATGGCCTCAATTTTTAGCATTCGTATTTGAATTAACCATTACTTTAACATTCGAGTTCAATTTTAGTGATATTAATTAAAATAATAAATTTTAAGTGTATGTAATTAACATAAAGTAATCTGATTTATATGGCTTCATTTTTTAGCTTTCCCATTTTAATTGACTATTACGTTAACATTTGAGTTCAATTTTAGTGATATTAATCAAAATAATAAATTAAGTGTATGTAATTAAAATACGATATATATAAAAGAAATAAGCTGTTTTTTCTTTTACCTCTATAGATATCAGTCTTTAAGATGTAGAACAGAACGTTGACGTAAATGCTTTCCTAACTCAATTCGTAAGGTAATCTGGTTTCTATGGCCTCAATTTTTAGCTTTTGTATTTGAGTTGACTATATGTTAACATATGAGTTCAATTTTATTGATATTAATAAAAATAATAAATTTTAAGTGTATGTAATTAAAATGCTATGTATATAAAAGAAATAAGCTGTTTTTCTTTTTCCTCTATAGATATCAGTCCTTAAGATGTAGAACAGAACATTGTCGTAAATGCTTTCCTAGCTCAATTCTTAGAATAATTTGATGTCTATGTCCTCAAATTTTAACATTCGTATTTGAATTAACCATTACGTTAACATTTGAGTTCAATTTTAGTGATATTAAACAAAACAATAAATTTTAAGTTTATGTAATTAAAATACGATGTATATTAAAAGATATAAGCTATTTTTTCTTTTTACCTCTATAGATATCAGTCTTTAAGATGTAGAATAGAGTGTTGACATAAATGGTTTCCTAGCTCAATTTTTAAAGGAATCTGATTTCTATGGCTTCAATTTTTAGCATTCATATTTGATTTAACCATTACGTTAAAATTTGAGTTCCATTTTAGTGATATTAATCAAAATAATAAATTTTAAGTGTATGTAATTAAAATACGATGTATATAAAAGAAACAAACTCTTTTTCTTTTACATCTATAGATATCAGTCTTTAAGATGTAGAACAGAGTGTTGACATAAATGGTTTCCTAGTTCAATTCTTAAAATAATCTGATTTCTATGGCCTCAGTTTTTAGCTTTCGTATTTGAATTGACTAATACATTAAATTTTGAGTTCAATTTTAGTGGTATTAATCAAAATAATAAATTTTATGCATATGTAATTAAAATGCCATGTATATAAAAGAAATAAGAAAGATTGTGTATGTAATTTAATTACATTACTTTCTCATGCAAAGAATTGAGGTACACTTTATCATTTGCCGAGTAAATGCCAGAAATATAGATTAATTTGCTGGATTTACCTTTGCTTTGAATGTAACACATTATTTCCCACTTCACCTATATAAAGAAAGGGTTGTCTATCTACAGGTTACGCAGTAAGTGAGATTTCAAATTGTTAACACATTGTGCGGGTACATTTCGCAGAGGAATTGCACCGGTAGCGGGCATTTTGCGGGTAAATTTAGTTATTCAGTTAAATCACAAAAGATCGAAAATTATTTAATTTTTTAACCAACTCTTCATATTTTATATTGAAATATATAAACAAATATATAAATAGAAATATATAAATAACAACCATAAGATTATTGTAAACAAAAAATATATTTTTTAGTGGATAAATTTATAATAGTATCTTAAGTATGAAAAATTAAATAGAAATAGTAGTATATAATTTTAATTTTTAAAACTATGTTATATATAAACATTTTTACATTATAAAAAATGGAAACAACAATCATAAAATAATAATGTATAAACTAGATTTTATTTGTTTAATTTTTTTCCAGAATCTATGTAGTAGACAAGAACATTCGGCTTCGTTTTCCTGTATATATCCCTATTTTTTACCCGCAAACAAACAATGTTGTTATACTAACCCGTACTAGTACGTGGTTCGTGCTCAAGTATCAATCGTCAGAAAACGTATTAGAACGTGACCCGCATACAATGTGTTAATACAACTGAGAGAAATCAGAAATCGCTACACAGTTGATTTCATCTATCCTTCCAGGAATTTAACATTGAGAAATTATTCTTGATGTTAAAAAGCAACGCCTGAATCATCAGAGACAAAAAATCCATGTCTAATATCAATTGTAAATTTTTTAGTAGAAAATTATTTTTGAATTATTATTTTTATAACTTATCCTAATTCATTCACTCATTTAGTTTATAATAAATAACTTGTCTTACCAAGAAATGTAGATCTCATGAGTTGAATCAACGTAATGGTAAAAGTTTTATTCTACACTAAATACAGTACAATAACCTCCATTCAGAATAAGATTAAAGAAAGACATAAATATTAAGTGTATATTAGTTTCTAATCCCGAGAACTGAGAAACACACAATCGTTGCGAAGATGAAGCTAGGACTATGGATTTCTTTACTGGTTTTACCGAATTAGCCACTGGAATTCCCATTTCAACCATTTAGGGGAAAAGTTATCTACCTAGAGGTATTCCACGGTAAGTGAGCACAAATTCTTATTACACTTTAGGGAAATATGTAAGTTCTACATATATGGCTTGATCTATCCTGAAAGGAATTTAGATCTTGACGTTACGAAATTATTCTTGATTTTGAGAAGGAACGAAAGACGAAATAAAATAACTATGTATAACCACAATTATACTTTTTTTACATAGAAAATCAGGTTTAACATAGTTTCAAAAAATCTCTAACAGAAATTTATTTTGTGTTTACATATTACATATCCTATATAACTAAAGTAGATCACAAGTGTTAAATCAAAGTCATTTAAACGGTTTTTACCTTGAATTTGGTTATTTTAAACTAAATGCTATACTAACTTAACTTAGCAAACTTCACAAACTAATATTTTTAAAACATTCTGTGAAACCAGTATGGCAAATGATAATTTTGCACTGAAACATTACATTCCGGTACAACATTGACTTAACAAATTTAACTTAACAAAATAATATTTAAAAAAAAATCTGTAAAACCAGTATGGCAAATGAGAATTTTGCACTGATACATTACATTCCGGTACAACATTGATTTAACAAACTTAACAAAATAATATTTTTAAAAAATTCTGTAAAACCAGTATGGCAAATGAGAATTTTGCGCAAATACATTACATTCAGGTACAACATTGACTTAATAAACTTAACAAAATAATATTTAAGAAAAAATATCTGAAACAAGTATGGCAAATGATAATTTTGCACTAATACATTACATTCCGGTGCAACATTGACTTAACAAACTTAACTAATTTAACTTAACAAAATAATATATTTAGAAAAATTCTGTAAAACCAGTATGGCAAATGATAATTTTGCTCTGATACATTACATTCCGATACAACATTGATTTAACAAACTTAACAAAGTTAACTTAACAAAATAATATTTTAAAAAAAATTCTGTAAAACCAGTATGGCAAATGAGAATTTTGCACTGATACATTACATTCCGGTACAACATTGACTTAACAAACTTAACAAAGTTAACTTAACAAAATAATATATTTAAAAAATTCTTTAAAACCAGTATGGCAAATGATAATTTTGCACTGATACATTACATTCCGGTACAACATTGACTTAACAAACTTAACAAACTTAACAAAATAATATTTTTAAAAAATTCTGTAAAACCAGTATGGAAAATGAGAATTTTGCACTGATACATTACATTCCGGTACAACATTGACTTAATAAACTTAACAAATTTAACTTAACAAAATAATATTTTTAAAAAAATTCTGTAAAACAGTATGGCAAATGAATTTTGCACTGAAACATTACATTCCGGTAAAACATTGACTTAACAAATTTAACTTAACAAAATAATATTTAAAAAAAAATTCTGTAAAACCAGTATGGCAAATGAGAATTTTGCACTAATACATTACATTCCGGTACAACATGGATTTAACAAACTTAACAAACTTAACTTAAAAAAATAATATTTTTAAAAAAATTCTGTAAAACCAGTATGGCAAATGAGAATTTTGCACTGATACATTACATTCCGGTACAACATTGACTTAACAAACTTAACAAATTTAACTTAACAAAATAATATTTAAAAAAAAATTCTGTAAAACCAGTATGGCAAATGAGAATTTTGCACTGATACATTACATTCCGGTACAACATTGACTTAACAAACTTAACGAACTTAACAAAATAATATTTTTAAAAAATTCTGTGAAACTAGTATGGCAAATGAGAATTTTGCACTGATACATTACATTCCGGTACAACATTGACTTAATAAACTTAACAAATTTAACTTAACAAAATAATATTTTTAAAAAAATTCTGTGAAACTAGTATGGCAAATGAGAATTTTGCACTGATACATTACATTCCGGTAAAACATTGACTTAACAAATTTAACTTAACAAAATAATATTTAAAAAAAAATTCTGTAAAACCAGTATGGCAAATGAGAATTTTGCACTAATACATTACATTCCGGTACAACATGGATTTAACAAACTTAACAAACTTAACTTAAAAAAATAATATTTTTAAAAAAATTCTGTAAAACCAGTATGGCAAATGAGAATTTTGCACTGATACATTACATTCCGGTACAACATTGACTTAACAAACTTAACAAATTTAACTTAACAAAATAATATTTTAAAAAAATTCTGTAAAACCAGTATGGCAAATGATAATTTTGCACTGATACATTACATTCCGGTACAACATTGACTTAACAAACTTAACAAAGTTAACTTAACAAAATAATATTTAAAAAAATTTCTGTAAAACCAGTATGGCAAATGAGAATTTTGCACTGATACATTACATTCCGGTACAACATTGACTTAATAAACTTAACAAATTTAACTTAACAAAATAATATTTTTAAAAAAATTCTGTGAAACCAGTATGGCAAATGAGAATTTTGCACTGATACATTACATTCCGGTACAACATTGACTTAATAAACTTAACAAATTTAACTTAACAAAATAATATTTTTAAAAAAATTCTGTGAAACCAGTATGGCAAATGATAATTTTGCACTGATACATTACATTCCGGTACAACATTGACTTAACAAACTTAACAAATTTAACTAAACAAAATAATATTTTTAGAAAAATTCTGAGAAACCAATATGGCAAATGAGAATTTTGCACTGATACATTACATTCCGGTAAAACATTGACTTAACAAACTTAACAAATTTAACTTAACAAAATAATATATTTAGAAAAATTCTGTAAAACCAGTATGGCAAATGAGAATTTTGCACTGATACATTACATTCCGGTACAACATTGACTTAACAAACTTAACAAATTTAACTTAACAAAATAATATTTAAAAAAAAATTCTGTAAAACCAGTATGGCAAATGAGAATTTTGCACTGATACATTACATTCCGGTAAAATATTGACTGAACAAATTTAACTTAACAAAATAATATTTTAAAAAAAAATTCTGTAAAACCAGTATGGCAAATGAGAATTTTGCACTAATACATTACATTCCGGTTCAACATGGATTTAACAAACTTAACAAATTTAACTTAACAAAATAATATTTAAAAAAAAATTCTGTAAAACCAGTATGGCAAATGAGAATTTTGCACTGATACATTACATTCCGGTACAACATTGACTTAACAAACTTAACAAATTTAACTTAACAAAATAATATTTAAAAAAAAATTCTGTAAAACCAGTATGGCAAATGAGAATTTTGCACTGATACATTATATTCCGGTACAACATTGACTTAACAAACTTAACAAATTTAACTAAACAAAATAATATTTTTAGAAAAATTCTGAGAAACCAATATGGCAAATGAGAATTTTGCACTAATACATTACATTCCGGTACAACATTGACTTAGCAAACTTAACAAAATTATATTTTTAAAAAAAATTTGTAAAACCAGTATTCTAAATGATAATTTTGCACTGATACATTACATTCCGGTACAATATTGACTTAAGATAAAAAACAGAGATAGAAACACTATATTAAGATAAAAACGTTAATCTAGTCAAAATTGAAGTAACTAAATGAGTTACTCAGTGAAATAGAGATGTAATTCTTTATAATCATAAAGTTACATTTGTGGGTGTTAAGTACTCGTAGACAGACATTATTCTTTATATGGCATTAATTTATTCAGACCCTTAAAGAATCATTGGTCAGTAATAACTGCTTTAAAAATTATTTAAAATTTATAAATTATGCATCCACATTAGTATGTATTTACACATTATTTATAACACATTAATATATAAAAATTGAAATTCTATAAATTCGAAAGAACTCAAAAAATGATATTTATAATAGAGTTGTATTTTATTATCACTGACTTATCATTTTTATTACTGAGGTATTACAAAAAAATATTCCTTGAAATAATTTTAAATATCTTTTTTTAATAGCAAAAAAAATATTTAAGAATAATATCATGGTACCTACTAATTTTTCTTATCTCTGCAATGTATTAAATTCCAAACAATTTATTCATTTAAAATTAAAATTATAATATTATTTAAGAAACTGAGGTTTTCTTAATAGTTTTATTTACTTTTGTACTTAAACATCATTTTACGTTAATTAAGAATAATTTCAGTTATTAATTAATCCAAAAAATTAATTACTTGCACAAAGTATTATTTTTTAAATCATTAATATTAATAAAAGAAAATGCTTGTTTCATCATACAGAAAGAAATTTGAACATTATCAGTATAAATATTTATTTAATTGAATAAATAATTTTATTACTTCATTTGATTTAATAGATGACGTATCTGCTAAAGTAAATGAAAACTAAATGTTGCTTAACATAAAGATCATTTACATAAATTTTTGTTATTTCAATATTATTATTTTTATAGTTAGGTGTAATAGTGAATTAATTATTCACTAAATAATTAACGTTGTAAATTAAGTCTATTTTTCTCTTTAATTAAAAATGAGGAAATTGTATTTTAATTGCTGTAACTTGAGAATATATCAAACACTTTTTTAAGAATTATGTTTCACGAACATAATATATAAAATTATCAAGATATGGAAATAATTGTTCTAGTGGAAATGTAAACTATAATTTGATTTAACTCAACAGTATATATAAGTTCATTTTTCAATTATTCCCGCACTTTGATTTATTAATAAAACAAATAGGGTCGTAATTTTTGTCTAAAATCTGAAGTGAAGTACTGTGTGAACTTGAAAACTGTAATGCATTTATATGTAAAGAGGATTTTCACATGAAAAAAATAAATGTTTTAAAGCTGTTTTCCCTAACAATTCGAAATTATTTTAGAGGATATATAACCGAAATGTATTTTTCTCCTAACTCACATATATATGTAAATTGTATTTACACAATACCATTTACAATTCAAAATTCTCATATTTCTTCCAAGCAGACATCAAAATATTCTAGTGTAACGAACCTATCCATTCGCTTTTTAACTAACTAAAAATGCTTCTAAGAACCTAAGACAAGAGAATACTCGTGACGAGCATAAAAGACCTTGTTGTTCAGTATTTAAGGCGACAGTGGACCTTTAGAGCAAACTTTTTTTTTCTTTTAAATGAATTTCCTTGAAGATTGACTATGTTATTAGTAGGGGACAGTGGGGCACCTTGGGACATAGCCCACCTTGGGACACCTTTATTTTCCGACTTTAATTTGCAACCAGGAATTAGTTCTCATGTATATTGATATATGACATTACTCTTCACTTTTGAAAGAATTTTGATGAAGATAGTGGATATAGGTAAGGAACAATTTCATTTTCTCTGTTTTGAATAACCCAAAATTATATCAATGTGCATTTTAAAAAGTAATTTTTTTGAAAAAAAAATATTTTTAAAAAAAGTGTATTGTTATGAAAGAAAATTCATTTATTATTATTTCTATGTTAATAAATAAATTGTATTGTTAAATCTAACTGTATAGTAGTTACCAAAATATACTATGTAAAATGGGGCAGGTTGGGACACACATAGATGAGGCACCTTGGGACATTTTAAATAGTGTAAACAAATATCAATTCAAGCAAATTAATTAATATTTTGGTGCCTAAATTTTAATTGATTTAACATGCCAAAATATTAATTTATTAATCTTTTTCAGAAAAAAAATGATGAGAACAAGAAAAACCAACAGAAAGTATTCTGCTGTAAATTCTAATATTCTTAAATCAGCTGCAAATATAAAATTTGTTAAAAATGTATTAACTTGAACAATTTTCAGCTATTTCTCTTTTATAACAGTTAATAAAAATAATTTGAACAGTATTTTGTATTTGTTGTTTAGTGTCCCAACCTACCCCATACAGTGGGGCAGGTTGGGACGTTTAAAAGGTATTTTATTTCTTTTATTACTCTTTAACTAAATGAAATATTAAGTAGGTTTAATGTTTATAAGAAGCAGATAGGATGATAATATATGCATGCATACTTATTTTTTTCAATTAGCTTTAAAAAATCATAAAAATGTTTAACTGAAAAGTGTCATAAGGTACCCCGGACTCCCCTACTATTGATATATAAATATTTTTAAAATTTGGATATAATTTAATATTAATTAGTTTTGGAGTCATAAATTATTAATTGTTTCATAATTAGCTTAATAGAAAATGCTCCAGGCGCATTCTATTTTGCATAAATTATTATAAAAAAAATTTAAGTATACCTTATAGACTTTACAAAAAATGTAGTTGTTTCCATAAGTATTCATAGAAAATATAAAGAGAAAAAAATAATTATGATGATGATACCCATATTTTGCAGAATAAACAGCTGTAGCGGTTAATTAAAATTCATAACTATCATATTATATGCTTCAAAACATACCCGTTTCAAGTAGAATTTACTTTATGAAGTCAGTGAAACGTAAATATTACTGGAATTTCAAAGACAATGATATATTTTCAATGCGCCTGGAGTTCTTTAAACATTTGTAATACATGAGAATTTTACGTCTGAGTAACCAGCAATTGAAGTTATTATTGCTATACACATAAGTAATGACAAGCTTATTATACCCATAAGTAATGATAAAATAATGGGATTGAAAAAAATCTGTTTGCTCCGTATTCCTAATGATATATTCTTTCACTATTCACTAAAATCGAAAATTCGACTTTTCGGTCGATTTTAGCCAATTTGAAAGTCCACTAACGCCTTAATCATTCCATCGTTGATATCACTCGCAGGTGGCAGGTAATACTACCAGATGACGTCACAGTTTCCGTTCTCGGTGTGATGAGGCGATTTAAATCAATAATATAATTGATTCATTCATACAAGAAGTAAAATGCTCGGGATCTAAATCTGACCTCATCACATCTTTTGTAAAAGACAGAGGACCATAAAATTATATTCTATGCATATTGTTGTCTTGTACGGTAGTCTCGGGCGGGGTTCTGATCCCAGTCCCAGATTAGAATCCCGTCTCCGTACTTGACACCAAATAAGAATGTACCTTTGTGGAGTTATTTATGAGTCTCTAAGGGACAGTACCCATTTAGAAGGGATAAAGTTTTCCACGTTGTCAGTCTCAAGGCAGGGTTTAAGTAGACCAATTAGATTTTTACAACAATCTCGATTGGACAATAAGAAGAAAGAGGGGATTAATATGAAATTAATAAAATAAAAAAAATCTAAAAAAAAAAGACTAGGAGAGAGTCCGACGAAAATGTTCGGGAGTCCAATCGAGGAGACAAGTCCGACGAAGTGTTCCTGTATCAAATATTACGGCCGCTCCCCAAACACTCAGAAGGAAACCCCTGACCAGACCGACGGAAGTTCCATACATACCCAATCCTGATTAGCCCTCAACCAGCAGTGTTCCGGGCACACCATATTAACTCACAAAGGTACCCCCTTTTACATATGTTTGAAATTGAGATTAGGTCCTCTCTTTTATATTTACATGCTTACTTAAGTGATGAAAAATTATTGTCCGAACTAAATTAGAGTGGCACCTAATTTGAAAATGTGGATAAATCATATTTTATGAAGATAGAATCAGTTTGTGTGTACATAGATGTTTATATGTAATTATAATAAATTTACTTTTTTCATTTTAAACTGGTTTCAGATGCTTTTAAATTAGCTTTTAGTTTATTTTCATATTTTATGTCTGTAGTTTCTCAGAACATGTGGTTGAATTTAGTATTAAAATATTTTTACACAAAGCAACCAAAAGAAATGCCACTATACATTTGATCACAGATTAATACCGAAATATAAACGAGAACTGCACGACACTTGGTACATTAAGTATAAGCACTGCTTTGATAGAAACTATGCTTTTCATATTATGATACATTATATCTTATTTTGCAATTTTAAATAGTCATTGTACTCGAAAATATTTAAAATTCCTTTTATAAAGAAATAAACGGAATTTTAAATATATATTCAAGTATACTAGTTTTGTGTAGGATAGTAAAACCAAGCAAACAATCAATTTTTTAAAATGTCCACAAAAAAAAAACTATGAAAAAAATCACAATGTATTTTATTTTGTTGATGTTTCCATGGTATACATTATTATTCAATAACTTTAAAAAATTGCGAGAAAAATAGTAAATGTAAATACTTACGTAACAGCAGCTTTGGTAGTTTAATAGGTTAAATAAAAATGTAATATCTTATAGCTATAAATATCATATTTCCATTCAACAATCGGAATTTCTACACAATCATATAATTTTTCACAATGATACCCTTTGTTGGGTTAAAACACCCATTGTTTTGTGAAATTTAGGTTGCGGATTCATTGTATTCCTGAAAGTTGCGTAGAAGTCATCTCAACTTGTCACCTAGCGGAAGCAGATATTTCTCAGGAGTAGCTTGAAACTTTTAGAAATTTTACTTTATTGGAGAGGAGCCAGTGCATTTATCATAGTCAAGCATCATCACTGCATACCTGTTAAATAAAGCAGGGCTCTTTTATTAAATAGAAATAAAAAAAATATTCATCAATCATCTTCGACCCTTCTCTCTTCTGTAGTATCATCAAAACATATCTGGGATAATTAATTCATTATAAAATATAGTGAAATTCTCTAACACGTTAATATGCAATATCTTTACATGAATGTATATTGATTATATTATTTATTTTTAATAGAGTGAAGTAAGTACGTCGTTTGTTATGTAATGTTCAATTACAGCGATACACAAGAAATCGGTTGTTAATGATAGGTTATTAATTGCTTTCCATTATTTACCCCAAAATATTATTTTCAACAGCTTTTCCATGTTTCTGATATCCTAAAGGTTATTATCAGCTGGATTAAAAACAGTTTGAAATTCGACCCGCTCACTTACCTAAGCGGAGAAATTGAATTCTAAGTAGATTCTTCTAAATTCGTTTCCTGTGAATAAATTTTCGAATGTGCAAGTCTTGAAAAGACCTATTTCAAGCAATTATTTTGATAATTAAAATTCAAAATAGGATCAAAGTTACTGAGAGTGTTTTTGTGAGTTGATATATCATGGAAAGCAAATTTCAACATATTCCATGTCCGGCAGTAGATATAACAAATAAATAAACAAAACAGACTAGCTCATTTGAGCCAAAAATGATGTTGCCTACATAACACTGTATGATTTTTTATTAAAATATTACATTCTCTTAAATCTAATAGTTATATTATAGACCTTATTTGATGACCCAAATCTTGGATTGTGATCCAGTGTCTATCAATGCACTTGATCTGCTAGACATTATGGTATATTTATATTCAGTTGCAATATGAAAGCAAAGTAAGCCAAAGTATTTATATCTTTTTTATTAACATATTACTTTCTCTTAAATCAAAAAGTTATATTATAGGCCTTATTTGATGACCCATATCATGGATTGTGGTCGAATGTCTAACAATTCACTTGATGTATTGAAAGGATGGAATATTAATATTTAGTTGAAATATGAAAGCAAAGTGAGCCAAAGTATTTATATCTTTTTTATTAACATATTACTTTCTCTTAAATCAAAAAGTTATATTATAGGAATTATTTGATGACAGATATCATGGATTGTGGTCGAATGTCTAACAATTCACTTGATATATTAGAAAGGATGGAATATTAATATTTAGTTGAAATATGAAAGCAAAGTGAGCCAAAGTATTTATATCTTTTTTATTAACATATTACTTTCTCTTAAATCAAAAAGTTATATTATAGGAATTATTTGATGACAGATATCAGGGATTGTGGTCGAATGTCTAACAATTCACTTGATGTATTAGAAAGGATGGAATATTAATATTTAGTTCAAATATGAAAGCAAAGTGAGAGCCAAAGTATTTATATCTTTTTTATTAACATATTACTTTCTCTTAAATCTAAAAGCTATATTATATGACTTATTTGATGACCCATGTCTTGGATTAGGGTCAAATGTCTAACAATGTATTTGATGTATTAGAAAGGATGGAATATTTATTTATAGTTGAAATATGAAAGCAAAGTGAGCCAAAGTATTTATATCTTTTTTATTAACATGTTACTTTATCTTAAATCTAATAGTGATATTAAATGCCTTATTTGATGACACATATCTTGGATTGTGGTAAAATGTCTAACAATGCACTTGATGTATTAGACAGGATGGAATATTTATATATTATTGAAATATGAAAGTAAAGTAAGCAAAATATTTAAGGCAGAAATATCTTTTTTATTTACATATTACTTTGTCTTAAACCTACTAGTTATATTATAGGTTTTATTTGATGACCCATATATTGGATTATGGTCAAATGTCTAACAATAAACTTGATGTATTCGACAGGAAGGAAATATTTATTTATAGTTAAAATCTAAAAAGAAAGTAATCCAAAGCATTTAAGGCATAATTATCTTTAGAAAACTTATGTTTTGGACATGAAGCATTTTTTATTAATTTTACACTTAACCTCGAGCCTTAACTACATTAACTCTGGTGTCATATTTTCATAACATACTTCACATGTGAGGTACTTATATCGATTTTAATTCTCCCAAATTTAGATAATAGTACTATTCTCCAATTTAAATTAAAAAGATAGCGAAAATCCACTTTCATGACTTCCGCAGACTTTGGCATTTTGAATAATGATCGTAAATTATCTCTCTTCCGTACATGGAAGCCGTCATTACACCGCGCATTACCCTATATGTAAAAATCTGCATAAAGTACTTAACTTTGGAGGAAGTGTTTTCTTCACGGGAAGATATAAAATTCTTTCTATTTTAAAAATATTTCAATAAAATGTGTTTATTTCATTCCATTGTAATATAAATTTTGTAATTTGCTACACAATTACATCACATAATACTTATTATTACTTATTAGTCTAATATCATAGATAAATTTAAATTCATTGTAATCTATACTTAAAAATATACATCTGTGTCGTTTTATTAAATATTTATGCTTACATTTGCAATCTACATTTCGTAACTTGTACAAGTACTAATCAAAGTAAATAAGCACAAGTTGAAGATTCACGTATTGTTTTCCTCATCCAACACATCTCTTTTGAGGAAGGATCCCAAAAATACCAGTAAAAAATATATTATGTATTTTTTGTAAGTTTAGAGATGACTTCACGTAATTTGGAGTTCTGCTTTAATACAGACTCTAAACACATTTAGAGACGCCTACTACATTACGTAAATGCTCTTGCCTACATAACACTGTATAATTTTTTATATTAACATACTACTTTCTCTTAAATCTAAAAGCTATATTATATGACTTATTTGATGACCCATGTCTTGGATTAGGGTCAAATGTCTAACAATGTATTTGATGTATTAGAAAGGATGGAATATTTATTTATAGTTGAAATATGAAAGGAATGTAAGTAAAATAATATAAGACATAAATATCTTTTTTATTAACATATTACTTTGTCTTAAACCTACTAGTTATATTATAGACCTTATTTGATGACCCATATCTTGAATTATGGTCAAAGAACTAACAATGCACTTGATGTATTAGACAGGATCTAATATTTATATATAACTGAAATATGAAAGGAAAGTAACTCAAAGTATTTAAGGCAGAAATATCTTTTTTATTAACATATTACTCTGTCTTAAATCTAATAGATATATTATAGGTCTTATTTGATGACCCATATCTTAAATTGTGGTCATATGTCTAACAATGAGCTTGATGTATTAGACAGGATGGAATACTTATATTTAATTGAAATATGAAAGGAAAGTAAGCAAAATATTTAAGGCAGAAATATCTTTTTTATTAACATATTACTTTGTCTTAAATCTAATAGATATATTATAGGTCTTATTTGATGACCCATATATTGGATTGTGGTAAAATGTCTAACAATGCACTTGATGTATTAAACAGGATGGAATACTCATATTTAGTTAAAATATGAAAGGAAAGTAAGCCAAAGTTTTTAAGGCATAATAATCTTTAGAGTACTTTTGCTTTGTATAATTTTATATTTAAGGATAATTTTATATTTAACCTCGTACTTTATCTACACTGACTTTGGTTTCATATTTTCATAACATACTTCAGATGTGAATCACTTATATCGATTTTAACTCTCCCAAATTTAGATAATAGTATTATTCTCCATTTTAAATTAAAAAGATAGTGAAAATCCACTTTCATGACTTCCGCAGACTTTGGCATTTTGAATAATGATCTTAAATTATCTCTCTTCCGTACATGGAAGCCATCATTACACCGTGCATTACCCTATATGTAAAAATTTGCATTAAGTACTTAACTTTGGAGGAAGTGTTTTCTTCAAGGAAAGATATAAAATTCTTCCTATTTAAAAAATATTTCAATAAAATGTGTTTATTTCATTCCATTGTAATAGAAATTTTGTAATTTGCTACACAATTACATCACATAATACTTATTATTACTTATTAGTCTAATAATAAAATTCTTTCTATTTTAAAAATATTTCAATGAAATGTGTTTATTTCATTCCATTTTAATAGAAATTTGGTAGATTGCTACAAAATTACATCATATATCACTTTATAATTTCATCAATCGATCAAAGGGCATTTAAACTTTTAAGAAATTTTGAAATATATATATATAAAATGTATATAAAATGTATATATAAAGTATATATATATATATATATATATATATATATATATATATATATATATATATATATATATATATATATATATACATATATATAATATTAGAAATTATCGTGTTTTGTTGGTATTTTAAAATGTGAGATTAATTTAATATCATAGATAAGTCTAAATTCATTGTAATGTATATTTACGAATATACAGATGTGCCATTTTATCATATATATATATATATATTTATGCTTACATTTGCAACTTACATTTTGTAACTTGTACAAGTACTAATCAAAATATAAAAACACGAGTTTAAGATTCAAGTATTGTTTTCCTCATTCAATACATATCTTTTCAGGAAGGATCGCAGAAATACCTGTAAAAAGTGTGTATTTCTTTAGAGATTTTTTAGAGAAGTTTAGAGATGACTTCACATAATTTGGCGTTCTGCTTTAATACCTCTCATACAAAATTTATAAAGGCGGTATTACTGTTTTATCATATTACTTATCTATTATTTACATAAGTGTTCAGGGAAAATGTAAAAATGAGATAAAATGCCTTAATAAAAATTATTAAATATTGTTAGAGTTGCATATCATATCGAATTTTGATTGACGAGAAATCCCATTTGGTACATTCAAATAATTGTAAAAGAAAGGATGAAATTAGGTTGTAAACATCCCCTAACACCATTCATTTTTTTCCTTCATTTCATTGTAATAGAAATTTGGGAGCTGGCTACACAATTACATAAAATCTTACTTTATAATTTCATCAACCTATCAAAATACCTTTTTTGAAGAGAAATTTTGAAATATATATATAATATTTGAAACTACCTTTTTTTCTTATTTAAAAATTTGAGATTAACTTAATATTATATATAAATTTAAATTCATTGTAATGTATGTTTAAGAATATACAGAGTTGCCATTTAATCATATAAATATTTATTTTTACATTTGCAATCTGCACTTTGTAGCTGGTACTAATATTAGTCAAAATAAATAAACACAAGTTAAAGATTCAAGTATTGTTTTCCTCATTCAATACAACTCTTTAGAGGAAGGATCGCGTTAATACCTGTAAAAAATATGTATTTATTTTAAGTTTAGAGATGACTTTACGTAATTCGGCGTTCTGCTTTAATACCGCTTTTACAAAAATTATAAAGGCTTTTAACTATTTTATCATGTTATTTATATATTTTTTACATATTCAGGGAAAAAGTAAAAATTAGAGAAAATGCCAAAATAAAAATTATTAAATATTGTTAGAGTTGCATATCATATCGAATTTTGATTGACGAGAAATCCCATTTGGTACATTCAAATAATTGTAAAACTAAGGATAAAATTAAGTTGTAAGAATTCCCTAACACAGTTCATTTTTCTTTCTTTATGAGTAATGCGGAAGTATGACCTTTCATCTTAAGCAATACATATTTTAGGTTCAATGAGTCATGATTTACGTTTCTGTGTAGTTTATCCAAATATATGTGCTTTGTGTTTGCCAATCAGTTAGAAAGCTGGCTTTGTGTCCCATACTGTAAGTTCTGGCAATGACACTACTTGGTGAGAGCTGTAGTCATTCTTAATTAATGTATAGACCTAAGTATAGGCTATTCTAAAATAGTAAAACGTTTATCATAGCGATAGTAACCAATCAGCTAATAGGATTGGTGATCAAAAATCATTTTAGTCTATCGGGTCTTTGAAGCTGTTATTCTTAATTGAATTTAATTTATTGACTTTTACTAAATAGTAATAAAATAGTTTTTATCACAGATCTTGCTTTTCATGTGACTAGCATTCCAAATGAGATATTATTATTCTTAAATTTACGTACTTCAAAAAGAAATGTTTTGGGAATATTGTATTGTCATACGTTTATGTCTATTTTATCTATTTTGCACTATCTTCCCATTATAGAAAGGCTGCCGTATGCGCATACTCATATATGTTATTAGGGTTGCTACCTTTAGTAGCTTATAGCTATTTTGGCTAATGAAGGAAATAATCCCCAATTGAACTCTGCCTTGAGATGTGACGGAAACTTAAACTATAGGATAGGCTCCCAAATACCAATCAGAGATGGAATACATTTAGACTTTGTTTTATTATCACGTAATTTATGTACGTAATATTATTTTAATTGTTCAATATATACAATGTAAAAAGCAGAAAATAATGCAGGAAAACCATAGTCTTTGATAAATATATATTTTATACACTATAACAAAATAGATAAAATATAAGTATCATGCTATAATTAGTAATTTTGTTTTCTTAAATGACTTTGGTCGCTTTTCTTTTTAAATAAAAAAATAATGTAAGACAAAACAGTTCATGTGCTAGGCTACTGTTTATTTCTTTAAAAATAATTTTCTTATTTCACTGATGCCTGAAGAATGTATTTATCATAATGAATGGCATGATACAAATTACCAACGGTCAAAATACCTAAAAAACGTGGTTGAAATCAATCTCAGAGCCAAAAAGAAATACACAGACTACTATACCTTCATAGAAATTATCGCCAAGTGAAAAAATGTGCCAAACACGAACGCATGCGCTGTGATGACTCTCATAGGGAACCTATTCTAGATCGAGCGTTTAAACTATTTTACTGCATTTGTTTCGAAGATGAGTTGATGCATCTGTTTAAACATACCAATATGATATCTGCATTTTTATGCTTTTATTTTCTGTTGTGTGATTTATAGTTTTGGAATATCACAAAAATGTAGCAACTAGGTGGACTTTATCGTAGGATCTGGTTTGCAAACGATTCGCTACTTGTATTAACCCTTATATCAATGTAGGAGGCGAGTTGCTAAAATTTGGCATATTTGCTGACCGCATGCTTTAAAATTACCTCACATTAAAATGTACCAGGTCCCTGTTTTAGGTGACACAATGAAGAATCATGTGTTTCTTGAAAAAATGATTTATTTACACCTCCGATTGACCTCTGATTGATTTATTTACACCTCTGATTTATATACTACCATTTCTATATACAAGAAAAAAAAAACAATTTAATTTCACAAGTATATGATTCGATGCACGTAGACCTGAGTATAAACGTACAATAAATGCCTCTGACGAAATGCTGCCGATCCGACGAATCAATTCGGTAGCTCGCTCGAAAGTTCTTTAAAGTAATTAATTAGACAGTACACTCAATTAGACGAGATAAATTGAAAAAACAAATGGTTTCTTCAAAGAATATCACACCACATTTAGAGTTCTTAAGAGGAATATGCAATCAATTCTGAAGAGGATTATATTAAAAACCCAAGGCACAGGGTATCGTTATCAATCTCAACATCATTATATCTCAACATCATCATATATCCCAAGGTGGGATTTTTGCTAGGAAAAACTCTCCAAAGGAGAAATTGGTCAAGACGACCTCCGAGTTAGCTGACTATAGCTACCTCTCAAAGGAAAAGATCCCAAGGTGGGATTGTAGCTAAGGAAACTTACCTATGCAGAGACTGGTCAAGGCGACCTCCGAATTAGCTTGTTACTATCTAACTACTTCTTTAAAAAATCTGATCTCTTGTCTTTTTTTAGGGGAGAGGCCTCTAAGAGAGGGGGCCTCAACCACAATATCATCACTGGATCATCTGGAGATGATCTCACCTCCAACCAACTAGATTGGTCTGGGATAGACAATCACCAGCCGTAAACCTGAGAGTCACTGGAATTTCTTATCGGCGAAGAGCCAATGTCGGCCGTTCAATTGTGGTTTCGAGGATCAGCTTTCTGTCTGTCTGTCGGGGCGCCCGGTTGTCTGGTATGTTGTTTCGCTACTTTAGGACACAAAATTCTAGACATCGTGGTGCCGTGGAAGACTACACCTTTGTCTCCTTAAAGCGAAAGCTTTAAGGTGATAAAGGTGTCTCTTTTCAAAGAAGAGTCCATGATGTAGGCACACCGTTAAGGCACTCCATTACACTACTAACATCTCTTAAACTTTTGAAACATTACAAATATCGGTCTTGCGACCTCACTTTTGAATACCTATCGCATATGTTTTCCATATGTGCTTGACAACTGTATTAATTTTTATCAGAGGTTTTTTAATACAATAATAATATTTTTTATAGAGGTGTTGCTATTTTATAATAATTTCATATCTTGATTCATGTTTGTTTATATATTAAAATTATTTATTTAAAATATTAGACATTCTATGAAAAACTTCCTATAACATAAGTTTTTAATTTTCATTACATCTCAATAAATCAGCTGAAGTTTTGTACTTAATATATAGATAGATAGCTTACACGAAATATCTCATATTTTTATAAACAACAAAGTTCGGTGACATTTTCTAATGGTCTAAGTAAACAGAACATTTATATATTAAAATTCTACTTTGCATAGCTATGTTCTATTAAAATAAAATAAGACATTTTATAGGGGAGTTGTTATTTTATAATATTTTTAAATCAGGATTAATGCTTATTTATATATTAAAATGCCTTATTTAAAATAATAAACATTCTATGAAAAACGTCCTACAGCATAAATTTTTAATTTTCGTTACATCTCAATAAATGAGCTAAAGGTTTTGCTCTTAATACAAAAATAGCTTCTGCGAAAAGCTCATTATATTTTTATAAACACACATAAACAGGCATATAAACACATGTATAAATGTATAAATTCCTTTTACAATTCATTTTTTCCTTAAATAAAAAATCCAGAAATTTATAATGTATAATTATTGTGCAATCTTAATTACTCTTAAAATGTATTATTTCAGAAACGTATTTTGTTTCCCTAATCATTAAAATTACATTTCAGCTTAATTGCATTTTTTTCCAAAAGAATCGACTCTCATTTTACTTCCTAAAAGAAAGTATTTTTTTCATCCAAAAATTCCTCATCTGAAATTCCCAAGAATAGCAAAACTGTATTTTTATACCACCATTAATTTAAGATTCTATGTAGAGGAAAAGTGAAGATTTAGAGAATATTAACTATTTATAAACCGGAGCTGAGAGGAGAAAGGTTTTAAATTTGTCTCTAAAAACAACCGAGTGGCAGCAGGAAATGAAGCTTTTGTGAATCAAGTAAAGCTGAAGAACAATTGAAGTGTGCATTTTACGTAAAATCTGGCGAGCGTAACGGAAGATAACAATTTATCTGATAAATTGCTTAAATGCCTTGACTCAGTCAGTAATGAAGGAATCTCTAGAGCATTTTACTTTGATGTCAAAAATATGTAAAAATAAACTTTAAAAAGATTAATTGCTTCTTCGAAGCTTCAGGAAAATTAGATTTCCTCTCAAGAGGGAATGTAGCTGACGTAATTAATGTGAACACAATGAAAATGGAATAGAAAATTCGACGATAAACATAAGATTTGATAAAGGATTCGAGGAAATTTATTGTAGGTTCCAAATATATACGCGTTTGAAATACTTCTAAATTGTAACAATTTTATATCTAATTATGTTTAGTTCTGAAAGGGATTAAAAACTGAAATGAGTTTAAAAAATATCGGAATTTCAAAGAGATTCAAAATGTATTTAATTTTTGTGATAAATTGAAGCACAGCCTTGTTTTTTCTATTTCTGGAGTTTATTTGTAAATTTAATTATTATATTCAAATATAATAATTTTTTTATATATTAAGTATATTTTTAATACATTTTATGTGCATTAAAAGGGGTTTAGTTTTTTATTATTTTCATGTTTGTAGAGAAATGAAGAATTTGATTTGTCTTACACGAGATAAATTTTCAACCTTTAAAAGTACACTTAAATTCATATTTATTAAGAACTCCCTAAATATAAGCACTAGAGTAATGTAGCAATGCACTTATATTAATCAAGTATCATCGTAATTTTAATTTAATTAAAATGAAATCTCATACATATAAGCTTTTATTTTATATCAATTAGTTATTTTGAAGTTAAACTCAACCCTATAGATGTTGCTATAAGTAATTAAACTATGCTATTTGAGGAACGGAATATTTTAAGGAACATTTTAAGAATAGTGCTTATTTTACATTGCAAACTAACGCTTTGAAGGAAATTTAACTTTTCAGATACAACCTGAATATTAAAATCTCATTGCGTAAAATTAAATTTTTATTTTACTCTTCAAGCTTATATCAATCCAAGTAAATTAATTTTGATAAAATATACATTCAGAAAGACTTTCTTACCAAATTATCTATGGGTTTATTAGAATATAATTAGCTGATGCTAAATTAGAAATTTATTAGATTTTATTTAAATATGTGTTCCATCTTTAGGAGAATATCATAATGCTTTTATTATAAAGCATACTTGATTTTTTTTCCAATTATTATTTCCAATGCGAGACCACTTGCTCATTATAACAGTCTCCACTATTAAGCAGTAGATTTTTAGTGGATATTTTAATATGGAAGCACCTTACAGTAAGTTAATATTGCTACGACAACAAGCACTAAATGGTTCCTCTTAATTTATAAGCAGGGATCAAGAAGGAGACCTTAAGGTATGACCTGAAACCCCAAGAGGCATCCTTTGCGAAATTAGATTAAATTGGCGACTACAGATTTATTTTACGTGATTTCAACAATAATGAACAAGCCGGCTTTGTTGGCAGGTCTAACCTGAAAACCACACCCCTTCCACAATTACGAAATTGTTGTCTCTGCCGACTGAGCAACCGCGGATCTTTTTCTTTCCAATGCAGATGGCAATAGAGGTAAATATATTCATGCCAAAAGGGCTGTAGAGCTGCTGCTTAATTGAACCACCAGGAGAGTAAGTGTAGCTTAAGTAATACTACAGAGTATACAGATATTTCGGTATCGAAAGATTCCATACCGAAACAGCGTTTCTCCTGCTTTTAACATCTAAAGTAAAATCAGCTTAATTTAATTTAATTTAAATTAATTTATTTTCTCTATTTTCCTTTATTTTCTTTATTTTTATCATTATTATTTTATTTGTTTATTTATTATTTTAAATTCTTATATTGGCATTTTAATCAGGAGTAGACACTTTCCCAGCGCAACACTTGCAAGTCGTACACCCATTAGGGTAGGAAGCATTCTACGGGTGTTCGAATACTACGGACTCGAGTAATATTATACCTGCTAGGTCCTCCAAAATTAGAAGCAGGTTCCAAATAGAAGATGTCAATGTTGCATGCCATCTTCAGAGGTATCGATTGAACTTGAAAACATTGCAGCCACGAAATTACGTTCCATAGCCGTTAGTAATGTGGACGACGGACTGTCGGAGCCTCGAATTCGTATTCTTACAGTTAGGAGATGGATGTCTTTTCTGATTTACCTCGAACTTACCTGGAACTAAACAAAAATATAACAAGTTATTTCTACTATATTTTTCCTCGTGAACTCCATTTCAAACATTTACTTTTCCCATTTTGTATCTGTATGTAACCAATAAAATTTACTGATATTTTTGATTCACTTAAAAAAAAAACCTAACATAGTAATTTAGTCCACATGAAACAGTAATAATAGTTAATATAAAAAATCTCTGTAATTCCAATGCCTTTAATCTCCTTCTTTTAACTTTAGTCATTTCTTTTTCACATAAATGTATATTTTTGTACAATTCGATTTATTTTAATCACTTTTTTATAATGACAATTTTAACCTGTGATCCACACGTAATTTCTTTTGAATAGATATTGATGTAAATGCAAATTATCATGAACTATGTAGAGTAAAATGTATGAACAATTTCGACAACTTTTAATATAGAAAGTTGATCTTAAAAGCGATTAGCTGTCACTTAATCACCATAAATATGCCATTTATATATATATATATATATATATATATATATATATATATATATATATATATATATATATATATATATATATATATATATATATCATTTTTCTCAAAATAATTCACAAATTACCAAATAATTACCAAATAATAAATTTGATCTTAGGTGTATTTATATATATATATATATATATATATATATATATATATATATATATATATATATATATATATATATATATATATATATATATACGGAGAAAGAGAAAAAGACCAATATTATGAATAGAAACAGTAAAATAAATTACAAGATTACATGTTTAATATTCCTTGGTAATATAGCATTGATAGTTATTGCAAATATTGATTTTTGTAGTTTTAGAAGTGTGGCAAAATTTTCGAATACTTAAATTTGAAAATCATAAGATTACTTTTACTTTTCCTAGTAGAAAGATTCTTCCCTAGACATTTTTGGAAAATCGCATGGATAGCAATCATCTAGGAGTCACTTTCATCGCACTAAATTTCTTCTGTGCTTTAAACTTCTTGAGAATTACTTTTCTAAAGTATTTAAAGGAATGCGTAAGCTTAATTTTAATGTGTTTGAACGCATGTATGAATACTAAACAGCAACTAATACCATCATTAATGGCGCATATAATTTTGAGTACTAAGATTTAATGGGGATGATTTTAAGCAACGAGTCTAAAGACATACTTCAAAGAGAGTAATTTTAAATTTTTTAATTCATCGAGAACGGCTTTAAAATAGTGAGAGTGGTAATATGTAAAGTCGTAATAAAAGTGAGAAATTTTGCTATAACTGTTAGCATTAACTGGAAAATCTTTTGAAATCCTTCTTCATTTAAATTCCTTTTCAGTTGTTTTAAACGTATTGTAATTCTCAACAAAATTTATATTCGTCTTTTCTGTCTGAGGAATACATGCAATCTCTCATTAGAAAATTTTGACTCAGACAATTTTTCTATTACTCTAAAACAGCAAATTATACGTACGTCTCATAAATGAAAGTATTATAAATGTTTGTATTGAATATATGAGATAAAAAACAAAATAAATTGATGTTTTTAGTTAAATGTTAAACATTTGTCTTTTCTATCCGAGGAATATATGCAATCTCTCAGTTTTGATCCAACAATTTTTCTATTATTGTAAAACAGCAAATCATATGTATGTCTCTAAAATTGATGTTATTAATTGATGTTTTATATAGTTAAATGTTAAAAATTTGTCTTTCCTATCCGGGGAATACGTGCAATCATTAAAAAGTTTTGATCACACAATTTTTCTATTGTAAAACTGCAAATTAGATGTATGTCTCTAAAATGTAATTAATATAAGTGTTTGTATTGAAGATGTGAGATAAAAATACAAAATTAATTGATGTTTTATATAGCTAAATGTTAAATATTTGCCTTTTTGTCTGGGGAATACAATCTCTCATTAGAAAATTTTGATCCGACAATATTTCTATTACTGTAAAACAGAAAATTATAGATATGTCTTCAAAATGCAACTAATGTAAATGTTTGTATTGAAGATGTGAGACAAAAAGACAAAATGAATTCATGTTCTATATAGTTAAACGTTAAACATTTGTCTTTTTTGTCTGCGTTATACAATCTCACATTAGAAAAGTTTGATCCGACCATTTTTCTATTACTGTAAAACAACAAATTATATATGCAACTAATATAAGTGTTTGTATTGAAAATGTGAGATAAAAAGACAAAATTAATTTATGTTTTATATAGTTAAATGTTAAACATTATTCTTTTCTATCCAGGGAATACATGCAATCTATCATTAGAAAGTTTTGATCCAACAATTTTTCTATTTCTGTAAAACAGCAAATTATATGTATGTCTCTAAAACGAACTAATATAAGTATTTGTATTGAAGATGTGACATAAAAAAGACAAAATGAATTAATGTTTTATATAGTTAAATGTTAAACATTTATCTTTTTGTCTGAGGAATACATGCAATGTCTCATTAGAAAATTTTGATTACACAACTTTTCTATTACTATAAAGCAACAAATTAAATGCATATATCTAACTGATATAATTGTTTGTATTGAAAATGTGAAATAAAAATACAAAATGAATTGATGTTTTATATAGTTAAATGTTAAACATTTGTCTATTTTTGTCGGAGGAATACATGCAATCTCTCATTAGAAAATTTTGATCCGACCATTTTTCTATTACTGTAAAACAACAAATTATATGTATATCTCTAAAATACAACTAATATAAGTGTTTGTTTTGAAAATGTGAGATAAAAAGAAAAAATGAATTGATGTTTTATATAGTTAAATGTTAAACATTTGTTTTTTTTTTTGTTTGAGGAATACCTGCAATCTCCCATTAGAAAATTTTGATAAGATAATTTTTCTATTAATGTAAAACAGAAAATTATATATATGTCTCTAAAACGCAATTAATATAAGTGTTTGTAATGAAAATGTGATATAAAAAGACAAAATAAATTAATGTTTTTTTATAGTTAAACGTTAAATATTTGTCTTTTTTGTCTGAGGAATACATGCAATCTCTCATTGTGATCCGACAATACTTCTATTTTTGTAAAACAGCAAATTATATGTATTTCTCTAAAATGCAACTAGTGTAAGTGCTTGTATTGAAGATGTGAGATAAAAAAATAAAATGAATTTCTGTTTTCTATACTTAAATTTTACATTAATTAAAGTTATATGATTTAATATATTTATATAAATAATTTATCTACCTCTGAAAATATTGTTCACCTTAAAAAATATTATTCCATCATGTTATGTAATCTAAAATAAATTAAATATAAACATTAGATATACATATGTTCAAATAAACTCAAACAGTCACAGTTGCTATTCTATGTAAAACACATTCCTTCAATACTAGTGGCAAAGGGCCGGCATAAAATCCGCTGTGTTTGTTAAAAATGACTGGGGCAAGTAAAATATGTTTGTGGTCACAATTTTCTCTAAGCTCTCTATCACTATCTCTGGGGATGGCAGTCCAAGCCTATGGATCTTCTTCTTGGTGCTTCAAAAATTACCAGGACCCACTATAGTCAATGTCGTACTTTCACCTTCGAAGTGCTCATTAAGACGGTAGGCACAGTCTTTTGCCTTAATACGAGAACATTATGGCTCAATCATGCTTGGTTTGATCAAGTGGCATCAGAAACAACAAAATAACAACAAATAGTGGCATGGTGTAAACGTCTAGGAAAATTCTCTCCAAGACACATGACAGTTCATTGGTTATTATAACGTTATGAATACTGTGTTTACACTTCCTTTAATTAAAATATAATTTTATCAAATATTCGTAACTGAGATAATTACAATTAATATATAGTTCATAATTCTGTATTAGACATTAATATTTCAATCTAAAATAACATTTCGCTATGTAATTTGAAAAGACAGCATACTTGAAAGTTTAATTTTTTTAATAGTTGTGCGATATAGTAAGAAGTTGTATAACACTTCGATGACAGCCTGTAAGTAAAATTTTTACTACTAGTTGGTATAATAGTACTTCTTGAAAATCTAATGTTCCTTCTGAATTATAAGGAATGTTCTATTAATAAGAACAGACGAGTAATTTAAAACTATCAAGTGCACATTTTGTCAATTTTATTTTTATACGATATCCTATTCTATAATATATTTCTTAACTAAACTTTCACCAACATCAAGGTACCTTTCATATCCTAAAACCAGCTTTTGATTCCGACATAGACGAATCAGTCAGTTGTCTCCACACTAGTTGTATGTCCCTTTCTCACCCGGGTTAATATTTTCGGTCCCCAAAAGACACGAATTTTGGGTAATTTAACTAAATGGTGATTGAGGAACACATAATTGATGGTTTAGCCATCGCGTAATCAGGTGACAAATTTCTATATGGTAAATTTTAAAATCAGAATTTATAGTGCAAACAACACTTTGATATTCGCTGAAATAATGTCAAAAGGTAAATTAAAGTTCAAGCTTTCGAGAAAAATCAATTTTGTAAAAATTGCTCTCTATATTTTTTAATTAGTAAACGGTACTTTACTTACTAAAAACAGGCTATGTAGTATTTCTGTAGCAATCAAACCAAGAAACATAAAAAAATCAAACAAACTATTATCTAAAATCAACAATTTCCTTTAATTCTACAAAAAATAAGATTAACATAAACTCACTATACAGCAATATTATTTTCATAAAAGTTACTTAAGTTTTATTTTATAACCAGAAACAATATTTTGAACAACAGAACACAATTGTTCTAAAATTGTTCAGAAAAAATATAACCACTTAATTAAATATAAAAAGTAAAAAAAAAAATAAAAAACTTGTAAAATACCGAGTAATTCTTATTTCTTCAAAACTTAACTATTTACGGTAGCATATAACAATACCTATCAAAAGTGTGTAACAATGAATGATTGGAATTGGAAATATTTAACGAACAAAAACTTCGGTATAAAACTAATTGAACAAGATTTTTCTAGACTTTTGTTTATTACGATCAAACACTGATTTCAAGTCTTTAATACTTAGTTAAACTGTTCTAATGTGGAACAAATCGAAGGGTCTTATCCAATTACCTATCATGATGTAGAATGTTGAGCTTAATCTCATGATTATCCATACAGTGGATTAATCTCATACTGTTAATTAATATAGATATGACATAACTAACAAAGATAATAGTAAACCATCTGATATAAACTCGAGATATCGTTTACTAGAAATGAGGATAAAAAATATATGATTTAAATATCTACGAATTAAATTCATTGTGCGATAACAAGAGTATAAGGTAAAAAACAATCATTATAAAATGATATTTACAGAAATATTTATGTATTACTAATGTTTATTTACCTTCAATCATTCATTAAGAAAGTATTGATATATAAACAACAAGTGAAGCGAATATTCTTTTCACAGTTCCACTTCAATTTAAGTATATTCGAGAAGATTAGCATTCATCCTGAAAAGTAACTTTATATAAGTTAACTGAAAGTGGAAATTATCAGTATTGAATATTTTTCATGGTAAAACGTATTTCTTATTTAATAGTTTTATGTAGATAAAACATAGAAATTATTAAAGTAGAATTCCAGTAAAAAATTCTAGTAAAGTTTAATTAATTGTATGTTTGATCTAGAACCAAATGGCAGTACAAAATGTAGTAATTTCTGTTTTAAAACAAGTCTCGGTATATGAATACTTTTTTTTTTTTTGAAAATGTCCCAAACAGCCTGGTAGCAGTGGACATAACAGCACCACAGTCTACATTTTATAGATTATCAAGTGGATGATAGCTAGTAAACAAAACAAAACAACATTTAAAAAAGAAATGTTTATGCATTTAATAACTATTTACAGGAAATAAATGTTCACATCTTTAGAAACCAAATCTAACAAACTTTAGAAGCGTCCAAGAAACATAAAACGTATTTACATATGCATACTGTGCATTTTTTGTAGATGTAGGGAAAAAACTAAAGGTGCAAGTTATACACGAAATATTTTTACTGTTTCTTGTAACCATCGATAAGAAGAGATGTATACCAAGAAGTAAATAAAATGTAATCTTATTCCAAAGAAGTGTTGTATCTATCTTACATTCCTATTGCACCTTTCATGCAAATCAACAATAACACTATTCACTTTCAGAACGGAATTTTCTATCTGATGATTATATTGTACTTCTTTATATTTAAAGGCTGCTATATAAGTTGTTGTCTTCCCCATTTTATTCGTTCATTGTTTTAAAAAATATTTTCCTCTACAATTATAAGAAATGAGGAAAATATAATACACTAGAATACCAGATAGATTATTCTGTTTTAACGCTGTAAATCCAAAAATTGTAAAATGTTTTAAAATAAAGTATAAATTGGACCATTTCCATGGAAAAGTAACAAAAAAAGTTGTTTTAAAAATACTTGAAGTCACCACACGTACATTCATCACAAACGTAGTTAAATTAAAATTTCCACATCGCCTGTGAGAGAATTAGATTCTAGGACATCTTTTAATGAAGCTTGTTTAGTTGACCACTGTGTGCTACAGATATGTTAACAGTCATGGATATCAAGTGGCATTATAATAATCTCAAAGAGTGTGCCATAATAAAAAAATTAATATAAAAATAATTTAATAAAAAATTATTTTTAATAAAAAATATTTTTATCAGATCACATTGTGAATCTAAACCATTGTCGAATAAACTTAATTACATACACAAAATTTCTTCAAAATCAGTCCAGCCATTTATGAGAAGTTATATTACAAACACAAGGACAGAAAGCCGAACGATAGCCGAATGGATAGGGTGCTGGCCTTTGGAAGCGGAGTTCGTGGGTTCGAATCCTACTATGACGTGGATGTTCATAGCCGATCGGAATCGGTTTTAAGCAGTAGGTCCCGGTTTCATTAGCCCTCGTGTTGCAAAAAGAAAACCGTAGTGCTCCAAAACCAAACCAAGGACAGAAAAATTGTGTGTATAAAGATTGGAATAATTAAAATAGCTTACATGTTTCAACTGAAACTATGTTACTGAATTCTTTCTTAAAAATAGAGAAACAAGCAAAGAAAAAGAGAGTTCTAAATTTATAGATATTTATAATTGTTTTACATATTTATATCAAACTTAATTGTTAAAACAAACTTATAAAATGTCACTTCGAATATGAAAAGGAAGATTTGAAAGTAATTATTTAAATCAAGAATTATTTTTTTCAAAATATTGCTTGCGAAGGACCTGTATAATTCTTCAAAAATCTAATCAGTCCCTGTTGCCTAGCGACATTTAGGATATCCAGTTTTAATATATTCTATCAGTGGACCGTATATTTTAACTAATACAAGTAGCCTAATTATTTATTAGTGCCATAAATGCAATATTAAGAATAATTTGTTGCATATGAGAACATTTATAAAATGGGTAGTATTTAAATTTAGAAAAAAATAATTTATATATTCAATTATTGTTAATCAATGTATAAGTGCTCGAACTCTGCGAAATATATCCCCAGAATTAAAAGACAAAATTTATACTGGTGCTGCTTAAAAAATATATAAGTAATTATATTAATACATAACTGGATGTCAAAAAGATTTTTCAAATTTGCAAATTCAGATAAAAATTTCAATAAATTTCATGGCTTTAAGTTAGATATTTTAAATGAAATTTTACTTTGAAATTCGTGAGACGTCTTTAGACTTTATATGAAAATTTCAAAAATTTATTGAGGAATATTATTCAGCCAAATGGATTTTACTACTAAACGTTACTGCAAGACTAAACCAAACATTTAAATTTTCGTTATCGAGATGCATTCCAACCAGATAATGTATTTAAAAATTACTGTTAACTAACAAAGCATGCATAAGAATGTATTAATATAATAAATTTCTTAACATAGAGGAACATTTTTATTCCATATACAAAATCAGTTTCGTTGGGAGTAAATAAAATTGTAACCTATGACATTAAAATTCCATTTTCAGAGATAAAAGCTTTATGACTGAAGCATTTCATTTTCTGGAGGCATGTGAATGAAATACAAATTTATCGATTTTACGAAATCTTAAAATTTTAATTTAGGTGAGCTTGCTATTTTCCTCTTGACCATTCTTTGTGTAATGCATACTAAATTTCACCCTTGTGAAAACGTTGTGTATGATTAATATGTGTTTGGATTAAAGCCCTCTAAATACTTCGCGGAGATCTTTTTAATAAAGTAGAATTATATAAAAGATAACAAAATATCGTTTTTATAAATATTTAGCTCTTTCAAAATGTTGTGGCTGTGCTATTTATATCATCGGTGATTACCAACTCGGTTGTTCAAGTGAATCAAGTTGCTAGATAAGAATTTTACCAGCTACTACAGATAAACTATTCTTCTTGTTTATATAGTTAAATTGTCTAACTCGAATTTCGTGGGAACGAAAAATTGACTCAAGATTAAGAGGATTTTTAGGTATGGGATTTTTTAAATTTGCGGTGTTTTAATTCGGAGCTGAAAGTTTTTCAAAACTTAAATATATTATTAACATGCATGATAATGTGACATAGTAATTATGATTCTTAATGCAATTGCATACTCTAATTAAAAATATGTTAATGTACTTTAATTTCAAACATTTTCGTTTG
>CM063510.1:127171714-127241714 GCA_032207245.1 Pardosa pseudoannulata
TTTGTAGTTTTATGCTGTTCCATGTTTGTTGTCTCTCAAATTCCAATTACTGTATACATACAGAATGATACCATATTTAATTTATTTATATTATATTTACATAAAAACATACCCGTGAAAATATTTTGTAAAGAATATTTTTATTTTAACGGAGAATGTTATCTTGAAAACAATAGGCTAGACGCTAAAGCAAAGGAGATAACTAGTCCTTCCATTAAGCAAAAATAAAGAATAATCATTAAAGGTATAAGTTGCATCGTATTTCAAAAGACCCATTCAAAATACTTCAACCCTTCATCATTTCATACTTAGAGGAGCCCAAAAAGAAAGATCATTATCTTGATTTTCGAAAACTATCCATGAATATATTTTCGTATGATTTAGTACTTTGCGAAGAGATGTTTTTTTTATTATTCAGATTAAGCAGATACTTTTAAACAAAACTTCAAAGAAAATTTACGTTTCGAACTTTTGGACTGTCTTAACAAGTTTCAGTTTATCTTAAAAGTTTAGAAAATTGAAGCGATTCCCACCTAATAATGCTTGAAATCTCAGTATTTATTCCTGCCAAATAACTGAAAACTGTGTGATAATAAAAAAGGAGTTTTGTAAAAAATCAATCTTTTGTGCAACTTTATCAAACTGCTGAGAACAAAAAACGTTTTTATAATTTGAAAGATATGTAGAAGAGACGTACAGCATAGTGGGTTAGTTTAATTAAAATATTTATTTGTGATAAACCTTTTAATTCTGTATTGGTTATAGAATTTTGGATGGAGTAAATAATGAAGTTTGACTATATATCAAAACGTTTTATGTTATACTAGTTATAGGTTGCATCGGGCATTTCTTGGAGTTTTAAATGGCTTTCAATATTTATCAATATGTATCATTATGTATATATATATTTATCAATATTTATCAGATGATGCAAATGTAAGTAAAAGTTGGTGGAAAAATCTTGATTTTATTTCATCTTTTAGTTAGACAGTAATGGAGATCATGATCTACATTTATAAAGTAGGCTGAGATAATATGCTTTTAGAATCTCGACTTCTTCAGCTTCTAGTTAGAAAACAATGCAGATTATGGTCTACATTTATAAAGTAATCTGATAATAAGCTTTTAGAATCTCTATTTTTTCAGCTTCTAGTTAGACAATAATGGAGACTATGATCTACATTTATAAAGTAGACTGAGATAATATGCTTTTATAACCTTGATTTTTTCGGCTTCTAGTTAGACAATAATGGGGACTATGGTCTGCATTTATAAAGTAGACTGAGATAATATGCTTTTAGAATCTCGGTTTTTTTTTTTCAGCTTCTAGTTATACAATAATGGAGACCATGATCTACATTTATAAAGTTGACTGAGATAATATGCTTTTAGAATCTCGAATTTTCCAGCTTCTAGTTAAACAATAATGGAGACCATCATCTACATTTATAAAGTAGACTGAGATAATATGCTTTTACAAGCACTTATTGATCTCTCATACTGAATTTTTCTCATCCATAGGAAAAAAAAATACTTTGAACATATTTTCTCTCTTTTGCCTACTTTCGTTGTCGTATAACTTTATGCTACAATCCAGAACAAAGGTTTTAGCTTGTCAAAAAAATAAAAGTTTTTTAGGTTGTAATGGAATATTTTGGGTAGATTATAATTCAGCAATTGGACATTGGAATTGTATCCGATTTAAGAAGTTTTCAGAAAGGATCCGATTCAGCAGGAGACTAACAACTTTGCTTTCGAAACCCCCTCTTCTATGCAAACGCCCTGCATCTCATATTTCGAATACATTGCATTTGCTGAGATGGTGATTTTTTGGATGAAAACACCAATACCATACTAATTGTTTACGTCTCGTTCCTGCGTTGGAGATGATAAATCTCTAAAAACCTCGTTGTCTGATATAGTATTTCTTCCTTGTATGTGGTGGGATGCTCCAGTCTAACAGACCTTTAGGAATTGAAGTACATGCGATTACCCTCTTGTTGAATTTTCATTAAACTAATTTTATAATTTGAATTTTTATTAAACTGATATCAGTTTGAAAAAAAAAGTTGTATAATTCAGGCAAAAGGAGATAAAGATATCAGTTATAGATGAGTTATTATCAGTTATAGGAGTTGTAGGTAGAGTTATAGATCCAGAAAACTTCAGTAGCTATAGGTTCAGTAAATAAGAGAATCTTCAAATGTTTTTAAACCAAGAAATCACTACCTGTAAAACATACTGAAATGTAGCCCTTGTAAAAGACAATATACAAAAAACGTTTAAAATACTCAAATTTAAAACCAGGGAAAATTTTAAATATCTTGATTGTAGAAGAAATATTGCATCTATGTTCTGTTAGAAAAAAAACTTAATATTTTATTTCTTTAAACATTTGGTTAAATATTGTAAACTACCTATTAATTTAGAGATCTTTAGTATATATAAACATTTAAATTCAAGTATATATAAACATTTTAAATTCATAATTTTTATTTTCAGACAGTATGGAATTTTAAAGAGATCATGTTTCGATTATTGGTAATGTCTTTGGGATCAAATTTTATTTTTACCAAAATTAAAGTTCTGAGTATTCGTTACTAAAGAAGTAGAAATATTAAAATACAATGTAACTGACAGAAAATAAACATTTGTCAGCGTCGTAGAATCTATGTTTTAAATCCAGGTATAAAATTTCCTTTTCAATATGTGATATTTTTTAATACAATTATTTTAATTTTCCCTTTATAACAATAAATGCAAAATAATGTACATTACTAAATTTCTATTTTCCGTACGAACATAAAAATCTCAATGTTTGTTGATACTAAATTCACTAACTAAAAACAGAACAAATATTATTTATTAACGTCATTTGCCTCGATTACAAAGATATTACATTAATTCTAGATTAACTATTAATTATAGATTTTATATTAATTCATATTAAGAAAAATTAAATTTAAAGTTTTACTACAGCTAAAAATGCCAAATATGCCAAATTTTTCAAGTGCTGATTTTCGGTACCGGAGTGCATCAGTTCGTATCCCACTGTGGCATAGATATTCGTAGCTTTTCAAAATTTACATTAAACAGTAGGTTTCTTTCACATTAGCTATCGATTTGTCTTAAAGGTACGCCGTAGCACTTCAAAGTAGAATCAGTGAAACGTTTTTATACCCCTGTTTTTCTTTGAAAGATTAAAATGCTCTTTAAAGCAGTAAAGCCAAGAAATATTTTAAAATTTTTCGAAATCTGTTTTAATAAACTCAGCCTTTCTTTCATTTTTTTTCAAAGTAAACATTTTATTGAATAAATGTTTAACCATTAATGGACCATTAAATGCATAAACATCAATATAATTAGGTAGAAATATATATTTTTAATAAAATGTCAAATAAAATAAAAATTAAATTATTTTTAAATCTTTATTAAAACTTACAATAAAGTTAAAATTACTTAGTATATAGAGTTTAATAGTTTAAATTTTATTCTTTGTTTTTAAATTATATGGTGAATTTCCCACAAAATCTTTCCTTATGGAATTATAAAATTTATAATGGTGTTAATATAATAGAAAAATATCACATTATGTCTTAGTAATGCGAAACATTTAACTGATTACGAATTATACAGCATTTATTACACTTTGTTTGAATGCAGGATTTGAAAAAAATACCTAGAAACGTATTAAAAAATGAATTATTCTTATCGATATATAGTAGTGCATTAAATTTTAGTCATAGAAAAATTTATAATAGGAACTAAAATCATGGAAAATTTCATTTTTTTCTATAGATTTAATACTTTTAGTATACAATTTAACAATATAAATGCATTTAAATTATTTTAAGTTTTTTAAAAAATAATGTGCAACACAGTAAAACTTTTACAAAACGCAAGGGATAAAGAGATATTCATTCTTTATTTTTTAAATACAGTGAGAAGTGTTTCAATTCAATTTATTTTAAACAAACAATCGCCAAAACAGAATTTTCAATCTTACAAAGAGCCCTATATATTCATCGTTAGTCTATTCTATTGAATAGAATCAAAGAAGTTAAGCCATTTTTCTTTAAAGTATTTTTTTGTAAGTTACGATTTTTTTCAAAGTATCATTAATCTATCATCCGAAATCAAACGCATTATTTGTTATACATCATTTTTCAAAACTTTATTTTCATCTTTCTGTGCTTAACCAGCTTTTCAGGATAATTTATTTATGAGGATATTTTTTTAAAGTTGCTTAAACACAATAGTTGATTATATTTTTTTTAAAGTTTTCAGATACCACAAGCGATATAAATTTAAAAATATTAAAATGCTTTCTAAATGTATTCGCAAACTTTAGGCTATCTTTTTTATAAATACCATGTATTTTATTTAAAACTTCTTTCCTAGAATTTACAGGAGATTGACTGCAGATCTTTATATTCCTGAGGTTGCAACTTAATCGCGAGTTTGTATAACTTTTATATGTGATTAAATGGCCTATTTTAATGAGAAAAAAATAATAAAATACGAAAGTTAAAAATATGAAAATACGAAAATACGAAAGAAATTAAATATAGGGTGTATGACAAAGAAATATTCGATTCTAAATCATTATATTTATTAAACGACTGAGGAATTAAGAATGAAAGCATCGTCACTATACTGAATATTAGGGAATTGTATTAAATACCTGTTCAGGTTTAATAAAGGTTGAAAATTTTTCTGATTGCAGATTACTGAAATAATAACTTCAGCATTCATAAAGCTTATTTTTTTTGTCAGTTTTTCACAAACTAAATCACCAATAATTTCATTGTAGTGTACTTTTAGTATAACTTTCAGGATTTTTTTACACTCATTTTTGAATACTAGGCTGATTATTCATGAATTGTACTAAATAGCTGTTCGGGTTTAATAAAGGTTGAAAATTTTCCTGATTGAAGATTATTATATATTGCAGATATTACAGATTATTTTTTTAAGTTTCCAGATACCACAAGATATATAAATTTAAAATAGATTAAAACACTTTCTAAATGTATTCGAAAACTTTAAGATTTCTTTTTATAAAAACCATACATTTAATTGAAACTTCTTTCATTGTATTTACAGGAGATTGACTGCAACTTTTAGCGAGTTTGTATAACTTTTATATGTGGTTAAATGGCATATTTTAACACATTAGCGCCCAGTGTCCTCATATGATGCTGCTGTAAAAACCGCATTTCCCTTTATTAAGTAAAATAATATTATTTTATTTACCAATATTTCTGATAGATGGAAGCACTATAAAGTATCAGATAGGATATTTCTTTGGAATTAAGTAAGAAAAGGGTGGAAAAGATCCAGTAGAATTTACCACTTGTTTTATAATCTCACCATACATTTTGTATAGTGCGGTTCGGCAAATAATTTATTAGATAAGTTATTTCAATTTGGTATAAATGCAACCTATATAGTTCATTTGTTGTCATTAGAATGTGCATTATTATTTAGAGTTTTTTGTGTCCGTAGTAATTACGAAAAGTTGTTCGTCATCGTTTCAAGACGCTGGGCGCTTGGTTATAGTTTGTATTCAGTATTCAGATTATTTTCGCAAGTGTTTTTTGAATATTTTTGCAGATAATCTATATAGAAAAACTAAATAACATAACTGTTGATAACTGTTCTTCAAAACCTAGAACATATTGTATGAAATACAATGCAACGTTATGTGTCCAAAGTTTTCCTCTTTTTATACAAAATTTCAACCTTAAAAATGTGAAATAGAAAGTTTTCTTGTATGTATACAAATATATTTTAATTTTTAACGTTATTTTGCTTATTACTTGATATATACATTAAAACTGTATAATTTTATGTAAAAAAAATCCTTTTTAAAATGTTTATATTTTTATATACAAACGCCCAGCTTCATCAAAGGAGGACGACTTAAAAAGCATGGTTGCAGTTAAAAAAATTCAAAATGCTTTTAAAATACTCTTAATTTATGCATTTCTACCCATATCTATCAATTTCAAGGAAATATCCAAAATTTGTTAATTTTGGCGTTAAAGAGTTAAGGAGAAAAAAATAAAACAAGAAAGTTAAAAATACGAAAAAATATTAAATATAAGTTGTAGGATAAAGAAATATCCGATTCTAAATCGTTATATTTATTAAGCAACTGAGAAATTAAGAATGAAAGGAATGTCACTATACTAGGCTGAGTATTCAGGAATTGCTACTAAATAGATGTTCAGGTTTAATAAAGGTTGAAAATTTTCCTGATTGCAGTTTGCTGAATTAATGGCTTCAGCTCTTCATAAAGCTATTTACGTTTGCCTATTTATCAAAACGAAATCACAAGTAATTTCAATGTAGTGTAATTTTAGTATAACTTTCAGGATTTTTTTACACTAATTCCTAAATACTAGGCTGACTATTCAGAAATTGTACTAAATAGCTGTTCAGGTTTAATAAAGGTTGAAAATTTTCCTGTTTGCAGATTATTATCTATTGCAGATATTACAGATTATTTTTTTAAGTTTCCAGATACCACAAGATATAAAAATTTAAAATAATTAAAATACTTTTTAAATGTATGCGCAAACATTAAGATGTCTTTTTTTTTAATAAATACCATGCATTTTATTTAAAACTTTTTTCATAGTATTTACAGGAAGTTTTCACTGCAGATCTTTATATTCTTGAGGTTGCAACTTTTCGCGAGTTTGTATAACTTTTATGTTGTGATTAAATGGCCTATTTTATTAAAAAAAAAATACGAAAGTTAAAAATCTGAAAACATTGAAAATACGAAAAAATTAAAAATACGAAAAAAAATTAAATATAAGGTGTATGACAAAAAATATCCAATTCTAAATCACTATATTTATTAAACGACTAAGGAATTAAGAATGAAAGCATAGTCACTAGGCTGACTATTCAGAAATTGTACTAAATAGCTGTTCAGGTTTAATAAAGGTTGAAAATTTTCCTGTTTGCAGATTGCTGGAATGATAGATTCAGCTCTTCATAAAGCTATTTTCTTTTGCAAGTTTATCAAAACTAAATCACCAGTAATTTCAATGTAGTGTAATTTTAGTATAACTTTCAGGATTTTTTTACACTAATTCCTGAATACTAGGCTAAGCATTAAGGAATTGTACTAAATAGCTGTTCGGGTTTAATAAAGGTTGAAAATTTCCCTGACAGCAGTTTGCAGAAATAACTTCAGCTCCTCATAAATCTAATTTCCTTTTGCCAGCTTATGAAAACTAAATCACCAATAATTTCAATGTAGTGTAATTTTAGTATAATTTTCAGTATTTGACAGATAGGCATAAAAATTATTTGATAATATATTGCCAACGCAAAATACCAGAAGCAGTGAAATCCGTCAATCAAATGACTTTGCAAAAAATGAGGGAATAGTTTATATTTAAGTTTCTGAATGTGGGTATTTGGAAAATGCTTAATAAGAGAAACTTTAGTTTAGCAAGTTATTTCAGTTTGTTCTATTGCAGTGAAATATTCCCAGTAAAAATGTTTAAAACCCCTCAAAATTTTATAGACTATTTTAATAACGTTTGCTTTGTATATTGTTTCAAGTCACTAAATACTAAATTCAAAATTTTCTGACATAGGTAAATTCTACCCATATTATTATGAATTACTTAATCTTGATTCTTTCAAAGACGAGATTAACCTGCTGATAGAAACTGTTCCTAGAGATTTTAGGATATTTTGAAAATAGTTAGTTTGAATCCCATAGAAATCTTTGTCTTATTGAATTGATGTTTGATTTTGCAAAGCGTTGATACCCATCTTAAGTGAAAAGTATCCCAATTCATTCAACACTATTTCTAGATGAAATACTTTTGCATTTGGTATTTATGTATAAGCCTTAATCTTTCGATATTTATGTGATTGAAAGTCATCATCGGACTTGTTTTATTTGGAGACTTTGGTTCATTATTTTGCAATACAAAGGTTAAATAGACTGCAGCATACTATTTAAAGAATGTTAACTGATAATAAAATTGTTACAAATAATTATACTAATAGCAGTTTTTATTTTCTTGAATTGAGAAACCAAAATACACAGACTCGTCAAGTGGTCCATCTTGCACACGATATTTATAGATAGATGTTATGTTTGTTTATAAGACTACAAAACGTAAATAAATGATTTAATATACATATGCGAAAATATATTGAACTAACTGTTCACCTGTATCTGCTTGTTCTCCATTCACTAGATCATATTCAAAAATTTATGTACTATCAGTATCATGGGATAGATCCCTATAAGTTACGTTTGCTAACTATTTTAGACATGTGCATATATATTTATTAACAGCAAACGTTTTATCTAATCAATTAAATTGCATAATAAGTGTCAATATTTAAAAAGTTAAAAATACATGTAAGATTTTATTTATAAATAATTCAAATATTTAAATAAACCAAACTCCCATTTTACTATAATACGATATTATGTATATCCAAATGTAAATTATTTTAGTAAAGAAATTTTCATATTTTTCAATTTGCTTTACAAATACATTTAGTATCAACAATGACTTAAGTTAAACTGTTGAAATATTCTTAGATGTATGTAAAAGCTAAAAGTATAGTTCACCTTTCTTAGTTTATAGCCTTATATAGCAGATATATAGTTTAGAAAGGTATTAAAGGCAAAATGAATTTTTCATTAAGCCAGTAAATTGGTAAGTATTTAATATTTTACTTTCTTTTATATTAATCTTATAATAAAAATTTTTTTTTCCTTAGAGATAATCTTCTTAAATTATAAATAAATCATTGACTTTGTTGCATATTTATACTCTATATTACGCAGTGTTAAAAAACTGTAAATAAGCGTACTTTTCCTAAAATAAAATATTTTGGATAAATGATAATTCAATATTATATAAGTTATTTCATTTTTTATAAAGTTCAGCTTCCAAATAAATACATGAATGCAGGAAATTCATATTCTAAAAACACTTTGTTATTAAAAACTATGTTCTTGTTTTTCTGAAAACTTCCCAATATCTTAAAAACATTACATTTCACTCTAATGTGTTTCTTCTGTTGTTTTAATATAATTCAATTTTATATTTCATAAATTTTATTATATTTCCCCTTATAATAGAATTCTTTGTATTCAGTTTCTGTTGTAGCTGAGTGTTTGTTTTTTAAAACAAACCGCATATCACAGACAAGATAAAAATTGCTGTAGAAATAGATGCGGAAACAATGGTTTATTTAGCAGATACTTATATCTTACACATTTTACAGAACAAACTTTCTAAAAGTATTGGAGAACATTATTTTTATAACTATATATAAATAATTTTGTTTTAAGAACGATTTTAGATCATAAGAGGGGTTTAATATTAATTCATTTCTGTAACTACTGCACATATTTAACCCCTTAATGCACTGTTTTTTTTAAAAGGCCGGCCAAAAAAATCAATTTTTTAATATAAAAAACACAGTTAACTCAGTGTTGCAAAGAAAACTACAAAAATGCAAAAATAATCAAAAATTTTATTGCAATTTTGGATTTTAATAACATTACAGAAAATATTGTAATATTAGACTATTACTACACAAAGAACAGATAAGTCGTAAGCGATAAGTAGAAAATAAATATGTATATTTTATACTTAAATAAGTAAGTGTTATAGCGTACAATCACATGTAAATGATAAATATTAATAAAACGATTGTTTTTTTCTTTTTTTCCTTCATTGTTATTTTTAATTTTCGATTTCATTCGAGTGTGAAAAATTATATGCCGCCAAAGTACAACGCCGCTAGAGTACAACGCCGCTAGATTTATCTCGAGTGTGTACAGCTTGGCCAGCTTAGCTCACTCGAGTTAACTTGAGCGTGCGTGTTAAGGAGTATAAGATCTATTGTAGTTTGTACTATGTTCGTAAAATTAAATTAAAAGAATTATTAGATAAGATTGCTGCGGAAGATCGGAATTTGGAATCTATTGTTTTTATCCTGAGGAGTATAAATACTAAAGAATTGCATCATGATCGAACAGCTAAAAGCACCGATTTCAACCGAGAAGAATTCTTGTATAATGGAACAGTTGTCGCCTGCAGATCCGATCACGAATACTCGAATCCATGAATGATTTCAAGGTGTTTATAGAGGGATATAAATGAAAGCAACCCCTCTCTGGAAATCCTTTTAATACATTTCTCTTCCATTTATTAGAAGTATATAAATTGTATTATATGTCGTAGTGCACTAATCTGCTATAAAAGAGGGAAAAATGTTGAGTTTACTGAAGGGAAAGAAAGTTCTTATCCTCACAAACAATTTTGGGAGGTGGGAAATATTTAACACATTGGTCGCCATGGAACGGAATACTGTTATTTCAGTTGATTCGTGGATATCAAAAGTAACTGGCTAAATTTTCAGATCTTTAAACATTAATTCAGTGCTACCTATTGCATTCTAGTTATTTCAGTTGATCCGTGGAAATCAAAATTGACTGACAAAATAGTCTGTTCTACGAGCATTAGTTCAGTGCTGCCTATTGCATTGTAGTTATTTCAGTTTATCCGTGGAAATCAAAAATGACTGGCAAAATAGTCTGGTTTGGTTTGGAGCACTACGGTCTACTGTTCTGCACACGAGGGCTAATAAGACCGGGACCTACTGCTTAAAGCCGATTCCGAACGGCTACGAAAGTCCATGCTTAAGTGGGATTCGAACCCACGAACTCCGGTACCGACGATCAGCACCCTAACCAATCGACCAGCGTTCTTCGGCAAAATAGTCTGATCTTTGAGCATTAGTTCAGTGCTGCCTATTCCATTCTAATTATTTCAGTTGATCCGTGGAAATGAAAAGTAACTGGCAAAATAGTCTAATTTTTGAGCATTTGTTCAGTGATGCCTATTGCATTCTCTGTGTTTTTTATGATATAAAGCGAGTGACTTAACCCAATTGTATGTAGCTGTAATCTTCATGATTTATTAAAAAATGTGTACAGAAACAACTCGTTAGGTAGAAAATAAAAAATATCATGATAACAGGCTTCCCTCGCATAATAAGCCTGAAAAATAACCATTTATGTACCAAATTGCATAAATTTCTATGGTGATGAATATGTTACTATATAAATTCAAATCATTCTTATTTAGAACTAGAGTTAAGCTTAGAACTTAGAGACAATAAAGCCTAGAGTACTTAAATAAAATCTTTATATGATAATTTCCTCTAGTTAAAAATCTGTTGACTTTTACTTTGCAGCATCTGGGGGAAAATTTGACATTATGATATTATTTGATACATTTTGTAGAAAAGAATTCTTTAGTGATTGAGTAATTAGAAAAATAACTGCAGTTAAAGTCAGTATAAAAAAACAATGCTTTCATAAAATGCTATCAAAATTTGCATTTATATAAACGTTATCATGTATAAAAATTCAGGTTATACAATATTTTCTAAAATATATTCATACATATAAAACTAGTTGTTCCCTTGTTTGTGTATCATTTATGCCAATTCAATTTGTCTGTCTTATAATCCCTAAGGTTTGGATAGACATTCTTGGAACAATACTTGGACGGACATTTCATCAGATGGTCACTGTAGATATTCCGATTATCCAGTCACGTAATATTCATTTACATCGTAGATTTATTACGCTAGTTGAAGAAACATTACAGTATAGAAATGTGAACACTTTCATATTTTCCTCGGTAGTTTGTGACATTCGTGAAATTGCTCTATATTGCGAAATTAATTAGTTATACCGATTGGTCGTATGGCTTAGGTTATTTCGGCGTAGGAATTCATCTTAATTTATACACTCATTTAAAATTTAATCAGCCCTAAAATATGTTTAAATTAAATCGTTAAATGTTTATATTAAATCTCGAAGATATTCATACATTAAAAAAATCCCAGAATATAATTAGGAAATTACAAGGTAAAACTATTCAAAGACAAATGTCTTCTGTCAAGTGCATATTTCAGCTTAATCAAGTTTTTGTTCAACTTCAAAGCTTAAGCAAAGCTAAAATTTAAGATTGCAGCTCATGTTCCACTAATTTATTTCCTCGGGAGATAAACTACTAGAAATTTTAAAAAGGCACCATTCTCACGTGCCTTTATCTTCTTGGTGCTTCAATCTGATGTACGACCTGAAGAAAACTCCTGATTTGCACAAAACCGAGAAACGATAGTAAGAAAGAAGGTAAGAAAAAGGATAAATCAAACGGATATTGCAGATCTTTTCCTTTTTCAAGGGTATTGACTGACAGCTTCGATTTTGCAAATTCGCAATTCGGTTCAGGAAGAAATAATTCACCTGATCTCTCCCTAACTGGAATAAGTCGACTTAAAATTTCCAATAAGTTCTCATCGATAGGGTTTAAACATTTTAAAAGTTTTGTGTTTAATGCTTCTTATTTTGTAAAGTTAATGAAATTCAAAGTTTGTTTCACCATAGGGAATATTCACAAAATAGTAAAATTTCTTATCAATATTTCAAGTGTAAGGAAACATTACTTTTCAGATCATTTAAAATTTTAAAATTAGTTACAACTATCACGTGCCATATGTCTATGGTAGCATAACTGAAAGTATATTAAAACTACAAGGGATTTCATCCGATCTGTTGGTTACCTGGTTACTTACCTGGTAGTTTCATCAAGTAAAATCAGAACCTAACATGTATCTCATTGTAAAAGGCATACTTAGGACATACTTATTACATCCTAGTTAAAATAGTTTATTCCACCAATGTATTATTCAGTGTTAAAGATGCAGTCAAGAAAAATTGAAATATGAATCTTAAATATAATATTTAAAATTCAGTAATGTGTGAAACACCCTGCTGAAATACTTTATTTGAATGATAGGAGAAATAACTTAACAATATTAGTTTTTAACTGCTACACGATATACTTTCGGATAGTGAATTTCGTATACTTTTTATACTTTTATATATTTCCTGGCCATTTTTGGCCAATATAAACTTTAAGATAAAATGTAAGGATTAATTCAAATTATTGAAATACTTTTATAAAATAATTATTAAAACTGACTGCATTCGGGGATTTAGAATGACAATTAACCTCTTACCAAAACAGTTATTGTGAAAATGGTAGGGAAAATGGTTATGGTAAAATGTAAATTTTCTTTCATAATTTTACATACAGTTTCTTTGGAGATACTAAATATGATTAAAAATAGATAAACAATTAAGTATTCCCTTCTGTATGAAGATATATTTACGAGAGTACTGTGAAATACAGATAGATTCTAACAAGAAGAAAGGTATATTCTTGCTGTTAATGTATCAAGATAACATAGATTAGAATATGTCACCAAAACAGTACAATAAATACTTTATGACTCGAGATAAAAATAGCAACTGTGTCTGGCGACTATTTTGTTTTATGTACTCATGTGAAAATACTCTATCACGTGTTTAATTTTATGTACGAAACCATCAAGTTAAGCTATTGTCATTGACAATATTAGTCTGATGTGATGAAGGTTATACATGTAAAGCAAACAGGATAATATTAAATTTTAAGTTTGTTCCATGCTTTTTTTATTATATTTCTTCCAGTAGTGTTTGTTTATGATGTAAACTAACCTCAAACGTTTAGAAGATTAAGAAGCCTAGATATAAATTACTAATTTCATTTTCAATTTTTTTCACATATTAGGGCTTTGTCACCCTAGAGTATATTGGTAACCATTTCACACGATTCTTTTCAGCTACAGTTAGTTTAAATGTATATGAATTAGGAATTGTTCTTCAAGGTCAACTTTTACTATTGGGTATTGGAAAATTTGAATTGTTGAAATTGGACAGTCAATCAGATGCAAAAATTGCATGAGTATAGATTTCAAATGATTGCTGTATCATATAGATGGAACAGTGCACTGAATTTTGATTGGAGAAGTAGTGCAATAAATAACATATAGAATGACAGTCACTCAAATATTGGGTAGATATATCATATATTCATATTAACAAAAAGATCACAAATGCTATCACCCCTCTTTTCTTTTTTCGCAGGTAGAATTCGTATAACCTCCAATGTTACTATCGGATACCATGCCAATGTATAAATAAAGGTGAATTTAGATGTACTACTTTAATATAATTGTAAGCCTGTACCTTGTAAATTTGGTCGCCGTTTCAGCAAAAAGCATTGGTCTGTGCATTTTTAAGTTGCGGTGAGATAAGTATTATCGAAATTCACATTACAGTTAAATCATTTTTAAAAATATTCAGAATCAATAAATATTTAAATATCAGCTAAATTTTGTAGACATTGCTATGGAAATGTACGTAGAAAATTTTAAAATTATCGAACCACAGGTAGATTGTCACTTGTCTGCAACACTAAGCATTCGCCCAAAACAGTGTTCAGTTCGTATATTCACCTCATGTGATAAAGTGTTGGAAGGCTAAGTTTGTAATGTTGCTAAATGCCTCAAAATGATTAGCCTATAAACAAAACTAAAATGACGCAAACCTAAACTCAGAAAAGTGATATATTTGGCAGCTTTCTAAATAATGTAGAATGTATTACGCTGTCAAAATTATCCTACTTAAATTTTCCCTATTTTCAGTTTATATTTATAAAGAAATATAGTACTAGTTTAAATTGTCTGAGTGAGAAAAATGTCTTTAATAATAACGATGAATTTTTAAACGTTTAGACAGATTTGATAGTTTGAAGTTTTATGTTAATACTATATATAATATTATCTTGGCCGGCTAGCTTTTAATTTTCTATGTTAAGTTTATTGAATTGAGACATATGTCATATCTGACTATTTGTAATCTATATTTTTATATTTCAAATATTCATACTTAATATTAATAAAAATTAAACTCTTGAATAATAGATAAATTTAACAATAAATATAACACAAATTTAAAATTACTCTGACTCGAAATTCATTATTGAAATGAATATTTCTACGAAATAAAGTTAGAAATAAATTCAAAATGTTTTTATTCATATGATCAACTGATTATAATGAATTTGTAAATGTTTAAATAGGTTTGATGTTTTGACACGTTTTTTTTATTTTAACACTCTTGCTTTATGTGTAATGTAATGTCATATTTAACAAGTTTTTAATTTATATTTTTATAGGATAATATTCATGTTTAACAAAAACTATACTAGTAAAATGTTCTATAAATATAGAATTTTAATGTGTGGTAATTAATCCTTTAAATTGATATTTCAGCAAAAAATTATTAAAATAAGATTTATAAAGTTATAATCCATATGATATAGTTTTTACTGTTTGGAATTTACACGCAGTAGTCTTATGTCCCAAGTAAGGCTTGGATGTGTTTGTATGCTGTACTCTCAAAGTCAGCAGTGCCAATCATATGCATCGGAACTCCCGAACCTTTTCTGGACCCCTGACCACTTTACGAAAAAAATAGAACATTCCCTTTTCCATACTAGTGAGTTACATTAAATATTAAGATATAGCAGTATATTATCTATATATGTCTCATCTGGCTATCTATCTATTAAGAAATAAAAAAATTAATGAAAATGGCTATCAAATATAGCAATATATTGCATATAGAAAACGTTAAAAACTTAAAATTAATAAGGAATAAAAATAAAGATATTTTTAATGAGTTTTAACAGTTCGTTAATGTTAGGTTCAAATTTTATTAACATAATTCTTAAATCTCTACGTTGGTCATTACCCTTTTTCAGACAGTTAACTAGCTACTAAAATTTAAAATTTAATATTATATTACATTAAATACAAAATAATGGATATTAAAATATTATCTCATTATTATTATTCTTAATTGCATTTCAAAAATTGAACAACTATAGCTATAAAGTATATACAGTGAAATTGTGATATTTCATTCACACATTGATCTTTCGATTTATTAGTCTAAAATATTTCACAGTCATACCAATTTTCCCACTTTATTTCCAGATTCAATGTTTTCCCGCAATTATCGTCAAAATTGTTTTCCTTGTTTCCTTTTAGTTTTCCCATAATTGTCCTTTTTTTCTTGAATGGGGGGGGGGTTGGAGAAGTGTGAAGTGTCTCTTTATGTTCATAAAAACTTTTTCGAGTTCGTTTGAAGGCAAAACCTTTTCTCAATTAATAGGGGCCTTCCTAAACCTATGATTACAAAAGTAAAGGACCTAAACAGACATCAGCAAAAATATAATGCGATGGAATGACGAAGACATACGGGAGTTTTTACTAAAGCAAATAAAATTTTGTTAAATTCATTTATGCATACACTAGCTGGGAGTGATGGTTCCGAGGCATAGGTTTGCGACAGTCACCTCATTAAATTTCCTGTCTTTCTCTTTTGTCTCATCGGTTTTAAGTCCTAAGGTGCAACGAGCAAAATTCCCATCGTCTTTTTTGTCTTCCATTTGTTCCACGTGGTTCCACCCTCACTAATTCTGGTGTCAAGAGGTCCGTTAAGGAACCAGTAGTCTTTCATATTTACTTCTCTCAGCGCCATTTTTCTGCGTTTGCTCGTTGATTGCGATTGCTGTGCGACGTACGCATTCCGGGTACTTCAAGGGAATCCGGCGAACCTGGGTATTTACTCGCGATCTTCCCAACACTACAGGGATATATGGCTAGAGGGCCTCAAGTCCTTATGGGCCCGATTCGGTGCTTGATTGAGTGATAATATATCATTCTCTCAGATGAATTATCACTGTCATTTCATTGAGAATATCACTGAGAACACCTCATATCACCAGAACAAGAATGAAAATGTAAATATTTTGGTCCCGCAGTTTTATATTTTAGAATAATTCGTTCTCGGGGAAATTTAAAGAATTCAGATTGAGATATTCTGTGTTTATAAGAATATCTCAAGGATGTGGGGATAGAAACTTTTCTGCTCAATAGAAGTTATCCTAGATTAATTAAAGATTCGTAACATAAAATTAGTGCAAACATAACAGTAGAGAAGCTATTCAGTAATCAGAAGCATTATAATGGATAAAATGATGGGAAAGTAGATAAAGTGGATGAATCAGTACCACATTTTTCGGAAGAAAATGAAATTCTGTGAACATAATTAAGACATGCACTTCGCTAGGGGGGATAATATATCTGTAGAAGCAAAAATGGTAGAATGCTTACTTGTTGAAATCAGAAAACTATGTTTTAAAAATGCTAAATATTTCTTAGTATACTTTCAATAATTAATTTATTCCCAGTGCCATATTTCATCTTAATTTTAAGCCTATTCCTCCAATCTATCTTTTTTCCCACATTCATTGTTTACCATTTGTGTACCTTTAAAAAACGATGGTTTGATATTCGAATGTATATTGCTGATATCCTTATTTTTGTTGTTATTTGTCTTGCTCTGAAATATTTTCACATATGGTTACTTAAATACAATTCAATTGTCTTTAGATATAAATATTAATGCTGAATTAGATTACAGTTGAAAACTCTTTTGCTTACAATAAATCAATATTGGGTAAAATTAAAATAAAAAAAATTCATGGATTAAGTTCCTATTCTATAAAATAGAAAGATTATTTAGATAAAATTACATGATTTTAAAGAAAAAAACATGAAACGTTTATATTTATTATATTTACCTGAAAATGTTAATTATTAAAAAAATACTTAAGTAATTACGCATTCCTTTATTCAGTCTTTCATCGTTCTTTTATCAGAATATTTTACGGAATTCACAAAGGGACCATAAAAGAGAAAATATTGTAAGAGAAACTCAATAATAATATCCTGTTAGAGGGCATTTGGGAAGAATATAATCACCATATGAAGAATTTTATTATACTATAGAAAGGTATATTTTGAAAAGCATACTCCGAAGCCCAGATTTATGCAAAGCTCCAAGGAATATAGATAATACTTTATGCCTGATTTAGCTGTTAGATAATATTACAGAAGCGATGGATAAACGTCGTATCAAGAGGTAATTAGGTAATTTTAGATATGTGTTTAATTTTCTTGTGTTAGCACTAAGATATATCACGTAATATAAACAATTTCTATGAAACATTATATTCTCATTTATCTCTTAAATAAAATGCGTGGTATGTAAGTATGTTCTCTAATCGATTCGGAGACTACTTGACTCATTTCGCTGAGAATTTCGCAGTTTGTTAGTATGAGTGACGCACGTTTAAGAAAGTAGTTAAAAACAATCCGATAGGTACCGCTGTTGTTTTTGTTATTTTTTATTTCAGCGTATTATCGATGTAGAATCAAAATGGTTAAAGTTAAATATGTTTAATTTACAAATATACGTTCCTATTATGTTGAAGAGAATTACTACAAATTTTTTTTTATTTCAACTCTTAAAGATGAGTGGTTTAGATGAAAGAATCGTAAAAAACAATTGGAATTGAAAGTTTTATCTTTAAACCATTTTATTTATAGCAAACTTTTAGCTTTATAGCTTTAACTTTTATAGGATAAATTGAACAGCTATTATTTTTTGCTTACTTTTATTTTCCCTAATATATGTTTTCTAGCCTTAAATTAACATTCTCTATTCAACTTCTATGAAAAGTTATATTCCCATTTATCTCATAAATAAAATACGTGGTATGTATGTATGTTTTATATTGATTCGGAACCTACTTGACTCACTTCGCTGAGAATTTTGCAGTTTTTTCGAATCGGTGACACACGTTTGAGAGAGTAGAGAATCCTATAGGTACCACTATTGTTTTTGTTGTTTTTTAGTTCAGCGTATTATCGATAAAAATTCAAAATTTAAAAATGTTTTATTTACAAATATATGTTCCTATTATGATGCAGAAAATTACTATAAAATATTTTTTAAATTAAATTCTTAAAGACAAGTGGTGGATATGAAAATGTTGAAAAAAAAACAATTCGATACAAAATTAACATTCTCTTGTGTAATTTCGAGTTTTCGATGTCCATTTTATCATAGAGACAGCATACATTCTTTACATGGAACATCCGTGTCTAATATAGAAATACTTAGGTAACCTATTGTTCAATGTCTGTATCGTTTACTTAAACTTTATGTAAATACAATTTCTGTTATTCTTATACCACAAATAAAACCAAGAATGTTTTAATTTAAAAAAATTGATTTATCCATTTTGCAACATCGTTTTGCAACATCGTCAAACAAAAAAGGTTAAAATTTATATATTTTAAAATAACTCTAGTACCTCAAACTAAATAATGCATAATTCACCAATATAGTGTAAAATTCATAACTATGTGTATTTTCGCTTACGTACATCATGCTAACACAATACATACATTCATATAGGAGAAGTGCAAAAGCAATTACCCTATTAAAATTATTTTATATATATGTTGTTTATAAACTTTTAAATTAAAATTCCAATGATATTTTACAAATAATATGCACTGCAATTAAAAGTATGGTCGAGTTTTGTATATCCCTCACTTCTAATGTTTCTTATTTTATTTAATAGACTACCTGTTTTAAATCTGAGGTGTCAAAATCGTGATTTTACAGACATTACAGTTTTCAAAGTAATATATTTACGCAATTTAATATATTGTTATAGTAAAACTATTTCATGGAATTTTGAATTGTATGAAAGAGAATAATTTTTGCAACAAATGTACACAGGAATTTTTAAGAAATATATAACTTCTTGTTTTCGATAGGTTTCAATCTTAAACACATTGGAAATAAAAATTTAAATAAATTCTACCTAATAGTTTTCATATGCTATCTTTGTTTCTTTTCCTACTTAACAATATTTGTAAACACAAAATTTTAGGGTATAAGTTGAAATGCGGGTTGTATTTGATCGGATCCACACAATTTCTCCATTGTATTTATTAAAGATAAAATTTATTTCAATGACTTCCTCATCTTTTATTTTAGATGGATTGCCATCTCATTTCTCCACGAGCGTATCGATAGGTACATTTTTTTATAAATAAAAGCCACCTTTAAAATTGCTTTTCAGATAAAAAAAAGTTCTCAGCAGCTGCTTTCTTTAATGAGTTAGCCTAAAGAGGTTATTAGTAATGAATCTTAAGAAGGAAAAGAGATGGGCTGCTTTTGGTTTTTAAAGATTACATTTTCTTTAAATTTTCATTTTTGATTTAATTTCTATGACTATGGTTCAGTAACAAACATTTTTCCCTTCGGGATAAAAAAATAGGTAGGGAAAATAAAATTAATTTTTTTTCCTTGTAGTTTTAATCAAAACAGTTTGAATTTACTCAACTGTTTGATAACAATGCTTTTCTATTTAAGCATGGAGATACGTATAAGGTATCCTAGATTATACATCCACCTGTGTATCATTCTAGATTAAACATCAACCTATGTAATGCCCTAGATTATTCATCCACCTATGTAATATCCTAGATTATTCATTCACCTATGTATCATTCTAGATTATACATCCACCTATGTAATATCCTAGATTATTCATAGACATATGTATCATTCTGGGTTAAAAATCCAAGTATGTAATGTCCTATTATTCATCCAAATATGTATCATTCTAAATTATTCTTCCACTTATGTATCATCCTAGATTATACAAATAAACCAAAATTATCTTATATTAGAAACTATGTGTATTTGCCATTAGATTACATACGACAACGGGACAATTATAAATGAAATTCGCCATACTAAAAAAATTTAAAATGTCAACTTGTTTGTAAAGTTTTACGATTAAAAAAATAGCATTTTTCGAATTATCAGCTTCATAACAGGTTTTATTATAATTCTTGGACTATTTGTTTAGCTTCCAAAATTAGAAAAATCAAAATTGTACATTTACAGACTTGTCTTACAGTTATCTAAGTAATATACAAATGCTTTAAAGCAAATTTATAGAGTAAAACTATTTCATGACACTTTGAGATTTTTAAGCGTAGATTTTACAATTTCATACAACTTTTCTCAGAATATATATGCATAAATTATTTTTTAATTTCAAACTAACTAAAACATATTTGCAATAAACATCTAAATAAAATCTACTTCATTTTTTTTTCTCTTACACCGTCTTTATTTTGTTTTCTACAAAAGAATAAATATTGAGCAACACAGTAGTTTGTTGCTTATGTTGAAATGTGGGTTTTATTTTAACGGTTTCTAAAAGTTTCTCGACTTTTTGCATTACAAATAAAATTGATTTATTTTAGTTTCCAAATTTCAGAATTAAGCAGAAGTAACCTACCTTTTAGTTCAGATGGATTGACTTCACATTTCTCCACCAGCAGATCGATAGCTCTTCTTCAAGTATTTTTTTTATATAAATAATAGCCACCTTGAAAATTACTTTTCATATAAAACAAAGTCTCTAGCAGTTACTTTCTTTAATGAGTTACAGCCTAAAGAGGTTATTAGTAATGAATCTTAAAAGAAGGAGAAGATAGGGGCCACTTTTGTTAATTTTAAGACCACATTTTTTAAAAATATATTTTACTACTGTACACTGGTTTCAATAACAAACATTTTCTTTTTCATTTCGGAAAATAAAATAGCTGAAGGAAAATGCACTATATATTTTCCTGGACTTTTTAATCATAGTATAAAGCTTCTTAATTAACTCTTTAATAATCCTCTCTGCTATTATTGAGTAATAACACATTTATGTTATTCTAGATAACACAACCAGGTATATATCATCCTAGATAATACAAAAAAACATTAACATATTGTACAATTCGGGATTTTATGTATTTGTAATCAGAATACATAAAAAAATATTCAGCTTTTGTAAAAGAAATCAGAAATAAAAAAAATATTCATTATGTCATCTTGTTTCTTATTTTTAGCTTATATTTTTGCAAAGCAAGGGATAAGGGGACTGGGACCCACTGCTTAAAACCGATTTCGAATGGTTACGAAGATCCGAATCATAGTGAGATTCGAACCCACGAGTTTAGATAACGAAGATCAGTGCTCTAAGCATTCGGCCGTCATCTTGAGTGCAAATTTCTATATTTAAAAAAACAACATATTTAGCATTTTCAGTCCCTTATAACAGTTTTTATTATAATAATTAAACTGTCTAATTAGCTGCATAAATTGGAGAAAGCTAAATTGTGGTTTTACAGTTTTTACAGTTTTCGAATGAATTTATGGAGGCATTGCAATATATTTCTATATTGAATTTTTATTTTTAAACTTTGGAGTTTTATAAAGAGGAGTATTACTTACAAAAGTACTTTTCTTTTCTGAAAATTATAAAAAAATCATTTTTTATTTTCATTTTTAGCAATTTTAAACACATTTTCCATGAAAATTTAAATAAATCTTATTGAATCTTTTTTTTTTTTGCACATCGTCTTCATTTTCTATAATAGAGAAAATAAATATTGTGAAATGAAAAAGTTTAAATGAGAGTTTTATATTAATAGTTCCCCTAAAAGTTCTTTATTTTGTTTTGAAGATAAAATTGATTTCTTTTTCTTTCCAAATTTCAAAATTAAGCAGAAGTTCCCTACCTTTTAGTTCAGATGGATTGACAACGCATTTCTCCACAAGGAGATCAATAGCTCTTCTTTGCTTAATTTTTTTTATAAATAATAGGCACCTTGAAAATTACTTTTCAGATAAAAAAAGGCCTTGAAGCTACTTTCTTTAATGAGTTACAGCCTAAAGAAGTTATTAGTAATGAATCTTAAGAGAGGGCAAAGACAGGGGCCAGTTTTGTTATTTTTAAGATCATATTTTGCTTTAAGTCTTTATTTTTTCAATTTTGTACACAGGTTTCAAAAAACATTTTTTATTTTAAAAAATAAAATAGCAGTAAGAAAATGCACTACATATTTTCCTGGACTTTTTAATCAAAATAGTATAAAACTACTTAATTAACTCTTTAATATTACTCTGTGATATTAAAGCGTAAGGAAACTTATGTGTTATTCTAGTTAACACATCTACGTATATATCATCCCAGATACAAAAAAGCAACATTAACATATTGTACAATTTGGGACTTTATGTATTTGTCATCACAATACGTACAAAATTATTCGGATGTTGTAAAAGAAATCAACAATATTAAAATTGTTCAGTCTGTCATCTAGTTTGTTTTATTTAGCCTACATTTTTGCAACAAGAGGTCTAATGGGACCGGTACCTACTACTTAACACTGATTCCGAATGGCTACAACGATCTATGTCGTAGTGGGGTTCGTACCCACACACTAAGGTACCGAAGATCAGCGCTCTAACCATTTGGCCATAATCTTGTATGTAAATTGCTATATTTAAGAAAATAAAAATTAACAATATCAGTCCCTTATAACAGTTCTTATTATAATTCCTACACTATCTGTTTAGCTGCATAAATTGGAGAAAGCTAAATTGTGCTTTTACAGTCCTTACAGTTTTCGAATTATTTTATGGAGGCATTGCAATATATTTGTATAGTGAATTTATTTTTTTAAAGCTTATAGTTTTATAAAGAGAAGTATTACTTACAAAAGTACTTTTCTTTTCTGAGAATTATAAAAAAAATCAATTTTTTTTTCACATTTATAAATATTTTTGCCATGAAAAAACACATTTGACATGAAAACTCTAAATAAAATCTTTTTTAATCTTTTTTTTTTCGTACATCGTCTTCATTTTCTGTAATACAGAAAATAAATATTGTGAAATGCAATACTTGAATGCATAAGTTTAAATGAGAGTTTTAAATTAACGGTTCCCCTAAAATTCTCTATTTTTGTTCTGAAAATAAAATTGATTTCTTTTCTTTTTCGTATTTCAAATTTAAGCAGAAGTTCTCCCCTTTTAGTTCAGATGGATTGACATCGCATTTCTTCACAAGCAGATCGATAGCTCTTCTTCGCTTAATTTTTTTTATATAAATAATAGCCACCTTGAAAATTACTTTTGAGATAAAAAAAGCTCTAGCAGCTACTTTCTTTAATGAGTTGCAGTCTAAAGAGGTTATTAGTAATGAATCTTAAGAGAAGGCAAAGAGAGGGGCCAGTTTTCTTATTTTTAAGATCACATTTTCTTTGAAGTAATAATTTTTTTCACTTCTGTACACAGATTTCAATAACATTTTTTTTTATTTTTTGGAAAATAAAATAGCTGCAGAAAAATGCACTATATATTTTCCTAGACTTTTTAATCAAAATAGTATAAAACAACTTAATTTACTCTACTAATACTCTCTGATATTAAAGTATAAGAAAACGTTTGTGTTATTCTAGTTAACACATTTAGGTATATATCACATCATCCTAGATACAAAAAACAACATTAACATATTATTGTACAATTTCTCACTATATGTGTATTTGTCATCATAAATCATACAACAATATTTGGCTTTTGTTAAAGAAATCAGGAATATTAAAATTATTCATTATGTCATCTTGTTTGTTTGCTTGTTTTAGCCGACAATTTCTGAACGCGAGAGATAATAGGATCGGGACCTATTGCTTAACATTAATTCCGAATTGCTACGAAAATATGTGTCTTATTGGTATTCGAACCCTCGAGCTATGGTACCGAAATTCAGCACTGTAACCAGTGGGTCGCCATTTTGCTTGTAAGCTGCTATACTTAACCCTCTAAGCGGTTTGCACGTATAATTCCGCCAAACCGATGATGTCTCCAAACGTATAGTTTTCGACCTCAAAAATTCATCCGAAAATAGATGTAATGTACATTTCTGTCAGTGTTTTTCCCCATGGAGTTTTGCGGTAGAAGGGTCATGTCGATTGTTTAGGAACTGCACCCCTCTTTGACTGACATTTATAGAGGGATGCACCCCTGAGTCACAAAGACGATGATAGATTTTCATGGCTTTGTAAATATCTATTTCGAAGTCTTCTGTAACAGATGTAGCTTTAAATGCACCCCTTAAATATCTTGGAAGACTTTCGTAAAAAATATAAATAGGTATCTCAAAGAATATTTTTATTTGTACTTTTAGAATCCATTATTTCTTATTATGGGATGAACTTCCAGACTTGTCGAGCTTTTATGTGTATTAAAAATTAACAATCTATAATATCTATTTACATATCTATTTATAACCTGAAGTAAAGGGACAATGACGATTGAGGGTTTCCCATATTCCATTGTAGTAGACAAAGGGTGAAGGAAAAAATCACAAAACGCTTTGGCCACTGACACAGTAAACATTTAGCGTATTTTTAGAGACTTTTTTTCCTCGATGTGTTCCACTCGGAGGGTTAAGAAAATAACATTTAACGTTATCAAAGCCTTATAACAGTTCTTGTTCTAATTCTTAGACTATATGTTTAGTTGCATAAATTGGAATAAGCTAAATTGTTTTTTTACAGTTCTTACTGTTTCTTAAGGAATTTATGGGTGCATTGCAATCTTTTTGTGTAATGAATTTATTTTTTTTAAGTTTTCCCTTTTATAAAGAAAAGTATCACTTAAAAAGTATTATGTAAAGTATCGTCAACTGATAGCAAATGCCTACGAAAATCCATGTCAGAGTGTGATTCGAACCCATGAGCTAAGATACCGAAGATCAGCGCTCTAACCATTCAGCCTGCATCATGATTGTAAGCTGCTATATTTAAGAAAATAACATTTAAAGATATTAGTACCTTATAACAGTTCTTATTATAATTCTTAGACTATATATTTAGTTGTATAAACTGAAAAAAGCTAAATTGTGCGTTCACAGTCGTTACAATTTTCTACTTCATTTATGGATGCATTGCAACATATTTGTATATTGAATTAATTTTTTTTTTAAGTTCGGAGTTTTATAAAGAGAAAAATCACTTAGAAAAGTGATTTTATTGTCTGAGAATTATAAAAAAAATAACTTTTTTTCCCTTTGTAGAAATTTTAAACACATTTGCTATGAAAATCTAAATAAAATATTTTTTTCTGGTACATTATCTTTATTTATTTTTTTTATACAAAAGATAAATATTTAGAAATGCAATAGTTTAGTGCATAAGCTGAAATGTGAGTGTTATTTTAACTGTTCTCCTAAAGTCTCTATTTTATGTTTTGAAGATAAAATTAATTTTTTTACTTTCTAAATTTCAAAATTAAGCAGAAGTTCCCTATCCTTTAGTTCAGATGGATTGACAACGCATTTCTCCACAAGCAGATCGATAGCTCTTCATCGCAATTTTCGCAATTTTTTTATAAATAATAGCCACCTTGAAAATTAATTTTTAGATAAAAAAAGGCCCTAGCAGCTACTTTTTTATTGAGTTACAGCCTAAAGAGGTTATTAGTAATGAATCTTAAGAGAAGGCGAAGACAGCGGCCAGTTTTGTTATTTTTAAGATCACATTTTCTTTGAATTTTTTATTTTTTCCCATCTGTACACAGGTTTCAATAACAAACACTTTTTTTTTGGAAAATAAAATAGCTGCAGAAAATGCGCTATATATTTTACTAGAATTTTTAATCAAAATAGTAAAGCTCTTAATTAATTAACTCTTTAATAATACTCTCTGCTATTAAGGAATAAGGAAACGTTTGTGTTATTCTAGTTAACTTATCTACCTACATATCATCCTAAATACAAAAAACAACAATAATATAATGTACAATTATGGACTATATGTATTTGTCATCACAATACATACAACAATATCCGGCTGTTGCAAAAAAATCAGCAATATTAAAATTATTCAATATGTCATCTAGTTTGATTTAGTTTACATTTTTGCAATACAAGGCCTAATGAGAACGGAACCTACAGTTTAACACCGATTGAGAAAGGCTACGAAGTTCTTAGTCATAGTAGGATTCGAACACCCGAGCTAAGGTACCGAAGATCAGCGCTCTAACTATTCGGTCACTATTTTGATTATAATCTGCTATATTTAAGAAAATAACATTTTTAGCTCTATCAGTCACTTATAACAGTTCTTATTATAATTCTTAGTTGACTAGAATATCTACTATTATCTACTTATTTACTAGACTATCTACTATTATCTACTTATTTACTATCTACTTATTTACTTATCTACTTATTTACTAGACTATCTGTTTAGTTGTATAAATTGAAGAAAACTAAATTGTGCATTCACAGTTGTTACAGTTTTATATTGAATTTATGGATGTATTGTAACGTATTTGTATATTGAATTTTATTTTAAATTTTGAGTTTTATAAAGAGAAAAATTACTCACAAAAGTGATTTTCTTGACTAAAAATTATAAAAAAAATCCTTTTTTATTTCTATTTGGAACAATCTTAAACACATTTGCTAAGAAAATATAAATAGAATCAATTTGAATCTTTTTTATCATACACCGTCTATATTTTCTTAAATACAAAAAATAAATATTTAGAAATACAATAGCTGAGTGTATTTTATTTTAACGGGTACTCCAAAGTTCTCTATTTTATGTATTAAAGATAAAATTGATATTTTTCCTTTCCAAATGCCAAAATTAAGCAGAAGTTCCCTACCTTTTAGTTCAGACGGATTGACATCGCATTCCTCCATGAGCAGATCAATAGTTATTCTTCAAGTAAATTTTTATAAATAATAGGTACCTTGAAAATTACTTCTCAGATAAAAAAAAGACCTCAGAAGCTACTTTCTTTAATGAGTTACTGCCTACAGAAGTTATTAGTAATGAATCTTAAGAGAGGGCGAAGACAGGGAAAAGTTTTATTATTTTTTAGTTTGCATTTTGTTTGAAGTCTTCCTTTTTTACTTAAGTACACAGGTTTCAATAACAAACATTTCTTTCCTTTCGGAAAATGAAATAGTTGAAGGAAAATTCACAATACATTTTCCTGGATTTTTTAATCAATATAGTATGAAGCTACTTAATTAATTCTTTAATTATTCACTCTACTATTAAAGCGTAAAAATACGTTTGTATTATTCTATTTGAAACATCCACGTATAAACGAGTATCATCCTAGATTATAGAAAAAACTTTAAGATATTGTACAATTTGGGACTATATGTATTTGTCATCACAATACATACAACAATATTCGGGTTTTGTAAAAGAAATCAGGGATATTGAAATTATTTATTATGTCATCATGTTTGTTTGCTTTAGCCTACATTTTTGCGACGCGACTGATTATGAGACCGGGACCTACTGCTTAACACAAATTACGAATGACTACGAAAATACATGTTTTAGTGTCATTCGAACTCTCTAGCTAAGGTACCGAACATCAGGGATCTAACCATTGGGTTATCATTTTGCTCGTAATCTGCTATATTTAAAAAAAAATAACATTTAATTATAGTAGTCCATTATAACAGTTCTTATTGTAATTCTTAGACTATGTTTTTAGTTGTATAAATTGAAGAAAACTAAATTGTGCTTTCACCGTTGTTACAGTTTTATAATGCATTTATGAATGTATTGCAACATATATTGAATTTTTTTTAAGTTTTGAGTTTTATAAAGAGAAACACCACTTACAAAAGTGCTTTTCTTGACTAAAAATTAAAACAAAATCCTTTTTTACTTATATTTGGAGCAATCGTAAACACATTTGCTATGAAAATCTAAATAAAATCTTTTTGAATCGTTTTTATCGTACACCGTCTTTATTTTCTTTAATACAAAAAATAAACATTTAGAAATACAATAGCTGAGTGCATTTTATTTTAACGGTTCCTCCAAAGTTCTCTATTTTATGTATTAAAGATAAAATTGATTTTTTTTCTTTCCAAATGTCAAAATTAAGCAGACACCCCCCTACCTTTTAGTTCAGATGGATTGACATCGCATTTCTCCACGAGCAGATCGATAGCTCTTCTTCACGTAATTTTTTATAAATAATAGGCACCTTGAAAATTACTTTTCAGATAAAAAAAGACCTCAGAAGCTACTTTCTTTAATGAGTTACAGTCTAAAGAGGTTATTAGTAATGAATCTTAAGAGAGGGCAAAGACAGGGGCCAGTTTTGGTATTTTTAAGATCCCATTTTCTTTGAAGTTTTTATTTATTTTTTAGCTTCTATAGATAGGGTTCAGTAACAACGACTTTTTTTTTCAACGGGACATAAAATAACTGGAGGAAAATGCATTAAGTCTTTCCTGGGAAGTTTTAATCAAAGCAGTTTGAAATTACTTAATTAACTCTTTAATATCAACGATGTGTTATTGAAATAGTGGGATATGCTTAAGGTATAAAGAGTTAAGTAAATATAACATAATTTATTTGACTCGAAAACAAAATTTTAGCATAATATATGTTTGAATCCTTACATATTAAAACGTAATGCAGTTTTATTGCTTTCTTTTTGCACCAAATTTTCTCTTAAAATTCACATTTCTGACTGACAGATATTAATTCAGTATATAGTATTTTTACTTTCATAGTTTGATATAAGGGGAAACCTATAAAGTAAAGCCACATTAAGTGAATTCTAATACTAAAAAATACTGACAAGTTTTTTAACATCACTCACTGAATTTGATGTTAATTTCAACTAAAGGTTTTAACAGCATACATTTTCCTTTCATATTTAAAATAGATGGAAAAAATGTTCTAAATGTCTCGAAGAAAATTTTTATCTATTTTTTACGGTATAAAGAATCAATAGAATATAACATTGTATATTTGGATAAAAGACAAAATTCTTCATAATTAATCTTTTACTTTTTGCTTATGATATGTGAAGAAGCTTTATTTCTTCTTTTGACCCTATCCTATAAATTCACATTACTGACTATTTGATAAGTACTAATAATGCATTAGCGACTTGTTACTCTGGATTGTAGAGTGATATATGTAAGGCACACAATTACCGACTATCAAATAAATATTAACATAATACAGAAGAACTGCAATTTTCTTTAAATGTGTAAGACACACAAATAAAGGAAGTATCGTTGAGTGTATAATAAAGCTAACACTAAAGAAATTGGAATGTTGAAATGTTTTTTTTAAACGCTGTCTTGCAAACTGGTTTGAAAATTGAAGTTGTTTTTTAACAATGTCTTTCAAATTAGTTTAAAACTTGAAGTTGTTTTTAATCTTTTTCCTGTATAGGTTAAAGTCAAAGATATTTCAGTTTTACTCCCTTTGGTTCATAAAATATCTGGAAGAAAAAGCTTTAATCAAAACAGTTTGCAACCAGTCTGTACTGCGATATATGCAAAAAACAGAAAAAAAGGACGCCTCATTGATTGTTGCCAGTTAGTATGAAGAAAATTGTACATATTAATGTTTTTTGTAATTACTTAAAGTTGTTTTATTTATCTTTTTTGTAAATAGCTTTAAAAAAGTCATTTTCTATGGCTTTTTTTCCAGCATCACATAAAGTATCTATACAAATTTCATTAAATCTTCGGTAGAAATATTTAATATAGATTTTGATTCTTATTAATAATTAATCCTTATAAATAATACCATGACATTTAAGCATGTGGATAGGTTTATGAGTAAAATAATAAAGTAAAAATATCAATATTTATTTGAATCGGTGACAAACTTTAGCGTATTAACTCCTTGACTTCCACAAGAGATATAACTTTATTTCTTCTCCTAGATTATGTCTTACATTCATATTGCAGATCCTCTTAAAGTCATATTACCTATTAGAAATAATAAATTATACTATTACTTGACTTACTAACATGTTATGAGATTTATGCGTTAAGTGTCGAAGCATTCATACTAAATATATTATAAAATCTAGTATAGACTCTACTTCTTGAAAATAAAAACACCAAATTCGGTATTTAAATTCACATTTTGCTTGTAGATTTCAAATATTTCATTTCTATACATAGATAATACATAGAAAGTTCAATAAAATCATTTTATTCCTTCAGGGCATAAAGTGACAGGAGAAAATACATTAAAACTTTTCTAGAAAGTATTAATGAAGACATTTTGAAAATAATTAACTCTTTAATAACTACTCTGTCATTGAAACAGGAACTAGGTTTATTTTAAAACGAATTAAAGAAATATGAAATTATTTTGTTTGAATCAAAGGTCAAATATACTCTATTATTCATGATGTATGCTTATTTCTTCATCTAGGCTCAAACTATATTCTATATTTTATATTGCTGACTATGGAAAAATATCAGTACATTATATTCTGACTTGTATTTACAATCTGCAGGCCAATATATAAGTGAATCATGTAAATGGGAGAAAGTCATTTTGAATGCAATATGAAGTACATTCTTAAAGAAAGCAAAGAAGTCGATCTGGACTCCTTAAAGTAATATTTTCTTTGAAGCTATTAATTTTGTTTTACATTTTTATTCGTAGGATTAAATAATAAACACTTTTACTTATGCATGAGTTAGAAAAAATCCATTAAAGTCATTAAAGCTTTAGCAGAAAATGTTATTAAAACGTTTTGAAATTGCTTAATTAACTCTAAAATATTGAAGAATACAAATGCTTTTACAGCACTTAGAATTTTAAAAAAAAAGTATAATTATAAATTAATCTGGATAACATAACTTAGATATTAAGTCTTTGATTTCTTACGTATCTTCCTTTTTCAACTTTATTTCTACTTCTTGGTCTTAATTACCACTAAGCTATTTGAATGGTTATTTGGTTGGTATCACATCTATTTAAAAGTCATATGGATCATACACGTGTATTGCTGAACTTGTCAGATTCTAAATAATTTATTTCTGAATACAGTTCTCCCAGAAAAAGGTGAGCATTGCATTCTCTTTCTGAGTTATAAGTAAGGACCAGCATATAAACATAGGGTTTGATCCTACCCAGGGCAATTGTAACAGATTCTATATGTATTGGCACCATTTTTTTTTAGTTTTCATGCCACCAAAGTAATGTGTTATAAGTCCAAGTATGGGCTTGGCGGTTTCACTTAATCTATATCTGGCAATCAAGTGCAATTTAAAAGTAACATTAATGACTATACTCTTAATAATATATTAGTACATAGTTATTTTGTTTTCTATTCTGTAGTGCGATATTTATATATATATATATATATATATATATATATATATATATATATATATATATATATATATATATATATATATATATATATATATATATATATATATATATATATATATATATATATATATATATATATATATATATATATATATATATATATATATATATATATATATATATATATATATATATATATATATATATATATATATATATATATTTATATATAGGGACAGAGAGTACATAAATAGAAGTTTATAATGAGTGTGACGCCTGCCGAGACAGTGAAAAATAAATAAAAACAATAAGTACAAAAACTAATGTAATATATATTATAATTCATTTCGTAAATTATTGTATTATTATAGTTTTAATTATTATCTTAATTGAAGTAAATATAATAGAATTTTTGATAGACAACACATGTAAAAAGATCTTAGAGGTTTGTACAAATTTATTATAAATTATCTGTGAATTCTAAACTTAAAATTCAAAATAATGTTAGATCCTTAAATTATGTTATTGTATATTTGAAATAAAATATTTATAACCCTAGGCACTGGAATTTCCTTCAATTGTTTAAAATCAGTAAACATGCACATGTATATATATGCATGGGATGCATTAAAGTGAAACAGCATTCAAAACTTCATCCACACACACCCATGGAAAAGTCTTGAAAATACATTAAATTCTAGGAAGGGGTAATAATATTAATATGAGACCATTTACGCTTTAGTAGTTTGATATTAAGATTAATGATGGTTAAAAGGCTGTATAAACTACGACATTCATATAGTATTTGAAAAGTTATTAAATGGTATTAATATTTTGTTTCCATGTAGCCACATTCCAATGATGCAAATAAATATCATATTTATAAAAATAAACATCGTTCAAATTGGTATTAGAGTAACCTACATTGCAACATACTCTACTCCCAGAGGGTATGATTGGGACAAAATATTTTTCTTCAGTGGAAAACAAGAGCGAAGATTTCAAATATGATAACGATATCTAGGACAAATCTATCATAGAGGTCCATTTATATTTAAAGGTTAAGGAGATTTGACCCTAAAGAAATACAAAACAGCTACAGTTTAGTTCATTTTGCGCAGTACGTTGTTAGCAAAATGCAAAATATGTCAAAATACATTTTTGAGTACATAATATTTAGAACGCTCTAACTATTTTGTACGTTAACGATTTCTTTACCATTATGCTTAATAATAATACTCAGTTCCTTAAGATAATGTACAGATACTATAAGACTACATATGTTCCTATCTAGGAAAAATGAAATATTGTAATGCAGTCAAAAGGGCTCTAACAGCAAAAATGAACATAAAAAGATCCAGAGGTATATTTTTCCTGTTACTTTATTTTAAGTCTAATATTAGACAAATACTAATATTTAATTTTCTAGGAAAAATTATTACGCTTACCAAAATTTATATCGAAGTAGAAAAATATTCATGTTAAAATAACGCATATGTTAATGTTCTTTATTATTGTCAAATTTCTCCTTGGATGAAATTATTTAAGATAAGTTATATAATAACTTATGGTAAATAACTATTATATAACTTATAGTTCTATATAAGTTATATAATAATTATTTACGATAAGTTATCTTGGATAAGTTATACTACGTATTTCTTATCAAGCTAATTAAAGCTTTTTAAGTCATCATTAAGGTATGTTTTTTAAACTTGATGAAAAGAGAAACAACTCACAAATGTAATATAAATAGGATATTTTTAAAAAAATATTTACAATTGGGGTGCAATAAAAATATAGAAAATTTCTTCATAATCTACAAATATTAGTAAAAGATGATTAGTAGTTTTATTTATCATTTAATGCATGAGATGATTCAAGAAATAACGATTTCATTTCAAAAAATCATATTTACTCTACAGTTTTGAAAGATATTTAGCAGCATCTATTACTATAAAAGGGTAAAAACTAGATCAGCTTACTTTAAACATAAAAAGCCATACGCTTGAAAATGTGAAATATATATGTATATTAGTGACAATATCATTTTTAGGATGACTTATGAAAAATATTTAATAACATTGAGTATCACGTACACTGGAACACGTGAAAATAATATCACCAAAAATGCCGCCAATTGGCCAAAGCTTAATTTCTGAAAGTCCATTCATACAAAAGGAAACTTTTTAAGATTTTTGTTTAAAATAAAATGTATTCTTGACAATTATAATCTATGTACACGTGAGTAAATAGGCTTAAATATTAAATAAAAACTAGATTTCATCAACAACATTCTTTCTAAAAATTATGTATGTTCAACATATACTATGTCTAATTACAATTGATTTCTGATAAAGAGCATACATTTTCATGGAACCAAAACCTCTTTCAAATTTTTAAACATTATTTCATATATAGAATAATAAATAAGTATAGGTTTTAATTTACTTTAAGCGCAATTTAAATAAACTATATGTTAAATTTTTACAATAATGTATCAAAAGGTTTTACCGTTTCAATAAATTACATCCACTATAACATAACAAAATATTTCAGACAGTGAAAAGAAATACAATTGTTAGTAACAAATCTTAAATTTCATTCTTCGATTAAAATTATTCTTTATTACACACAAAAAAACTCTTTTTTTGTATTAAGGCCTCAGGAATTTCAGTTAATTAGATTTCAAAGCAATTTAAAATTTTATTTTTATGTAATGTCTTTCCGATAATATTTCAAGGTTCATCTGGATTGTATCGAAAAATATATGTACATTAAAATTATCACTACTTTAGTTTTTCAATACCTGCAGTGTTTGGCTAATTTGAACTCGAAGAAAATAATATCACATCATTTTCTCGAAATTATGAAAAATGAATAGAAATTATTGCAAAAAATCTTTAATGTAAATGGTTTATTTATTAAGTAGTTTTTTAATGCAAATAATATAAATGGAATTTATAGAATTTTTCTTTTCAATTTTCAGGACAAAGATTCTTTATATAAGTAATGATATTAATTTATTGTTTTTATGAATTTATTTTAGTTATATATATATGCTTGTATCTGTGCATATATATATATATATATATATATATATATATATATATATATATATATATATATATATATATATATATATATATATATATATATATATATATATATATATATATATATATATATATATATATGTGTAATATATCAAAATTATGTAACTTTATTATTCGTTAAAAACCTCCTCCCATTCTAATTCCTTTAAATCTTTTTCCCAGCCTCTAAATAGTTTAATCAGAAGAGTATTTTCCACTTAACATTCTTTCCAATGCTGTCTATCCTAAAAATGTAAACTTTCTGTCCATGCAACACGTTTTTCATCTGTCGCCGGAAAATAGCTCCACGTTTTTCCTGATCTTAACAGTTTAATTCGCCGAGTAAGTTTCTTGTCTCGTACGAAAATTCTTTCTGACTTTGCTCTCGGTTTCACTTCTGTTCTAACAGATACATTTTTGTGTATTTTTGTTGTCTGTCATTGATTAGTAAAGGTGTCCGTTTTAGCAGTTTTAATTCGACTTGTGCCATTATCTTTAATGTGGTCTGACTGCATCTACTAGCTGATATAGCTTTCGTCTTGCCCTGTATCCTGGGCAAAATTAGTAGGACCTATAATCTCCAGTAGGTTTTTATTTCCTTGATTACACGCACACACACATACACACACACACATACACACACACACACACACACACACACACACACACACACACACATATATATATATATATATATATATATATATATATATATATATATATATATATATATATATATATATATATATATATATATATATATATATATATATATATATGTATCCTGATATGTCCAGGTTCCCAGTCCACATACAGCTCTCCAAAAAAGTAGTTCTCCCTGGCCTTCTCTCTCTTTTCAAATCTTCACTTCTCTCATTTGCTTTTACCCCAATCACCTTTATAGTTCCAATTTCATATGTCCTTATTATTATATTTTGGTTGTAATCCTTTTACTATTTGCATACAATGAGCATTATGGATCTTTCCCTAGATATATTATAGAGTTCCTATATTATTCCCCATGCCGATCTCTTTAAGTTGCAGGTGGCACACAGGTTCTGACATTTTGTCTTTATATAACCCTGTACACTGCATCTTAATATAATACTCATCAACTTGTGCTTTTGAGATCATTAAAATAGGTATGCCTTGGAGCCTATCAATTCAATTACTCCATCCTTTAAAAATTTTCCTTTAAATTCCTCACCTTCTGCGTAAACATTTGTGTATCTGTTCCCTTTAATATGTTTTTCACCGAATTTCATTGTTTTTCCATGGTTAATCTACTTCTATGATAGCAGATGTAAAGGGTAAATTTTATATAATTGGGTTAGGAATTTGTCAAAATAAATGAATATTTTTTTAAATCAATGTTTTCTTGTATGTACAAACGTAATATTAAAACTATTCAAAAATCGTAGGAATGAACAAAATTATGTTTTTTAAATATGAGCTCTAAAAATTTATCATTACTGTAATACTTACGTTACCTATGTAAAAATAGTAAAAACGATAAGAGTTTACAAGGCTTTATTTTTCGCTGTCAAGTATTGAAAACAGGAAACGTTACACCGTCAAATTTGTCTTCTGACACTGTATACTTTACATTACAAATATAGCTATCGAATGTAATCGATATTGAAAGAAAAAGCGTATAAAATGTTTAAAAAATTCTCTACATTGCATTTTGCATTTACTCCCACTAAATTTCAAAATAAGGAAACTTAACACAGGATTGTCTCATTGTATATACTTTCACATTGCAAAGATAGTCCACCGAATATAATATACTAAAAGCCAGTATTTATTAAACATTCAAAAGCGATAACCGTTTGCAATATTTATGTTTTTTCATTGTCCAATATTGAAAATATGAAATCTTATCACGAAGTTTAGCTCCTTATATCTACACTTAAATTTAAAACCCAGTTTTCAGAACGTGATATGCTAGAAACAAATATGTATTAAAAATAAAACAAAAGAGAGATATCTCTTTACAACAGTTTTTAATTTTTTTTCTCTGTTGCACATTTAAATTATAATATCTTAACACGAAATCCATCTCTTTGTAAATACTATCACATAAAATACATAGCTTATTCTTTGTAATGTATTGAAAATGAATATGTATAAATAATTAAAAAGGTATAAATGTCAACACTATTTTTTTCATTGTTTAACACGGAAAAACAAATATTATTATACGGTATGGCAGTAAATTATTTTTAAATACCGATTCAAAATTTGAAATTGATCATATTAAATGTAGCTGTACACTTTGAATCCATGAAAATATATATGTTGCATCCAATGATTTCCATATATTAAACATGGTTTTAGTTTAACAATCAGTATATATTATAATATTTATTTGTTTTTCATTGTCCAATATTGAAAATATGAAATCTTATCACGAAGTTTATCTCTTTATATCTACATTTAAATTTCAAACATAGTTTGCCCAATGTGATATGCTAAAAATAAATATGTATTAAAAAAACAAAAGAAGAATATCTGTCTTCAACAGTTTTTAATTTTTTTTCTCTGTTGCACATTGAAATTATAATATCTTACCACGAAATTCATCTCTTTGTAAATACTATCACATAAAACACATAGCTTATCGATTGTAATGTATTGGAAATGAATATGTGTAAATAATTAAAAATGTATAAATGTCAACACTATTTTTTTCTTTGTTTAACACGGAAAAATAAATATTATTATACTGTATGGCAGTAAATTATTTTTAAATACCGATTCAAAATTTGAAATTAATCATATTATATGTAGTTTTACACTTTGAATCCATGAAAATATATATGTTGCATCCAATGATTTCCATATATTAAACATGGTTTTAGTTTAACAATCAGTATATATTATAATATTTATTTGTTTTTCATTGTCCAATATTGAAAATATGAAATCTTATCACGAAGTTTATCTCTTTATATCTACATTTAAATTTCAAACATAGTTTGCCGAATGTGATATGCTAAAAACATATATGTTAGAAAAAATAAAACAAAAGAGGAATATCTCTTTACAACAGTTTTTAATTTTTTTTCTCTGTTGCACATTGAAATTATAATATCTTAACACGAAATTCATCTCTTTGTAAATACTATCACATAAAACACATAGCCTATCGATTGTAATGTATTGGAAATGAATATGTGTAAATAATTAAAAATCTATAAATGTCAACACTATTTTTTTTCTTTGTTTAACAAGGAAAAAAAAAATATTACTATACTGTAAGGCAGTAATTTATTTTTAAATACCAATTCAGAATTTTAAATTGATCATATTATATGTAGCTGTACAGTTTGAATCCATGAAAATATATATGTTGCATCCAATGATTTCCATATATTAAACATGGTTTTAGTTTAACAATCAGTATATATTATAATATTTATTTGTTCTTTATTATCAAATATTGAAAATATGAAATCTTATCACGAAGTTTATCTCTTTATATCTACATTTAAATTTCAAACATAGTTTGCCCAATGTGATATGCTAAAAACAAATATGTATTAAAAAATAAAACAAATGAGGAATATCTGACTTCAACGGTTTTTATTTTTTTTCTCTGTTGCACATTGAAATTATAATATCTTACCACGAAATCCATCTCTTTGTAAATACTATCACATAAAACACATAGCTTATTCATTGTAATGTATTGGAAATGAATATGTGTAAATAATTAAAAGTGTATGAATGTCAACACTATTTCTTTTCTTTTTTTAACACTAAAAAATAAATATTATTATACTGTATGGCAGTAAATTATTTTTAAAAACCGATTCAAAATTTGAAATTTTTCATATTAAATGTAGCTGTACAATTTGTATTCATGAAAATATATATGTTGCAGCCAATAATTTCCATATTTTAAACATAGTTTAAATTAAATAATCAGAATATATTTTCAAAGGCATACTTTTTTTCTAATAGATTTTTCAAACAGTAAAATATTAATTAAAAACGTCTTCAGAGTTTTACAACTGAGACAGATCATCGTTACTTTACTTCACCGCTTCACCCTTATATTGATTCTATGGGAAAGTTCTCTTTTTACCGAAGAAAGTAAATACAATATCGGTCTTTAATTTCATATTGAACTATATTGGTTCTGTTCCAGCTTCCTATATTTCTCTTTTGGAGAACGTTTGTTAAATTAAGGCTTTCTTCAAAATTACTTTTCCAATAAAAATATATGAAAGGCCTTGTTACTTTAATCAGATATTCTTTAAACAGTCTTTGTGTAATGAAACTAAAGAATGTAGAACAGACGTATAAGTTCGTACCTCGACTAAATTTTACTTTTTTGTGCCCTTTAGTAGTGAGTACTTTAATTGTGTAGAGAGAAATTGACATATGACTCCATCTATTATGTAATCATAAATCAATGGAGTAACTCTTAAGCAATATCGAGTTCCAAATATCAAATATATCGATTCTTATTGATAGCTATCACTTATTATGTTACAAAATTTTTATTTAGGCATGGAATTAATTAAGGCTATAGGTTTATAAATTTTGCTCTAATGAAAGGACTGTTCTTAGAACTGGTGATAAATTACTACATTGCTTAATTTTAAGATATTTTGCAATTTAAGTAGAGCGTAAAGTGGGTATGAAATGTATGCTGCTCATATTTATTTAATAGTATTTAAATTTTACGATATTTTTTAAATAGTAAATTTCATAAAATGGAAAAAAAAGTGTATTATACTCAACTTGTTTGTTATTTAAATAAAAGAAGTATTAATTTTAGGCTTAAATATCTCCCTTTCCTCTTAAACTTTAGATATTTATCAAAACTCTAGACCTTAAGAAAAAAACATTAAGTGTGCCTAAATATTTAAAAAATATCTAGGTTTGAATATAGATGTTTAATAATTTGCCCGTACGGCGTACGGCCAATCTAATTTTTTTTTTGTCGTTCCCACTATTTGTATTTTTAATGTCAAATTAGATATATAGATGTCCACAAAATGATATTTTTCGAAGTGAATTCTGTTTTGTTTAAAAGCAGGGGATTTCTAATAGGTTTTGCATTTTTCCGCAAGTTTTTATCTTTGAGTTTTTGGGAAACTGAACCAGAGACTATTTAGAGGTAATTCCACCTACAGACAAAAAACTAACACATGCAAACCAGTGCTGAGTGTGTTCACTGAAGAACAATGACAGCGGTAAAAGAATTAGAAATGACGTTAAGTACTTCTTCCGGATATGTATTTTGACTGTGTCTCTTGCCCTCTTTCAAGATTTATCGCACTAAATCTGATCTTTGAAAAAACTAATTAAGTAAATGTACTTGTAGCATTTGCATTATAAAATAATTGTTCAATAACGGCATTTGAAAATAGTTGTATTTTTTTATATGCAAGACAGTAAGCATCATCCCCTGTCTGGCATATGAAAGAAAAAAAAGGACAATTGTTAAGTCGTAAATTGTAATAGATGCTTAAAAGAATTAGAAATATTACTTTTAATAAAATTTTCCACCTTACAAATGCAAAAGGAACAAAAACGTGCAGTAAAATAATGATATTTTTTTATCGAATTCTTGAAAAAAAACTGTTAAGATGTTAAAATCATCACAATAATTCATAGCTGAAATTAGACGGTCAAATGCTGAACGGATAGTTCGCTACCTTTCTGTATTAAAACCACCAGTATTTCAAAATAAAAATTGTCATACTTGGGCTGAATGATTGTAAACGTTATTGTATGAGTTTAAATATTAGGTTTCCGTTAAAATGACCGTTTTAGTTGCAATAATTTAATAATTGCGCTCCAAACCAAATGTAAGTATATTGGGTCCTTTTTCTGATAGAAAACACTCAGGATTAAGTATTATATTCTCCATAATGTTCACTATTTATTTTTAAAGTACTGGGTGCTAAAATCAACGTTATGAATTTTAAACATAATTTTAGGGTAATTTACAATGTTACAATTCTTTCTTATATACAAGATGCTGTTTTAAACTAACCGAATTTTAAATACTGTATTTACTTCTGTATTGTGAGTTTAACACTGTCTTTTACTAGACAAAATGGAGAAACATGACATCTATAAAACTCCAAATTTGAGAAACAAATAACCTTCTAGTCCATAGGCTCTGGGAAAATGCTGGTGTGCAGTGAACTTTCTTCGGGTGGTAGGGCAGCTATGTGAGCAGATTTAGTCTTTCAAATGTAATCTGAAAAATACTAAATATATTTATTACATTAATTATCTAATTTACACAATTTTAAAATATAATAAAACAAACTTACGAGGTGGTACAGTAATCAGTTAATTTCATTCCCTATGTTCTGTGTAAAATTGGGCCGACATTCAGAAAAAATATATTTAATCAACAAAATTCATTTGATTTGATTTGGAGAACTACGATGTACTCTTTTTTGACACGAAGGCTATTGAGTCCGAGTCCTGCTACTTAAAACCGATTCCGAAAGGCTACGAGCATCTATGCCCAAGTGGGATTCAAACCCACGAACTCCAGTACCGAAGGTCAGCACCGTAACCATTCGTTTAAGCTCTGCTTCAGCGTGTCAGTAACAAATTTTGATTTGTTACTGTTTCCAAGAAAATTACTTAAACATTTTGCTTCTTATAATAGGGTGCAAAATCTCCAAACCTACACTTTGATTACTTGATTTTTTTTATAGAGGAGGCATTGAACACATTTCAGCTGCATAGGGAGCACAATTTTACTCCATAGGAGGGTGGTAGCTTAAAAAAGGTTAAGAATCACTGTTCTAGACTATAAAGCAATTCCTGTGAGTACCCACTGAGTCTAGCTATTTATTTCAACAATCACTTATTTCTAACAAAATCTTTTATATTTATTAAAGGCTGTCTTGGTATTTTTACGCGGTTGTTTGCTAGGAGATGATTGTGGAACTGAAATTTCAAACCTCTTTCCCGTGAGGCTTATTTGAAGAATTGTATTTTCTTTATTGCTCTTCATTTTGTATGAAATATTGGGTTGCAACAACTTGCGAGTATAATGAAAGGCATAACTAATTATATTCAATCATTTAAATTTCAAGTAGTACAATATGCTACGTGGTAACCATATTTCAAGTTAGGATTTCGGTTCTTAAACATAATAAATAGTTTTACTATTACTGTATAGTTTAAACATGACCAAATGGGAAAAGAACTGCTCATTTGATACCAGTGTTTGCTGGAGTCAATCCCCTGTTGGCGAGGTTGTTCGTAGCCATTCGGAATCGGCTCTAAGCAGTTGGTCATGGTCTCATTATCCATAGTGTAGCACAAAAAAGCAAACCCTAGCACTACAAATGAGTTCACTCAGCTAAATAGTAATGTCGTTTAAAAGAATTGCAGTAAGAAGGAAAATAAATGTATCAAAGATCCAAATGTTAATTGCATATTATTCTCTCCTTTATTATATATATATCGTATGATTTAATCATACGATATATATATATATATATATATATATATATATATATATATATATATATATATATATATATATATATATATATATATATAATAAAGGAGAGTATTTCCTTTTATTGCTACCTGTAAGGTAGCAGTAAAAGGAAATGTATTTGAAAAATATGCATATTTTATACATGTAAATACGATATAAAATAGTTATACGAATGTTTTGACATGTGTAAATATATAATATATTTATGAATTTTTTATTTTTATGCAATATATCATTTTGTAGAATGATTGTGTATAATATGTATCACAACACTTTATAATACTTTAGAAACAAATTAAATTATGAAAAAACGCTCTTAAGTTTAAGTTGCTCATTTTAAAACTAAACCATTTTTTACAGGATGTACATTTTTATCTCTCTTTCTAGACAATTATACTAGATTTTCTTTTGCATTTAAAAAATATTAAAACACAAATTCCTTTAGAATATACTGTATTTTTAACCGTTTATTTTAAGCAATTAATACGACTGAGAAAAAAGCGGAAGAATGAATGTACAACTATATGAATAAAAATTTAAATTAACAGTTTAGGAGAAAATAAATTACACTTCAAATACATCCCTGAGATAAAAATCGTTTCTTTGCAGTATCTATCATTTTTTAAAGACTGTTTTCTTAGTATTCTAAATGTTTCAGTCATAATGAGCATTAAATTTTCAGTAATAATGTGTTTTAAATTTTTCTCAGTAATGTCATTTCACAGCTATTAGTTTTTGTGCTATATCAGACATGTACATACATACGTACATACAGACATCAGGATGAAACTAGTAAAAACTAGTTCAGCACTAGTGAAGATAAATATTTAAAATGTTAATTTAAAATTACCTTGTATATACAAATAGACGTAACACTTGTGAAAGTTTATTTATGCATGGCCTAAAAGAGTTATTCCTATGAAAATTAAACATTGAAATTTTTCTTGATTACAATGCTTCCTTTATTTTGTAAAGTAAATCCTAAGAGGGTAATGCAATGAAAAAGTTTAGACAATTAAACAGTTTTCATTGATTGTTTTGTTTCAATTTAAAAGGTGCATTTTGTTATTACTGTTTTACTTAAGATAAAATTTTCTGCCCTTGGATTCTCAATTAGACTAAACTATATAAATCACATTTAAAGTTCTATAAAAAGGAAAATAATTTAAGAAAATAGCTAAGAATGAATTCCAGCTGTATTGCATGCCAAATTATTAGCATTTGAAAGTGGTCTCGAAGACAAAAGATATGTGCTTCCTGTTGTACTCATAGGCGAGCAAACTAAACCAATCTCTCTTTGGTGCAAAAACAGTGTTGGGAGAATAGTACAGTGATTACTACAGGAAAAAATAAACAAAGTCTTTACTTTAATTTTACTGAGTCAGAAGAGAAAAACAATAAAGCATAAAATTTATTGAATAAAAATTGTGTTAATCGTACCAAATGCATTAGGCAGAAAGGAACTGTCGTTTATTGACTCAATCGAAGGACTGTGTATTCAAATTTCAGTGATACTAAGAGTAGATGAGTTTCACACAAAAGTATTGATTTAATTTATGTTTTAAACAGTCTGAATGTTTAAACTGTTAATCCTGAAATACTAATATATCACAGAAAAGTATTCAGTAAAATATAGCAGACCAGTGTCGTAAGATATTTAATTTATTTTAGTATTTCGAAATTCATTATACCTATTAAGGAGGGTAGGAACCTATAGAGGTAAGTGGACAAAAACTATCAAAATGAAGTCCGAAATAATGGATTAACTTCAGTAATTAAATTTAAATTCAAGAAGCCAATATAAAGTCTTAATAACTCACAATAAGATTTAAAAACCGTATGTGATAGATTTAGTTCTTTTGCAAACCATTAATCAGATAAACTTGCAAATATATAAAATATTATTTTAAAAATTTAATCACATAAGATTCACAACAAGGTATAAAAATAGAGAAGTTGGTTTGCGTTTTCAGAAGGATGGTTAATACTTATTTTTTACTAAGAAAGAGATTTTCAAAACAAGATTCGATATCATTTGTAGTACATATTTTTTTAATAAGCACGTAGATTATCAATACCGAACATTTGAAGTGTTTGCATAAAATCGTGTGTAAAATTATTTATAGCAAAAGAATGGCAATAATGAAATTATTTTACAGAAGCAGAACAGGTTTACCAGAATCAAATAAAGAACAAAACGTACGAGGATGGGTAGTTTGTTCTGAATAGTCTACAGTAGCATATTTAGAATTGTTTAGATTTGCTCTGATAATCCAATATTTTACCCAAACTCTTTTCTGAAGAGTCATTTGTAAATAGATTTGTCGAATTCTCTCATTCGTGGCCTGGAAAAGGTTTTTTACCTTACAAAACGGAAACTGACTTAATTTTTTTAAACTTGCCTATATTTTATTACCTTTCTGAATTGGATAAGAATTAGATATCCATTAAATCATGAAGTTCAAATTATAAAGTTATTATATTTAGCAAATTGAATATCTTAAAACAAGGACCTTTATATCTTGGTATTTTTAAAATTCTCTTTATTTAAGTGGTCTGGGATAAGCCTATACTCATTTGTCTCTATTTATAAATTCACAGGTAAAAGGAAAAACAATTGTTTGTTTTGAAATGGTTTTAAAAAATTAAATTCATTTTTCATCACTCATCTTGTTTAAGCTTCTTCACTTCTCTACAGAACACAAATATAAAAGTTAGAATCTTATTCCTAAATCTGATAAATATCTTACCAAAAACAAAATAAAAATTTTACGTTAAAATTGTATGATTTATTGCAGAAAAGAAACATAGATATACACAGATTATATTTCTTGTCAAAACTAAATGACGTATCTAAAATATCTCAATGTTTTTTTTAATTTTCATTTAAGTTATATAGTTGGTCATTTAAAAATATTTGTTATTTTTGTAACGGCTTTATTTTGGTTTGGAAAGTGTTTTTACCTTACAAAACGGAAACTGACTGTAATTTTTTAAAACTTTCCTATATTTTTTTACCATTCTGAAATAGACAAGAATGAGAAAATTCCACTAAATCATGAAGGTCAAATTATAAAGTTATTTAGCAAATAGAATATCTTAAAACAAAGACCATCATATGTTGGTATTTTTTAAATTGTCTTTATTGAAGTGGTCTGGGATAAGCTTTTACTGATTTGTCTGAATTTAAAATTTTTACAGGTAAAAGGAAAAAAAAATACATTTTTTTAAATGGTTTTAAAAAATTAAATTCCTTTTTCATGACTCATCTTGTTTTAGCTCCTTAACTTCTCTACATAATACAAACATAAAAGTTAGAATCTTATTAGTAAGTCTGATAAATATCTTACCAAAAACTAAATAAAAATTTTACGTTTTAATTGTATGATTTGTTGAAGAAAAGAAACGTGGGTTTATATAAATTACATTTCTAGTCAAAACTAAATGACCTATCTTGAGTCTCTCAATGTTTTTTCAATTTTAATTTAATTTATATAGTTGGTAATTTAAGCATATTTGTTATCTTTGTAACGGCTTTGTTTTGGTTTGGAAAGTGTTTTCACCTTACAAAACGGAATCTGACTGTAAATTTTTAAAACATTCCTACATTTTTTACTATTCTGAAAGACAAGAATGAGAAAATTCTACTAAATCGTGAAGTTTTAGGAAGTTATTTAGCAAATAGAATATCTTAAAACAAAGACCGTCATATGCTGGCATTTTTTATATTGTCTTTATTTAAATGGTCTGGGATAAGTTTTTACTGATTTGTCTGAATTTATAATTTTTACAGGTAAAAGAAAAAAAAATACTTGTTTGTTTTGAAATGATTTTAAAAAATTAAATTCCTTTTTCATGACTCATCTTGTTTAAGCTTCTTAACTTCTCTACAGAACAGATATATAAAGGTTAGAATCTTATTCCTCCGTCTGATAAATATCTTACCACAAACTAAATTAAATTATTTCTTTTAAAACGTATGATTTATTGAAGAAAGGAAACGTCGATTTATAAAGTTTACATTTCTTTTCAAAACTAAACGACGTACTTGAAGTCTCTCAATATTTTTAATTTTCATTTAAGTTATATAGTTGATCATTTAAACATATTTGTTATCTTTGTAACGGCTTTATTTTGGTTGGGAAAGTGTTTTTACCTTACAAAACAGAAATTGACTGTAATTTTCTAAAACTTTCCTATGTGTTTTACCATTCTGAAATGGACAAGAATGAGAAAATTCCACTAAATCATGAAGTTCAAATTATAAAATTATTTAGCCAATAGAATATCTTAAAACAAAGACCGTCATATGTTGGTATTTTTTAAATTGTCTTTAAGTGGTATAGGATAAGCTTTTACTCATTTGTCTCAATTTATAAATTCTACATGTAAAACAAAAACAAAACAAAAAACTTGTTTGTTTTGAAATTAAAAAAAAATTTCTATTTCATGACTCATCTGGTTTAATCTTCTTAACTTCTATACAGAACATAAATATAAACGTTAGAATCTTTTTCCTCCTTCTGATATATATCCTATCAAAAAATAAATAAAATTCTTACTTTTAAAATGTATAATTTATTGAAGAAAAGAGATATGGATTTAAAAAGATTAAATTTTTTGTCAAACCAAAACAACGTATCTGAAGTCTCTCAATGATTTTTAAATTTTCCTTTAAGTTATATAGTTGATCATTTAAACATATTTGTTATCTTTGTAACGACTTTGTTTTGGTTGAAGTGTTTTTACCTTATAAAACAGAAATTGACTGTAATTTTCTAAAACTTTCCTATATTTTTTACCATTCTGAAATGGAAAATAATGAGAAAATTGTACTAAATTATGAAGTTCAAATTATAAAGTTATTTAGTAAATAGAATATCTTAAAACAAGGACCATCATACCTTGGTATTTTTAAAATTGTCTTTATTTAAGTAGTCAAGGATAAGCTTTTAATTATTTGTCTCTATTTATAAACTTTACAGGTAAAAGAAAAAAAAATCACTTATTTGTTTTGAAATGGTTTTAAAAAAATTCTTTCAAATTCCATCTGCATGACTCATATTGTTTAAAGTTCTTAACTTCTCTACAGAACACAAATATATACACTAGAATCTTAGTCCTCCGTTTGATATATATTTTACCAAACACTAAATAAATTTCTTACGTTTAAAATGTAAACCTGTATTTATAAAATTACATTTATTGTCAAACAAAAACGACGTATCTGAAGTCTTCAATGTTTTTTAATTTTCATTTAATATATATTGTTTGTCATTTAAACGTATTTGTTATCTTTGTATAGGCTTTATTTTGGTTTGGAAAGTGTTAATACCGTACAAAACGGAAACTGATTGAAATTTTTTAAAACTTTCCTATACTATTTACCATTCTGAAATAGACAAGAATGAGAAAATTCTAGTAAATCTGAGGGTCATATTATAAAGTTAATTAGGAAATAGAATATTTTAAAGACCGTCATAGGTTTTTTTTAATTGTCTTTATTTAAGTGGTCTCGGATAACCTTTTACTCATTTGTCTCTATTTATAAATTTTACAGGTAAAAGAAAAAAATACTTGTTTGTTTTTAAATGGTTATAAAAAATTAAATTCTTTTTCCATGACCTATCTTGTTTAAGCTTCTTAACTTCTCTATAGAACACAAATATAAACGTTAGTAACTTAGTCCTTTGTCTGATAAATATCTCACGACAAACTAAATTAAATTCTTAATTTTAAAATGTATGATTTATTGAAGAAAAGAAACATGAATTTATATAGATTACATTTATTCTCAAAACTAAACGACGTATCTGAAGTCTATCTATATTTTTTAATTTTAATTTAAGTTATATAGTTGGTCATTTAAATATATTTGTTATCTTTGTAAGAGCTTTATTTTGATTTAGGTTGACACGTGATTGGATCTTTAATCGGATTAAATTTTCTGTTCTCTCGAAAAAACTTCTTCTGTGGAAAAATAATATTAAATTTAATTCATCGATTTTTCAACTCGAATATGTTGAAGTGGGATAAGTAATTTAAAACTATGTTAGCATTTCAATTTGAAATAGTTCATTTTTAAGACTATCTCGCGAGATATTTTACTGAAATTAGAATTTAAAGGAACATATGCCTAAACATAAAGTGAAGTTGACATGTTAAAGAACATTTCCCCTTTTTTAAGAATAATTCAATAGAATTAAGTGCGACTTCTTGAAAAAGGGAAGATAAAATAAAGATAAAATTAGATTATTTTTATATTAACATAATAATGATCAGAAACATCTTAAATACTGCTGAAGAATTTTTATATTCATGAGTCTTGATTTATTAAACAATGTATAACTAATTGTTTTATTTATTATAATACTTATTTCTTTTGAAAATATATCTATGCAATATAAAAGTAATGAAAAAAAGAAATGAAAGGATTTATTTAGAGCATTCTCAAATAGATATGAATCTAAAATCTATAGAAGTTGTATAAAAATTAATAAGCATATGCATTGTTTTATTGTCTGATATTTAAAATACAATGTATTTTAGATGTCATTCGATATTGACTTTAAACTCCAATTTATTTCATTTAATTTTTCATTTGTAACTGAACAAATCTTTTCCGGACAAATTATTACATAAATTCCATATATTTCTTATTAAAAATGTTTAAATACTAACAAGATTTTAACATTATACCTATCTTGTCGATATAAATAAATTTAAACCCAATAGCTGAAATTCTATCATATACTTTTACAGCTTAAGATATTTTATTGTAACAATATTCAATATTGTTAGTTGAATTTTATGCAACATTAATTTCATTAAAACTTTATTTTCTTTTACGGAACTGTATGTAAAAGTATCCAACAGAATAATATATTTTTCCTTTTTTATTCAAATGTTTTGAAAATCAGAAAATATAATGTATAATGTTTTTAAGACAAATGAAATATTGATGGCATTTCAAGCAAGTGATTTAAAGTAACGCAGTAATGATAAACAAATTTTTTCCTTAATAATGAGAACTTTCTATATCTTCTTAAAATTTTGTGACAATGTAATGGACATACCAAGAATACTTTAAGCAAACAGTTGAAAGATCGATATTTTTGTCAAATTTAGTGAAGTACGTTCCCTTAAATTCATCATTATTCTGACTTTTATGCATCATCATTTTTTCTGAATAAATCTTTTTATAGATTGCAATAAAGGTTGAAGTATTCACTCTAGTTTTTAGTTAAATATTACAAACTGTATGTATTCCAATATCCAATTTTTGTAAATATTACAGACTGTATGTATGTCTGTAGCCTTTCAAAAAAGTTCTTAACCCTTTCAAAACAGTTCATATCAGTTCTTAACTTAATAATTATAATTTATACATATATTTATGTAATTTAGGATTCCAATATCCAATTCTCGTAAATCTTACAGACTCTATGTATGCATCCTTTCAAAATTGTTTTTTACACTTTAAAAACAGTCCTTTACTGTTTTTTATATTTTATGCATATATTTTTGCAATTTAGGAACTAAGAAATATTAAATAAAAATAAGGTGCAATTACTTAGAAATAGCATAAGTTTGGATAAAAGTTTAAAAGTACTTAGAAATTAAATTAAAAATTAAAGAATTTTATTCAAGCATATTTTAATTGTCTCATTTTTAAAATACAATCTCTTCAAAATTTCTTTGAACAGAAATATCATAAAATCCCAATCTATTACCTTTTAACATTAATACGTATTTCCCGAAATATTTTTCAGAACAAGCCTCTATAAAAACTGTACTTCTTTCTAATTATAATTTTATACATATAATTATGCAATTTAGGAAATAAGAAAAATTAAACAAAAATAAGATACAATTAATTTAGAATAGTCTAAGTTTGGGTGAAAATTTAATGTACTCAAAAATTGCATTAAAAATAAAAAAAAAATATGTATAAACATATTTTAATTGTCTGATATTTAAAATACAATGTCTTCAAAATTTCTTTGGAACAGAAATATCATAAAATCCTAATCTATCTCCTTCTAACATTAATTTTCCTTTTCCCAAATATTTTTCAGAATAAGTCATTACAAAAACTTCATTTCTTTCTTTTTATAAAAAAAACTCACCGAATATTTCTTAACGCTATTTTAGCTTTATACCTTTCTGCCGATACAAATAAATTTAAAGTCAAAAGCTGCAGTTCTATCATTCTTCTCACAGCTTCAGTAATTTTGCAATACAGTCATGGATCTAGCAAATTACATTTTCGAAATGACCAGAACTTTTCTTCTCTCTTTTCCTTTTATATTTTGTTGGATATTCTGAAATGGAAGTGTAATGTTCCATTTTTGTGCTTGATGTACTTAAATGTCTTTCGAAATATCTCTTAAGAATAGAAAAAAATCAGATATATGCTTATTTTATGGTTTAGAAAAAATATTTCGTACAGTTTTAATTCTATATATTCCTTATATATTTTATTTAAAAGAAATATTTTTTTCGTTTTTATAGGACATTATTTATTTTTCCTAAAGTAAGAAATTGCTTTTTCATCATTATTTACATTTAAATAACCCCCCACACGCAGGTGGTTTATTCAAATGGGGAGGAACAAACTTTTAAAATTTATAACATAAGGTTATATATACGGTTCACCTATTGAAAACGAAATTGCATTATTACCCAGTATCGGAAATGTAATATTAACGAGACCGGTGAGTTATTAATTCTATATTTGCTTGCTGGTTAAAAGTTTAGAATCGTAAATTTTCACGTTTGAAATTTTCAAGGCTCGGATAATTGACAATCTTTGTCTTGTCCACGTTAAAAAACTTCTCTTAAGTAAATAAAACTTTGAAAAATTTATGACTCATTTAAAATTTTGCACTGACAGCTTTATGCATACTAGAACTCTTTAAGATCTCCTAGAAAGCTCTGGAGATCCAAAGATCCAAAGAGGTTAAGGTCCAAAGATGTCTCTAAAAATACCCCTAAGTCGCCAAGTTTGTTCACATTTTTGGACAGAATTTTTGGACCACATTTTTGGATACCTTAGAGACAGAATTAGGATTCCTTGTCAGAATTGATTTTCCGGATCTTCATTGGTATGAAAATCTAAGTGATCTTGCCGTATCCAACAGATTGATCAGAAAGAGATAATACTGTACTGATTAAGAAAAATTAGTATTATTCATACCTCAAGAAAATCAAGTAGTTTGAAAATAACGTAGCCGAATAGAGGAAAGGTGATATGAAGTGAGCAAACATGACAGATATTAATAACATAGTTCATAAACAGAACTCGTTAAACCACCGTATACCGTGTCTTTTTCTCGAAACGAGTCACTTGGTTTAGTCAATCGGGATGCTTCAGCAAAAGAAAATTCGTAAGAAAACACCCGACTCATTTAGATTAACAGTGCTGCTTATGAAAAAATAGGCGGCAGTAGTATGAATGAACAGTAAGTAATATAGTTAAATAAGATATAGCATAATAAGATATAGTAAAAGAACAGAATAATATATTCTCAATTAAAGGATTTTTAAGATTTTGGTTTAAATGTGTTGTACAGTTATAGGATTTGTATATAATATTATAGCAGTTTGGATTGTTTACGATATCAGATATGTGTAGGTTATTGGTTGCCAGCTACAGCTGAAGAGCGAGTTTTAAAATATGTGCTTGTAGATAGCTATTCTACAGCTAATGGCATGTTTTGAAGACATTATTGAGCCTTATTAATTTTTTAATATTAAACTACTTTGATTCTCATTAGTTATTAATGTGTGTCCGATAAATTTTTAAATAAGCTACCTAAATTCCAGCAACATTTTCTAATGTTAAAACTTTAAACAACCGGTTGCATTTAAAAGGTTCAAAAATAAGAAAGGCTGAAAATAAAGGAAGGTTGGATCTCTGTCGCAAATGAAACGGATTTCTCATTTAACATTTTTAAGGTTCACTAGAAATGTTACATTATCTTCTAACATTTATATTTTAATTGTTTTTCTTTCAGAAAAAAAAATTAAACCTGTTTAGATTAGAAGTCCAATTACGGATTATGAATCATGTTACTATGATATGAAATATTTGTTAAATTACCTTAATATAGCTTGAAAAACAAAAATGAGTCTGAAGTAAATGCTAGAGTTGTTAAAAAAGCAGAACATGTTAAAATCCGCTACGGTTTTAGAATTAGGGGTGGCACCATGGCAGACATTTTTACATATGCATGTAAAAACTTATAAACATCCACACATATGTATCTATACGTATATATATATATATATATATATATATATATATATATATATATATATATACATACATATATATATATATATATATATATATATATATATATATATATATATATATATATATATATATATATATATATATATATATATATATATATATATATATATATATATATATATATATATATATATATATATATATATATATATATATATATATATATATATATATATATATATATATAGATAGATAGATAGATAGATAGATAGATAGATAGATAGATAGATAGATACACATATGCATACATATATATGTATGTGTGTGTGTGTTCGTTTATGTATTTTCCAAAAGTATATCAAAAGTAAGTCCGTTTATGTATTTTCCGTTTATGTATTTTCCTCCATACATTTTATGTGTGTTTCTTATATTGTACATAATGTTATAACTAAATAACCCTCCTTTGTAGACTGTGTAGATTGAAGGGTATATGTATATATATGTGGGTTGGGAATCTGAAAAACTTCAAGAATAAAACCAAAAAATATTTATTTTAAAATTTTTCAAACTAGGTTTGAAAAACTTTTGAAAAATTTCTTAAATTTTAATTCATAAAATGTTTAGTTTTTAATACATAATATGCAGTTAACATTTAAGGATTCTCATATATTAATATCATAGTGTTAACAAATCAAGTATAGAGAAACAGATTTTACAAAACATCTGGGACTATGGAGATGAAATATATATAGGAAAATTAATCTATTGAACTACTCTATAAAATATATAAAAATGTTCATTTCATTTACATAATGACTCTTTTGGTTTATTATTCATAATATCTTTTCATTTTAAAGACTGAATTGCTAATCAGCCAGAAATTACTATTCTTTTTTTAAAAATTAGTCTTTTATTTTAAGTAACTGATTACATTGGAGAAACTACAGACAGCAAATATTCTATATTAGTATTATCGTTTAGATTTAAAAATAATAAACGCATTCAAAGTAATAATAACAATACCGTTGAAAAATAGTTCTATGTGACTTATTATTAATCTCTTTTAATTTGTATTTATTTGTTAACCTTTATTATTTTATATTTTTAACCTTTTGTTTCCAATTCGTCAAACAAAATTGCTTTAATGGTTTATTGGTTCCTTTTTCTATTTATATCTCATATCATATTCATGTGCAATCTCTTAACCCTTTAGCGGACAGTTTTTTCGCAGCTAATGCATCTGTTAAACATTTTTTTTCTCAATTTTTTTGAGAAACATGAATGGTTTTTTATGTTTTTGACATTTAAAACTTACAATAAATGATAGCACTGCATTTATATTTTCTTTTTAAATATATGTATTTAAACTTGCTGTACCTGGAAAGTTAGTAATTCGAATTTTTTTTTCACTTATGACCCCAAACAAAAATATCTATTCAAACAACACTTATAAATTGTTAAACTATTTATTTATTATACTTTTTAAGAACACTTATTTATTGTTCTTCCAATATAATTAAAATTTTAAAAGTATTATGTTCAAGCTGTACAAGCGGATGGGTTTGTCAGTTAATCCCCCCCCCTAAATCCCTCTTACAGTATCCTCTAATGGAAACTTCTGTAAGGATTGTAAAGAAAAATTTTAATACATTTTGCATTTATAAGGTTCATAGATAATAAAAAATATTTCATTGAATTCAAAGAGTTTTACGTAGGTGACTTTAAAGGGTAATCCAAATTGTTAAACTATTTATTTATTATACTTTTTAAGAACACTTATTTATTGTTCTTCCAATAAATTAAAATTTTAAGAAGTATTATGTTCAAGCTGTACAAGCGGATGGGTTTTTCAGTTAATCCCCCCCCCTAAATCCCTCTTACAGTATCCTCTAATGGAAACTTCTGTAAGGATTGTAAAGAAAAATTTTAATACATTTTGCATTTATAAGGTTCATAGGTAATATTTATAAACTAATTTCATTGAATTCCAAAGAGTTTATGTAGGTGACCTTTAAAGGGTTAACCCCAAATTTTCTTAACCATAAGCTATAATAAAGAAAGGCCTACGTTTAAATCATTTCACTGTAAAATTTTAGCTAAATGAAGTCAATAAATTTACAAATTATTGTTATTTTAATGTCTCCATATTTAAAGTTATCTTTGGTGATGTAATACAATAATAAGTTAGTTACAATACAATACAATAATAAGAAATGTGTGCATACAATAATAAGAAATGTGTTTCAATTTTTTTTCCTCCAAATAAGTTGTTAATTATCTGTGTAGAAACTAAAGTTTGAGAATAATGTACTAACTTTCAAACCCATGAGAGAAGGTCTTATTTTTTAAATCTTTCCCTTTGAAGCTGATATTCATGTATTTTTAAACAACAGAATTGTAAGATTCCTTCTGAATTTGAAAGAGATATAGATTTTATTTAAATAATAGCTAAAACAATTAAGAATCATGTGACTAATGAATACCGTACTATGCAAGTATGCAAATAAAACACTTTAATATTATAAAATAATTCATTTTTAAATATTTTGTGTACACCAGTCTTATTTTTTATCTGTTTCGTTTTCATATAAGTGAAATGGTAAAATTTCATTTAGCTTTGCATTGCTATATGAGAAATTTTTTTCAAAACGTGAACGCGTACAATTAACCATGCCTGCTAAGATTTATATTTGTAACGTTCCCTTTTCTCAATATATAAGACACCACAGACTATATCCAAAGTAATAATTACCATTTTAACACCACAATCCATTCTTCAATAATTCAGCGAATAACATATGTAGAAAAGTTAAAAATTGACACACTTACTTAAAACTGCAAAAGGTCTTATATAAAGAAAAAAAAGTACAAACAGTGTCAGTTGATGGCATTTCGTTCGATAAATATATAAATAATTAGAAGTAATAATTATAATGACATTTGAGGTTTAACACAGAAACTGTTTACGTCAAATACTCAACATGCCGGTCGTCAATTAACATTAATACCAGTATTTTCGTGACAGAATTATCACAGCATTGCACAATATGTCTTATGTAAGTCTTATGTAAGTCTTATGTAAGAGGTAGTGTCCTCGTTAATAATGTGAATATCCCTAATGAGACTTATAATTATGCAGTGTGATTGACTTATTCTGTCCAGCGTCATCACTTGGACATTTTGAGGTACATTTTGAGGTACAAGTTTTTTATTTCAAGAATGTGTTAAATTTTCTCTCTTTACCTAAATTATTATGTAAATATTGAATTTTTACATTGCAACGGACTTTTGATTTATAGAATACACAACCGGTTTACTCCATATTCATTAAGAATATTAGTGAATTTTTGTTAATTGTTTAGTAACATCCCTAAATTCCCTTTTTTAAAAATCCCAAAGATTTTTTACAGCAGTGTTTTTTGTCTAAAGTTACAATGTCCGATTTTGCCTGAGAGCTGAAATATTATCTTACTGCTAGTATTATCCCCTTTCTACCCCGTAGCAGAACTTTTCCCCTAACTACTAGCCATGCCTCATATGTTTACACTCGGGGATTACTTAATGCACATTAACCCATTAACTGCCAGATTTTTTTTAAATATTTTTTTAATATATAGTTACGTATTTACATGTAAACCAATGTAGTACATTAAATTTTACAATACAGAAAAAAAATATGTTTTTTATGGATTTAAAAATCAATCCCCATTTGGGGATCACGGTACATTGCATGTAAATAACTGTAAATTTTTTTAAGAGTGCCATGGAATAACACATTCTACGTGTAATCCTACATCACACTTCACGCACTGTTTCCGAACATTTTTTTTACAAACCACACATTTTCTTTGTTTTTCGTCCAATGTTCTTTCTAAATAATGTCCTTGAGGATTTTTTCTTACGTCTTCTGGTACGCGCTTCTGTGAACTCACACTGTACGATGTCCATCTGCTCTAAAATTTTAAATATCTTGCCCAATAGACGAAAAGGACTGACGACGTCCCACCCCAATTAGAAGCAGGTGCGTTTCAGAATCACCTGCTCTCAACACCTGCTATTTTCACCCCCCATCTTGTTTCTATTATTATTATTAGTGGGAAAATTCAACATTTTCGTTAGAAATATTCTTTCTGGAACTCTCCCCCTTTCTTTCCCCCCGTATCAAGTCTATATTTGTCAGTAGAAGCATTCCACACTTTTGTGGGTAACAGCCTTTTTGGAAATTCCGGAAACATATTGCGCCAGATAACTGAACAAATGAAAATTTCAATTGTAGCATAAATAAATCATTTTACATTGCAATAACCGTGAGCCCCAAATGGGGATCATTGTATTATACAGTGCTGACGTGTGCTCGATTTTTATTTTATATTACTCAAAACTCATGTGCAAACAACCTCTGTCAGAAAAAATAATTCATTTTAATATAAATTAACAGATATTCACTTAGAAAATAGACATATGTGAAAAAGCGTTGTTTACAGGAAATTTTTCGAAAAAATGTCATATATGTATTTTATTTTGCAAATAAAACTAATAAATTAGCTATCTACATTAAGAGTAGACTATTATGTAGACACATGACTTTAAAAATAAATGAAAACCTAAAATTTAGGGAAGAACAAGATAAAAATTTTCGTGATCCCCAAATGGGGCCCATGGCAGGGAATGGGTTAATTACATTAATTCTCTTTTTTGTTGACTTTTTGGTAAAATACCTAAATTCCCTCCTGTTTAGAGTCCATTGATTTATTAAAGCAACGATAATCTATCTCTTTGCTCATTTAATCTAAACAAAATTGCGAAATTAAAGAGAGCGGGATTTAATTCTCCTCATGCGAGAAAATATATTTCAATGTAATGCATAATAAAAAGAGTTAATAACAGTTTCATTTAGATATTTATTTAATTTACTGATAATATAAATAATTTTTAATGATTTTTAAGTTTAAACTTATGTTTGGTGTAGCATTATTGTTTTAGGTTTGGAAAAGAAAAAAAAATAATATAATTTTTGTAGTTTATTTCTAAAAGTTTTCATAAAAACAGTTATGTGACTAACGCAATCACACAGTTATCCTTCTGAAGGTTTAAAACAAATTTCGCCCTCTAAGTCTTATGAAAAACTGACAAATATAATTTCATTGGAATTTTTCGTCTAACAAACTTACATTGATACTTTTCTGAAGTATGAGGATGAATTACAAGTCTATAGTAGATTTCAATTTCTTCTTAAAGAGTAAATAAATTACCTTAAATTTATAAAGAAAAGTATCTTTACTTAGTTATTTCAAAGGCCATGTGTTTAAGGTTTCAAAAAGGTTTTATTTTCAATTCTATAAATTATAGATGCAAAATGACATTAGAAATGAAATTTTAGGTATGAACATTTAAATACGAGAAGTAGGAATTTATAGAACCATAAAAATAATTAAATTCAATTTCTAGTTTCTTACCCTGAAAGATATTTATTCCAAATTTCCTGGAAGAATTAAACAGTCATGTTTCCATTGTATATTTTATCTATTCCACTGTCAAAGTAACAGTGAAATTTCAGCTCTTCTAAATTTTCCTGTAAATTGTAAATATCATTTAAATAGATCTGTAAAATTTAAGCAATAATGGAAAGCAAAAAAAAATTTTTAATACTCATAATTCTAAATTAAATATAATTATTACTACAGTATAAAATATAAGCATCGCTAATAATAGCTCTAAATGTTTATTCAAAAAAATTTTTTTGAACTTTACAAATACTTAACTTTCAAGCAAATTCCTCTCTCTGCTGTATTCCTATATGTGAAATGTTTCACTTTATACCACTGAACGATAAATTTTTAAGGATCACTAAACCCTTTGAAATATATGATGTTTTTGGTCAATTTTGGGATTTTCTTCCAAAAGTATATGTAAGTTAAATATTAGTTATATCAAAAAGATGCTGGTAGTAAAAGTAGTAGTGTAAGTACAGTAAAAGTTAGGCAGATAAATTATAAATTTGTATTAAATAATATTTTTTATCGAAATTACACCTTAACGTGTGCTTATGATATCGTCATATCTGAGAACACCGCGTTTAGTGGCTGGGATTTGGTTGCAATTGCTCAATTTAAATCTTGCTCGATAATGTTATACGCAGTCGTATTTTATACTATACATTAATTGCACTCTTATCCTTCTTGTTACCACATGCAGGGAAGATAATTTTTCACATAAATAATTTTTTAATAGGTATCTAAACAGTAATGTTTTCTAGTAGCCTCTGTTTCCAAAACAGCCTTTAGTCTAATGTATTTTTTTCTTTTTTTCATAGGGATGAACATAAAAATATGTTGATTAAGCATTTCATATGTAACTATAGATAGATGTATTGTTGCATTTATTCACATTTTAGACACTATTAAGGACATTTTGTACAAACATTAAATGTTTTGAATTAATACAGGTATTTTTGTGGATATTGTATGCTTTTGTTTATAATAACAGATATGTTTTATTCGAATGTTTAGATAATTTTTCATATGTAAATGAGGTCATATTATAAATCAAAACAATGCTCATAGAGCATTTCACATTCTACTACCTTTGAAATAATTACTACTCATAAACTTTTAAAATAATTAATAATTAACTTTAAAATTTGATCAGTATTTATATACATTGCTCAAAACATATTGAATTATGAAGTAAATACATGAAAACAAAAAAAAAACTGTTTTTAATTTCCATTGTCACTTATAAGATTTTCTGGCAATTTTAGAACATTTTCTGAAAACTTGTAATTATCGTTTTTTTATTTGCAATAAATACCATATTTTATATTTGATTAATGTGACGAATAAACTTTTGTTAACATTATTTCTCTATTTCCAAAAGTGTTGGAAACCGAAATCCACTTTTTGAATATTTATTTTATTTTCAAAATTTTGCTTAAAATTTTTTTAAAGAAAAATAATGAGTTTTTTGTGATGCTAAAATAGTTTTAGGAAATCTGCAAATATTTGCTTTATGAGACAAATATATTAATTTAACCTATATGAATTTTAATTTATATCCATAATTTTGCTTAAGAGAAAATTTTTTTAAAAGTTTTTTTTAACTGCGATGATAAAATAATTTTAGGAAATCAGAAAATATTTGTTTTTATAAGACCAATATATTCGTTACGTCCTATACAACTATTACGGTTGCATATTCAAGTGGCATAAATTATTTAATGTTTGCTACATATTTACCATAATTGGTACATAAAAAAATAAAGATTCAAACATCTCAATACATACTCTATTAAGTAAAAAATTAAGACTAAAAGGTTTAAGCAGAATCTAATTTAAAATAAACACATAATTGATATATATGTAGTAACGTTTATAAGTTATATAGTTTAATATTTTTTACATTAATTTTTTTTATATTGAATATTTAATATTTTTATCGTCATATAGATTTATTAATTTTAGACCTAATTGTATTAAAAATGTTTTAGTATTAAAATATAGAATATTTTAATAAACATCGAAGATAAGCAAATTTCTTATATGGTAGCTAATTTGTATTTTAACATAGATATATAAACTGTTTACAACTTATACATTACTTAATACTTTAAAAATTTAAATATATTTTAGAGGTTCAAAATATAAAAAAAGCTTTTAGTCTAATTTTGTCATTTAATACGGTTAAAATGCTACTTGTCGTATTATATTCACCAATTAATTCACAGTTAAAAAGTAACATTTCTAATTACGTGGTAAAAATTACTGAAACATACTTCCAAATTACTGAAAAAATATCAGCACAGCTCGTCTTCTACACGCCACTTTTATTTCGAGTAAAATAATTACTTTCTAGGGAAAATGATTTAAACAAGCTTTAAAAAAATAATGTTTGTGGAAAAAATCTTAAAAAGTTACATGCAAAATATGAGAAGAGTCATTGGATTTCAAAATTTTACAAAATGTATTTTTTTTTAATTTTTCTAATTTATCTTTGCAGAAAAAAAAGTTAATGAGATGAATTTTTTATCATATATTTCACAAATGTTTTGGCTTTTATTAAAAAATTTGAATAAAATGAATATCAAAAACATATTTTCACACTCGACATTTTTTTTTATGTTTGAAACATAAATCAAGAGAAAAGGAACATAACGAAACAATTATTTTTTTTCTAGAAGAATAATTAGTTTTACTGCATAACATCAAAATATTATTTGATTGATTTAACTTCTGATTATTTCCCAGAAAAAAATGCTTTTACATATTTTAAATTCTTCCTTTTGTGCTTCTTTTTTGTAGAGATAAATATCCAATCTTTGTTGATGTTAATCTGCCACAGGATGACAATGTCACGTGAGTCCAAAAATAATTGACTCAAAGAAAGTTAATAGCAAAATGAGGATGCGAGTAAAAGTTTATCTTTAAAAGCCTAACTAAGAAGAAATTGGTTTGACTTTTTTCTGAGAACTGTTTATTACCACAGGTACGGGAGATTTTCCAATAGGCTTTCAACAGCAAGTTATTACCACTGCTTGGAGGGGATAAGTCTTATCGTGGTCCACAATGTTTCAATAAAATGGCTTTAGCAGAGGATGGGTTAGGAAGTGGTTTTTCTCAAAACATCAAAACCAGTCAGCACGTGGTACAAAAGTGTGCAGGATATAGAGGAAGTATCGACGCGATCTTCTCATTTGTGGATGCGTCGTGTGTAGATGCAATCGGAGAATTATCAAGGATGGTACCAAGGTCGCCATCATGATTGCGACTTCAGTGGTCAATAATGGGCCTCATTCTAGTGTTATAATTTTCAAAATATCAGATTATAGTTTAAAAAAAATAGAAATGTTAGAAGTGTTTTTTTTTTTTTATTTGGCTTACCTCCAACTTACCTAATTATAGCTTGTATTTGTAAATTTATTCATTTGTAAAATTATAAAATTCACAAATTAATATTAACGAATTAAAAAATCTTCTAGAATTATTTTTAATATCGTTCTAAGAAGATTAAAATTATATAAAATAATACAGGACATGTTTAGTATCAGAGAAAATACACTGCAATTGGTTACATGGTGAAAAAACAATAATTGATGAAATTAGAATATTATCTATTTAATAGTCTCAGAAAAAAAGTAATTCAGATTATAGTTTTCAAAATAGTAGAAGTTAGTGTTCCTTACTTTACTTTCATAGTGATTACCTTATCATATATTGCATTTGTACATTTACCGGAAGGTTAATTGGTAAAATTATAAATTTAACAAAATAATATTAAAGTATTAAAATTTCTGAAATAATTATTTTTAATACACTCCTAAGAAAATTAAAATTATATAAAGAAATACAAAGCATGTTTAGTGTCACAGAAAATCCATTGAAATTCTTTACAAAGAAAAAAACATTAATTGCTTTAATTAGAATATTATCAATATAATAGTCTCAGAAAAAAGGAAACTCAGATTGTAATTTCCAAAATATTAGAAATTAGTGTTCTTTACTTGACTTACCTATTGCTTATTTTATTATATCTTGCATTTGTAAATTTACTTTAATGTTGATCGGTAAAATTATAAATTTAAAAAAATAATATTAACAATTTAAAATTTTTCTAGAATTTACTTTTATTAGGATTTAAACAAGATTAAAATTATATAAAGAAATAAAAAACATGTTTAGTATCAGAGAAAATTACAAAGTCAAAAAATATTACTTACTGAAACTATATTATCTATTTAATGGTCTAAAAAAAGCTAATTCAGATTATAATTTTCAAAATATTAGAAATTAGAGTTTTTTTTACTTGACTTACGTACTGCTTACCTTATTATATCTTTCATATCTTATTACCTTATTATATATTGCAATTTACTGGAAGGTTAATGTTTAAAATTTTAAATTTAACAAAATAATATTAACGAATTAAAAATTATTCTAGAATTATTTTTATTGTTGTTCAAAAAAGGAATTAAACTAAATAAGGAATTAACATTAACTAAAGGAATACACAACTGTTTATTATTAGATAAACTAATAAATGGACATTATTTTGATTTTTTGTATAGTCTAATGATATACAAAATAAAAAATGCCCAATATTATGTACAATATTTGTATATTAGGATTTTGCCAACTGATGATTTCTCAACCTTAGAAATCATCTCATTGTAAGTTTAAATATAGAGTAAACAAAAGCAAGTTGGGAAAACGCGAATAATATAAAATAGACTGAATAAATTAAAGATTTTTCATCCATATTGTGTAATCTTAAATTCGCATTAAATATATTGGTAACATTAAAATCAATGGCATCAAACTGCTAAAAACATCATTGGTGAATATGTACAATTTTGCGCATACGCGATATTAAATACCTGCTCTAAAGTTTATACCTCACGTGTAGCAGCTTTAAAAATTTTCAGTAAGATTTGATTCCCTACAGTTTCAACGATATTTTCAGCAGCTAAATTACTCTCAGTACCTGTAAGTACTTTACACATTAGGGTCATATCAATATTCAAGAAACAAAAACTTAATAGCTCCATCAAGATTCCATTAACCGTAGTTTCTTTTCGCATCGCCTAAAGGTCACAACGAGAAGCTATTTCATTGCAACATAAATATTTTGGTGGAATTTATTTTCAGAGTTTAAGTGGATTATAAATTTTGCTCATTATGCATGAGGAATTAATTTTTTTTTCAAACTATATCAACATAATTTCAATTCTTAAGAATTTTACATAGAAATTTCATCAGAAAATTTACTTTTTTATTTAAATATATATTTAACTTCAGGCGAGGCAATGAGTGCAATATTTTTAATAACCAAGCTAATATTTCCACATTAATAATAATATAGAAAAGATACAAAGACTAAATTTAAAAAAATACTAATTATTTCCTTTCTATAGCCCATGAGATGAAGGGCATCCTTCAACTATATCCTAATTGAAAGGTCACGACATATTAATATAAAATAAAATGAAGATGGACCATAACAAAGAGTCAAATTAAGTTTTGAAATTTTTTAAGAAAATTTTCTTACAAAAATAGTAATGAGCACTTTATTTCTGTACTGTATTTTTGATATTAGAATACTGGCCAAAAATAAAGTCATAATATTGCTAGACATTTAATATTCTTAAATATCTTGGACATGTAAATACTTGGGATTGACTTTAGGAACTTTGAATAAAGAAAAATATAACCGGACTCATTTTAATCTCTTATTCAAATAATATCTTTTATAGTGAAACAATTAATATAAAAATAAAAGTTTCAAATTGCTTTAAATGATTTGATATTTTTTCTTTTATATTTTACACCATCAATATGGTTGATTCATTATTACAAATGTCGTTTAGTTTTCTGCTCAAATTTATTTCTACATAATTTAGCTTAAAATTAATTCTTAAAGGCAAAAACAGTTTGTATATTACTTTAAATTTTGATAGCTATTACAATTTCCACAGTTTATTAAAATTAAGGTTAAAATAAATTTATGTATAAAGGATTTTATTTACAATATTTGTTAAATATTATTTTTTGTAGCGAAATGTTTTTATCAAAACTAAATTTTATATCTGATCCATAACCTAGAATAAAACTAAAGGAAGCTAAGTCACGGTTACATATATAAGACACATCTGCATTTTAACAATATGAATGGTGTTGTGTCTTTCATTTTCAAGTTAAGTTAAAAAAAAGGCCATAAAACCTGCTGTTCATTTTAGCCCAGAACACTTTATGGCCTTTTATATGAACTTTTCTGCGTGGTTTATATATTGGCCACCAGATGGGTTTCTTTCAACTAAGGTCTGTATTTTTCCCTAAATTTCCCTAAATTTTGCTTACATTCTAAATTTTTCTTAAATTTACCATGTCTTACAGAAAACTTTACCACATATGTTATTACGTCCTACAAAAATGTTACTTATACTTTGGAACGTTAATCTGCCATGACTTACATACTTCACTAGTAATCGATGACTTTGGTAAATAAATTATTCACAATTAAGATTGTACATTTGTGTACTATTCAAAATCAAGTTTTACTTATTTTTAGCATAAAGTAGATTCATTCGAGAAAAATTTTGTTAATCATGTTTATAAACTTTTTAAAATGTTTGTCATTATTACCATTTCTAGGAAATATAAAAATAATTACAATAATAAATTAGATTCCGAGAATTTTATATAATTGATGATTTTACAAAATAAAATAATAAATTACTATCCCTTTTCTTTTTTCTTTAAATAAAATTACTCTACATTTAGGAAAAATAAGGGAACATATTTTTAAGTATCTTTAGGCCTGTAATATTTTATATAAAAAAAAAAGATTTTTAATTCGATATAAAATAAAATGGTTATGTAGAAATTTTAATAGTTAGGTAATTTTAAACTCTATTAAAAACAATTTTTGTTTAATATTAATAAGGATTTACTTTTATAAATAATTATTTTATTTTGTAGTATGGAGTAATACATTAAAAATCTCAAATATATACACCAGATAAAAGAAGTGAAACCTAAATCTAGACCTCAATTATGCCAAAAAATAAAATATATAATTAAAAGCAATATTGTATCACGATAACGACTATTTTTTAAACTTTATTTTCATGAAATTTATTTCTTTTCAAATTATCAGATACCTTAGTTTCGGTTAAAAGAATAACAGAGATGTTTTGTTCAATTTGGTATAATCATTTCTACAATACATATTTATAAATTATCTTAAGGGGAACTAAATTTCATACTACATCTTTCATATTTAAACACATATTACATAAAATGACAGAACAAAGTATATTTTTACAGCTAAAGTGTTATTACGGAACTTGTAGAAAATGTAGTCTAAATAAATCAGAGCATTTTATTATTATGTTGAATAAAAACTACTGTTACAATGAAAAATATAAAGACTTGAAAGCTGCGATATTCCACTAAGACAAAAGCATAGGCATTTAACTTCTCCTAAATAAGAAATGTACTTTTCATCAATGCATTATATTTTTAATAAAGTGTATGTACTACTTATTCTTAAAATTCAAAAAAAGTGCAATTATGATATTAATGCAGCAAAGATTGTCAAATGATATTACTTTCAACAGCTAAACAAACCTATTTTAACAATAACAGGATTACATATAAATTCTACTAGATGTTTGTTGAGCCCTAAAAATATGTTGAATTATAAAAAGTATACGTTGTGCAAAAACATAACTGTATTGTCTAAAAATATTAATTTTCCACCTATTCATGGAATGTGTATGAATAAGTATATGGAATTTCTTATTCTTCAATTAACTAGTTTCAAGTAAAAAAAAAATTAATAAACAGTTAAGAGCATGAATTTAAAGAATTAGCCTACAATACAGAGAAGAAAATTAACATTTTAAAACCCCCATATTTTGTTTAAAATTAAATGATTTTCAAATAAAGGACCAGGTATTTTATTTCATTCAAAATACAAAGATAACCTTTTTACAAGACGTTAATAAATTACTGCTTAATCATCCATGAAAAATATGTGTCTTGCTTCATCTTTAAATCCAGCAAAATGCAATTAGGATATTCACGCGTCAAGGATTGCCAAATATTCCTACTCTAGTTTACAAAACAAACCCAATCCCAGGTAATGGTCTCCGGTATTAAAATGAGTTCTGCCTCCCATTTATTTTAATACAAAATACATCAGCAGTGAAAATGCACTTTCTGGAATGTAATTTTCCCTCATTGACATATACCTAGCGATATGATGTAATAAGAAAGTTATTAGGAAAAATCGATCAGACGCATTGCGACAGTTAAAACGAAAACGTTTAAAGGCATATCTGCATTAGTTTCACAGATATTGCCCCGTTTCAAAAATCTCGTAATTAAAGAACTTCACTAATTTTACGTTGGGAGAGTAATAGAAGCTGGAAAAATGATTAGGGATGTAAAGTAATATAAAGCTCTTGGACAGCGCAAATGTAATATGATGGTTAGGAGTGAGTGGATAGACGCGAGGCTTTAGCCCACGCATAGCAGTGAATTTATATTTTTGCATACACTGTAATCAATTTTTATTATACTTTTTATACTTGCATTTAAAAGAAAAATAAAAGAAATCTATTTAAATAAAAATTTATTTTCTGATGATCTTAATGTATTTTACGAAAACAAATTACAGGTTTCTATTACCAAAAGAACAATTTAAGTTTATAAATAATATTAAAACAATGCTAAAAATATTGCAGGAAGTAAGCAAACTTCTATGGGCTAAGAGTCTTTGTTTGAGAACAAAATATTTGTAACTTCGAATCCAGATGAATGTTTTTTTGGTTTTGGTTTTGGAGTGCTATGGTCTACTTTTTGCAACACGACTGAATGAATGAAGTAAACCATTACAAGTTCGGAACACACTAAAAAATTGTGTTAGCTTTTTCTTGATTTTCATGTTCTAAAATAATCAAATAACATGCATGAACGTTAGAAACATCCGAGAAGATTCTTAAAAGATCCGAGTGTGACCTGATGGCTGCACTGAGAAAAATATATGACTGGGGTGGCCAACCTGCGGCTCACGAGCCACATGCCACTCTTTGAAGGATTATTTGTAGCTCTCGGTAAATGTATTTCAATTCCCTTTTTATGTTTGCGTTATTATATTTTAAAAATTATTACAACTGGTGGAGCTCCGACAATGCTGAGTAAAAACAATTGGCTTTATTGCGCTTTTAACAGATAATTCTTAAATTGCACAATTCAAACCGATTCATTGCATAATTCCCCGAGAACATCTCGTTGCAAAATATTTGAAATATCCTGATATTATGAAAACACATTGTACATTACATTCGCACCAATGCAAAAAAATCATGGACAATTCAAAAATTTTCTTGAAAAATTAAAGAATGAAGAACTTTCAAATGACATTCAATAAGTTTAATTTCTGTAAAAAAAAAATTTAATACCAATTTTTCACACCTTTAAAATACGTGTATAACTGCGGTTCGCGAAAAATTTCAAATTTTAAAAAATGGCTCCGACTATCAAGGAACTAGCTATGAGTTCAAGTAAAAACACTTTGTTTTTCACGGTTATTCGAAGAATACTCCAAATTAATTCATTTGGCTAGAATTCCGTTTCTTTAGATATCTTTCTTCCACATTTTGCTTAAATAATACTTTTCTGCCATTTCAATAACAACAAATCAAAATAAAATTATTAATTGTTATTTTAAAGTACTGCATAAGTTCCAGTCATATCAGAAGTAGGACTATCAACTAATTTTCGAATGGTCTGATTATCGATAATTACATTAACAGAATTAAATTTTTGCGAGAGTTCGAGGAATTTTAATAATTTCCAAGTATATGTTTTGAAAGTTAAAGGAAATCATGGACGAAAAGTTTATTCTTTTAGATTTATCAGTTGATATATATGTATCTAAGACAGTAATTCTCAACTTTTTTTCACAGCACACTTTTAACGATTTTAAAATTAGGCCGCACACAAAAAGAAGATGAGTTTAAAAGATGTTTACTCCTATGATACACTGTAAAAAATAGCTTATAATTCAAATTTTTAAGGTAAATTAAAATAATATGGACTACAAAAAGAATACTACTTTTATTAATGAAATTATTTACAACTTTATAACAAAAATAATTTTAATGAGAAATTTCATATTTTCTGATACTTTCATTTATATTTACTAGCAAAAGTGATAATGCTGCTTTCATGTTCTCTTCTATATTTTTCATTTTCTTTTTTGATTTTTTTTATCTTTTTCGTTTATATATTTGTTAATATTTAAAATCCGAATTCACATAAGTAAGTTGTATAAAATTGTAATATTTTAAAGCTTTTTTGAAGGCGATGCAGCACTAAGATATTTTATGAAATAAATGTTTTTCTTTCTAGTCGAAAATATCAAAAAAATGTATATACTTTTCTAAAATTTTGCGGTACGCAAAAGTGCTACGGCACAGTGATTCAAAATCACTGTTCTAAGGGGTAGCTTCTTAGGTAAATTTTGCTCGAAAGTTCCAGCAAAAACTCTGGGAAATACATGTGTTTTTGCGAAGACACACACGTCTCAAAGGTTGTTATTCAGTACTAATGCGATGTTTTACGATATTCCAGGATAACCACATTTTTTGACTTAAAAATTTTTTCTGTAAAATCTTCGGTTGATAGTCGAAGACGCTATCTCGGAGCCTTTGAGATTTCTTTACTTCAAGTCAATATTTCACATAAAGATCGCATGTAACTCTCACTATAAAACAGTTTTGTCTAAAAATATTCTAAATTATAACCGTTATACACAATATCCCTCCACAGAAAAAAATGTTTCAATATCTCAAGTCTTCAAAAAAGAGGAAAAAGAAGATCATTCAAGAGCATCCTTTTAAAGAATCATACGGAATAATCATTATAAAATAATCTTTAAAAAGTCCCTACACAAGATTAATCACAACGTCAATAAATAAGAAAAACGAGCATAAAGCTAAGACACATTTTAACATTCATGATAGTTTTTACTTATATAATGAATGTATTAACGATAAAGCAAATGCCTTAAAAAAGGAACATTAATTTCCTAATATTTTTTCATAAAAACATTAGTCCTGAGATCAAATATATTATGCATTTACTTATGAATTAATCTATTAGTACTCACCCAATTTTTGAATCATCAACTGGGTATTAATACCTACGTCACTTTTCTATATTTGATTTCTATCAGTATAGTTAATATGGAAAAATTAATACTTATGAACATGAAAAATCAAAAGATATGTTTTAAGTACGTTTAAATTTTACCTATAGCTTTTATTAAAGAAGTGAGATTACATCTAAGACTGACGTAATACCATCTGGTTCTTCATTATAATTGGATTTAACAGACAATGAATCCTAATAAAAAATATATGTATCACAATGTAAGTAAAATAAAACAGACAGAAGAAAAAACATAAAAACTCTCAGAGGTATAAGCAATATTAAACCCAACATATTATATGTCTTGAAATATATTGGTTTCACACTTACTTAATGAATCTGGTATTAAATTTGTTGCAGTAAATTATACTTCGATTTTAAATGAAAAGTATGGCATGATTTTGATTAAAGATATAAGAAAGACATAGTTTTTGCGAATTTTGACTGGTTAATTAATATTTAGCTATCATTTGCCAACTATATTTTATCAATTTAAGAAGCTTTACAAAATCAAAAAGGTACTGATTTTCATTCTCTATAC
>CM063510.1:127246714-127274214 GCA_032207245.1 Pardosa pseudoannulata
TCACGTAAAAGAGTGTCGTGGTTGCAATGTCCGTCGGGATCTCAAGCGATACCTCTGGAGTTGGTAGGCGAGGCCTGGGTATCTACTGCTTGGTCCATGGTTCAAAATATGAGGTCTTGTTTTGTTTGTGTTGTCTCAGGGAGTAATGTTGACCAACTATTTGGTGCCCCCTTAACTAAATGACCATCATATATTTGCAAATTCGTAGTGGCAGATGCTATAAACGCAAGTGCCGTTCCCCCTGAGGGAAATTATCATTATCAACTTATTAAATTCTTATTACAACAAATATAATTTATTGTAAAATTAAATTATATCTCAATAATAAAATTTCTTTTATTTATGCTCAATTATCTTGTATATAGAAAACAATTCAAATTTCATAATTTTTAATTATGCTTTGAACATCATTGTTGACGAGTGAGGCACATAAAATGGGTTTGTGGTTGAAATGTTCTGCAAGCTCCCAAATGATATATCTGGATGTGCACGCAAAATCTTGAGGTTTCTGTTAGGCTTCTAATTTACGAAGACGTAGTGAAGATGTTACTAGCTCACGTAGATCGTCCAAAACATTACAGAAGCCTAACTATCCCAGCCGGGACTAACAACCGTTGAGTTGTAAATTCAAGGTTCGAATCGGACAATGATTCGTCGTGTCCATTAAGGTTAACTGGTACACGTAAAACAGTGTCGAGGTTGTAATGGTCTTCAAGAATTTAAACGATACCTCTGGAGTTGGTAGACGAAGCCTGAGTATCTTCTGCTTGGTCCCTGCTTCTAAATTACGAAGCCCTGTTTGTTTGTGAGACTCATAATCTTCGAGTTGTAAGTTCAAGGCTCGAGTCGGCCAAAGATTCATCGTGCTGATTAAGGGTAACTGGTTCACGTAAAAGAGTGTCATGGTTGCAATCACCATAAGGATCTCAAGCGATACCTCTGGAGTTGTCAGGCTCGGCCTGGGTATCTACTGCTTGGTCCATGGTTCTAAATTATGAGGTCTTGTTTGTTTGTGTTGTAGCAGGAAGTAATGTTAACCACCTACATGGTGCCCCCTTAACTAAATAAACAGCATATATTTGAAACTTCGTAATGGCAGATGCTATAAACGCAAGTGCCTCTCCCCTCTAAGGGATTGATTTAGTTGGAGTGCTGCAGTGTACTTTTTGCAGCACTGGGTAATGAAACAGAGACCTACAGCCGAAAGGCTACGAACATACTTGCCACAGTGGGATTCGAACCCACGAACTCCGGTACTTAATTTCAGCACCCTAACCAATCGTCCCTCTTTCGGCTCCCCAGTAAGCGAAATTATCATCACCAACTTATTAATATTCTTATTACAATAGATTATCTTATATTAAATGCTATCTCAATAATAAAATTTCTTTTAAGTATGCACAATTATCTTGCATATACAAAATAATTCAAACATCGTAACTTTCAATTATGCTTTGAACATTATTGCTCTTTTTAAAAATTTTCATCATAAGAATTAATAATTAAACATATTCAAAAAATAAGCTTTGAAAATAAAGTAGGATCCTTATCTACAAGTTCTATTTATAACATTTTAAATTTTAAACTCCATAAAAATCCTTATTAAATGTTTCAGTGTCGTACTGTATATCAGTAATATATTCAGTATTTACAAGAGATTATCTTATATTAAATATCTCCATAGTAAAATTCTTTTCTATATGCACAATTATCATGTATATACAAAACAATTCAAATATGATAAATTTTAATTATCCTTTGAACATCATTGTTCAATTTTAACTTTTCAGCATAACAATTAATAATTAAAAATATTCCAAAAATAAGCTTTGAAAATATAACACGATCCTTATCTATAAGTTATATTTATATTATTTTAAATTTTAAACTTCATAAAAAACCTTATTAAATATTTCAGTATCGCAATTCTTTATAGTTAATTTATCATCAAAGATAATTAATCGTTTCAACAATAATAAATAAATTAGGTTTTTACTTTAAAAAAGTCATTGCATCAAAACTTTTATCCTTAAATGTTGCCTTTTAAGTAAGTGGTGTTTAAACTGATGCTTCAATGTTTTACACTGTTTGGCACTTAAGAAAAAGTTTTAATCTATTACACGCATTATTTGAAGATCCATTTTTCATTGAAAAAGAGAAGCAAAATTCTCTTCTTGAGGAAATGTTTAATTAAATAGCTAATTTATAATTTTTTATAAACTTTATTGTGAAAAATGAGATTGGCTCTCTTGATCTGTGATAAATATGATCCATATGAGAGATATGTTTTATTAATTTAAAATTCTAGTAATGTTAGAGCTTATTCCAATTTAATATTCTCTTGAATTTTATTTCACATCATTTGTTTTGTTTTTATTTTAAATAAAGGATTCATTAAGGGAAGTTTTCTGTTTAATTTATTCCTTATTTTAACACCACTATAAAATATCATATTAATTTGGTATAAGTAACTGAAGATAAGACGTTTTGTAAGAAACAATAAGACACCATAAAACACGACGAAAAAAATAACGAAAATATCTTTACCAGTAAATGTTTCAAAATTAAAAATATTTTTGAGTCTATCAAAATGTAGATATGCACCAAAAGGTATGCTTCAAATAGAGGAAATTTGTATAAGGAAAAATATATGTAAATAAAATGATGCATACAAAGAGCTGGATATCTTTTTTACTATTCAAAATATGTAAATTAAATTATATAGTTAATTACTTTGATTATTAGAAGAAATCTAATTCATAATATCATTCACAGACGTAATCTCACTTATTCCAAGCAATTTGTTGTTACTCGTCCTTACTCAGTAAGAAAACCACCAAAGTGTAATATAACCCTCGCAATATGCATTAGATCTATGGCTAACAAGTATATGCAACTTCCCTTTGAACGATCAACTGCGAGAATAAATACTGGCTTAACCAAAAGAATTTCAATTTAGAGACCCCAGGTATTTTTCAAGTAGGAGATAATTTCAAGTAGGAGACCCCTGGCTTGGCTATAATACTCTAAGTTATCGTTTGAAAACTTGGGAAACAGTTTGACCAAGGACATATTTTATATGGCTGTCTTCATTATGGAATGAACTCAACAAATTTTAGGCCGTCTTGAGAACCGAACGGGCAATCTTCCAGTTACCTTTGGTTTTCTTTGCTTTGGTTTGGAGTGCTACGGTCTGTTTTTTGCAACACAAAGGCTAATGAGACCGGAACCTACGGCTTTATTCTGAACGTCTACGAACATCCATGCCCCTGTAGGATTTGAATCCGCGAACTCCGGTACCGAAAGCCAGCACCTTAACCAGTCTGTCATCCTTTCGTCTCCAGTTACCTTTGGATTGTTGCCTATGACAACTGAGTTACCGTTGATCAATGTTTGTTTTCAGATTCGTTCACATTTATCTGCTAACTGTTCCTCCCATACAAAACATGGTTCCATTTTGATATGTAAATAAAAGTAATGGCTATCGTTTATAAAAAACTATATTGTGAATTGTGATAATGAAAATTAAGTCGATTCAACATAAAAAAAAATGAGTCTATCTTTGATACTTATTTCTTACCTAAAGTTATGAAATTCATTTTTTTTACAAGATTAAAATGAAATTTAGATTTCTTTATATGTTATAACAGTATTAGCAAGTTTTTAGATTTCACATTTAAATGTGAATTTTGTGTTTTCAATTATAACACAAACTTTTATACCAACTTGTGACTAAAATGTGCTTAATTATAAAATTTATGAATTGACATTTTGATAAAAAAATTGAGAAGATGATTTTGTGGAACTAACAATATAGATAAATGTTTTAAAAATTAAAGGTGTAAAACACTAAAAATTTTATACCGATTGTAGTAGTAATTCAAAATCGCAATATGTTTAAAAAAATGATTTAATATATTGTTTGTGTACTTACTGTTGTTAATTTATAATATAATCTTTAATTTGAAAATGATAAAAAAAAATTGAGAAAGATTTTTCAAGATTCTTGTGGAACTAACAAGATATAGAAATTAAAATGTTATAAAATAATGCATTAAAAGGTGTAAAACACTAAAATATTTAAAAAGTATTTTAAAATTTACGATGTAGTAGTAATTCAAAATCGCATTTATACATGTTTATATCAATATTTTTTAATGATTTATTTGATTTATATATAGATGTTGTGGTGTAGTACATTACTGTTGTCATTTCAAAGTCATTTATAACACAAAGTTGCTTTATATCGTCTTTAATTATAGTATAATACTACTGATCTATATTACAATGTTCAAATATAGAACAAATGAAAAGGAAATATGCAAAAAAAAATATATATATATAATTAAAAATTAAAAGAAGCACTCCACATGCTACGCCTCAAAAAATGTCCAATAGAACACTGCATTTTTCCCTTCCTTCTTTCTACTCAGGCAACCCTATACTTTTTCCATTATCCTGTGCTGATGTGTTTGTTCCATTGTCTTTCTGACAATGCGTCCTTTCTCGGCTCTGCCCAGAAGGACCGGGACTCCAAGGATGGTCCTGAATCGCCTCCTGGAGACCAAACACTATTCTTCAAAACTTCGTGAAGTTTAAGTGCAATTATTTTCACTGGCCAACCCACACGCTTCTTGGAGTCTCGAAAAAAACTTGGGCATTCAACACACAACGTGTGAGTGCGGCGAGCAAATCAGTTTCGCAAACCTTATGTCAAACATAGCTGCACTCTCACAATAGATATTAACATATTTAGAGGATTTTAATATATTTTGTAACTTTATTCACTAAAAGGATATAGATTCTTTCTATGTTATCAACAAAATACAGTTGTTATCATTTCCATAATATTATTTACAGTACCAGCTTCAATAAAAATTCCTAGATTTTAAAATAAGTTTTAAGAAAGTATGAATTTAGAGATAAATTATTGCTTAGTAATAAACTTTAACATTATTAAGCAGGAAAAAAAATCAAGTGTCATGAAACAATCAAACAGTAATTTAAGAGTTAATGTGAATCTTATTAATGGAAAAGGTAATAATAAATAAAGGAATAGCTGATGTTTAAATTGTTAATGTCAGAAAATTTAACTCAAGGAATAAAGAAAACGAATAAACAAATAAATAAAAAATTATACGTAATCTAGGATAGTAAGAATTCTTGAGTAAAAATTGCATAAAATAATTTTGATCAAGAGCTAACAATCTTTGATTTTTTTTCTTTGAAATTCGAAATAGAAAGTGTAGGCAATGTAACATATGTATGCATATTGTTTACTATAATGTGTATAAATTTCATACTGTTCCTTAGGTTTCAATTTAATATAAAATATATTTGAAAATACACCATTCCATCAAAATCGTATTATAAATTACACTATAAATAGACATTGATAAACTACACGTATTCTTTTTCAGTTTACAACTACATTCTCAAAATACTTTGGTAAATTCAGTTGCCAAAATAAGATTTTACAAACATGGTTCTTATCCCACAGAATTTTTTATAACGTTTTAATTTTATAATGGTGTGTTGTATTATACTTTTAAACACATAATTGATGGTTTCACCGTGTGATATTTTAAGCAAAGTCGTTACCCTTTGAGAAGATTTTTAGCACCACTGGAGGTGAGAGGATAGATACCAGGCTTTCTCTTTGTAATAAAGAGAGTTATTAGGTAACTATCCGACTGAACGCTGACAATCTTCAGGGGAGAGGGATAACCTGGGAGGAAATTGTGTGTGGGGGGAATGCAACTATGAGAGATGAGAGAAGATTTGTTTTTCTTGGAGTAGGGAAGAGCTGAGGAGAGAGGAATTTGCTGACACTTTTTCTTTTACCCAAGTAAGTTTTCCCAAATACATTTGAGCATTGAGCACATTTCGTGTGAAAAAAAATTATGGATTGCAAAAAAAACGAAGATTGAAGGTGGGTGATTCTTGTTTTCTGAATTCCCTCTCTTTCAAGGAATGCATTTGAACCAAAATCAGTCTGTAACACCATTATTCTATATGTAACTACTTAGCATTTTGTTTTTCTACCTGAAGCCATCAGCAATATCCTGACCACAATGATTCAAACTGAATAACATGGTATTGCATTTAAACCCTCCTTCTACAGTACCTCCTAAAATAAGATTTAAAATCCAATTTTAGAAAGCAATAGCGAAAATGTATTTGAAGAGAATGATATTGAATGTTTACTTTTTTTTACTACTGCGAAATTGTAAAGGACCTCCTAGAATGGTGCAACTTTATTAAGGCTCAAAGCATGGAACTAGCCTTTTAATTATAAGTAAAAGCTGTAGATACAATTATTTTTTTTAACTTTGTTATAAATTAAACGCTCTCGGTGAGACCTATTAGATTCTGGAACTATCTTGAAGTTGTAGAATAGACGTGACCGCTTTTCCTTAATAATAAAAACTTATTTAAAATAATAAAAGGAATTTTTGACATAACCCCCTTAGTAGACCAACTCACTCGATACATAATACGAACAGTCTTAATAAGATTATAAAGAAAAGAACCGTCTAATTCGCTGAAGAATTTAGTCCACTCTCTTAGCTGATCGTTCTCAACTCTGTCGGAAGGATACCGTCTGAATGCCTCATTTTTGTCTTCATTTTTCAGATCATTCAGTCATTCATTGTCCCAGAGCTTGACTTCAGTGAGAAAACAATCGACTTATTGGTCTTTCCTGAATTTCAATATAACATTTCCCGAAAATAATAACCATTGTCAATGTCACTGACAATTTCCAGTGTGAATAGGAATCGTTAGCTGGAAATTATGACTCTTATGTCCTCACCTAGGTTGCGGAATGGGCGATTTATTGTTTTCAAAATATCTTTTGTGTCCTTTAGTCCGTGAGTATCTTCTGAAAAGTGAAGGAAGTGTGCTAACAATGAAAAGTTTCCATTTAGAAAGAAGTATCTGTATTACAAAAAGTTTCATGCTAACGACTGTTAATACTGTTTTTCACCGGCAGATGGCTGTAATTAATCCCCAGATAACATGTACACTTGCAGCATGTTTGATTTTTTTCTATATAAAATCTTGTTATAACAAATTTGACGTCACAAACTTTCAACAAAACTCCTGCAAGTTAGACGAACCATAAAGCGACATTTCCTTTGAAACATTAATTTGCTGAGAAACTGTGGCAAGCTTGTACTGAAAACCTTGAAGCAAGCGGAAATTCGTATATTTGCTGCAGTCTTGTTTCAAACTTGCAGACTTGTCATGCTGAACTTGCTGCAAGTTTGCAAAGCAAGACTGCTGCAAGTTTCCTGCAATCTAAATTTGCTATATTGGTCTCTACTGAGACAATATGGATACCATGGGAAACCAAACGTAATTGAAATCTTGAAGAAAATGTGCAAAAAAAAATTTTGTGACGTATCATGCAAAATAAAAAAAAAATATACATGTCATTTTACAGATGGACAAAAAAAGTCTTGATGTTCACATCTGATATTTTACATATTCTTCCTGAGTGTCGTGAATAACTTACAATTTGCCGAAAAACTTTGAATGACAATTTTTTAAACCTAATAAGTAATTAATTCTAGCTTAAATTTTCAAGAAAAAAAATGAGAAATATCCTAACGGAAAAAGGATTAGTTTAGAAATGGTGCACATGAATGAAAAAAAGTAATCAGATTGTTCAGTAATGAGATGGGGAAATTTTTTAACGATCGTTGCGTAACAGTACTGTAGTTATACAGTGAAAACATAAAATGTCAATGCACTTCTGTTTTAAAAAACTTCTTCTATATTTTTTGTTTGTTATCAATTGAGTGCAAAAAAAAGTGTATTTTTAACAGTAACAATAATTTGATAGATTCCACCTTACTAAATATATATTTCTAAATAGAAATAAATGACTAATGAATGTATGCTAATATAACATTAATTATTGTGATCTTAATATAATTACTCTCTTTAATTTTTAAAACTATTTATATCTCTCAAAATATCACGATAACAATATTTATAGTATAAATACTAATAGACTGAGTAATGCAGAGGGTTTTAACCTTATCCAGAACACTGGCCACATTAAAAATCAATGTTTCAGATATACTACAATTCTACCATAGAAGTTAATAATACAATAATAGTTAATAATACCTAATTATTAATAATATTATAAAATGATTATTACATATATATCTGGTTTATCTGTCAATATATCTATTGAAAATCACAATGTAAACATTACTTAATATGTTCATTGCCCCATCTAAATATTGAAATTTTTTGGGGCGGCCAGATTTAAAAAAAATTAATTTAATTTTCATTCTGTTCAAACTTTCATTATCAACAAATTTATTGTTTATATCATCTATATCACTCTCTGTTTAAAAGTCGTCTTCCGAATTCAGTAATAACTCTCCTCTAATATTTATTTCTTTTTTTTGCACAATCTGGTATTCCACTCATTTTATTCTAGGGCCTTGGTTGGTCACTCACATTTAAAAAAAATTCAAATCTCATCATGCAATATTGTATATTTTGTAGTGACATTATATTTTGATATAAATATATACTTTTGTCTGGAAACCTTAAATGTATCAAACCAAGAATGGGAAGGAATCAGATAGTAAAATAGTTTTAGTGAATTTAATCAGACATCAACACTTTGAATAATTTACAGTTAACTAACAAGAAAAATTTTAATGGGAATTATTTCGTTTCTTATTATAAAGGCAACAGGATTAGATTGATTTATTACATGATTTTCAGAGATATTATGTATATTTATCTAGGTATTATGCCCCTCACCCTTGACTGCATTGACGTCTCTCATTTGATTCTGAATAAGCTAACACCCCCATTGAAGGTTTCGGGCACACTGAAGGGTGGTACCATCTCTACTGAGAACCAATGGTGTAAAGTTCTAATTTCTTCCACATTATATGTTGCAGCAGTAACTGTTGCAGCAAAATTTAAAAAATATATTAAATTATACACAATTTCTGCTTGCTATTCTTCGTATAAAACTATGTTTGATGACTTTCCCATTTACATGACATTTGACTTATCATGGAAATAAGGTAGCCATTCTCTCGAGAGGTTGAACTGCTAAGAGTGGGTTCTTGTAATTTAGAAGCACGGACCAAGTAGAAGTTACCACAGACATTGGCCAGTTATTTCCAGAGGTATCGTTTGGAAGCGTGGCGGACATTGGGAATGGAAACAACTTAATGTGTCCCAGTAACCACTAACGTACAGGGGGAAGGATTGCCTGCTCGAGTTTCATTCCTGCTGCCTTTGCTATCTGAGGTTCCACATCTCACTTAAATCGGTTTTATTGAATGTAAGATGCAACCATATATTTTTTTTTAAATCAGACGTTTACATAAAAATTTGTAAATTACCATTTTATTTCCATTAAATTGTATACAATAATATATACAGCGATTGAGGAATAATGCATGCTCTAAGCACTGAAGAAGTGAAAGTAAGAGAAGATTGGGGTGTTCGGTATTATTTCAGTACAAATCAGTAAAGCTGAAAAGTTGCCAGTGGAACTATCTGATGGTATTTGGCATCATTTATGTTCTTGACAATGCAAAACCACATATCAAAGAAAACAAAATCAGATTCTTCGATTTTTAGGGAATGGATTCCTTTGATTAAAACCCCTTCCTTTAACTTCGAACTTTATTTTGTTCCCTACGTAGAAAACCGCAATCTTGAAATTTCAAAATAATAATGAAATGGAACAAGTTGTGTAACAACTTTTACCATCACAAGACAACCTTTTACTAGAGTGGTTTCTTCAAAATAATTTCATGCCATGGCAAATGTCTCAATGTCCTTGGTAATCATCTGCAAAAATAGTACAAGGCGTATAATCCATGACACAATTGTGTATGTTATTATATATTGGCTACAACATTACTATGCGAAAAAATTTCAAAATTTAGATTCTATACGGAGGAACTCCTTATAATATAAAGAAATCTAATATCAAATATCTTTCAATTTTAAAATATGATGGTGTACTAAGCAAATGAACGTATTAAAAAAGACACTGACTTGTGTATAACAACATCGTACTAAAGAAAAATACCTACTTCTTTTACTTCAGAATGTCATTTTAGTGAATATGCTTTTAAAATCATGCGTATAAAAATGTGATACATAAAACTTAACATTACATAACATTGCATAACTGTATATTAGCATAACATACTCCTGTGAAAAAATGTCTGAAATGAGTTGTTTCTGCTTCTCTAAATGTAACCACATATTTCTAGAAAAATATGTAATTTTTAACACAAATCTAGACTCCTTTAAATGAACATAAAAATTTTAAGCAGAGTTATTTTAAAATTTCACTTCAGACATCTTAACGTTTAAAGAATATGAAACTTTTAAAAATTTGCATAGTTGCATTATGGAATGAGGTAATATAGTTAAAGATGAAAATATCTTCCTTGATGTCCAGTATGTTACGAAGCAGTATTCTTACAAACAGATTAAAATGTCGCATCAGAAAATCTCATTAAAATGCTTTCGTTGGTTTGACTTCCTTTGATAATATCAGAAATTATCAAGATTTTCTTATTTGAGGGAAAGATATTGATTGAAGTCTTTATGAAATGTAGCTCCAACCACTTTTCAAAATGAGTAATATTTGGTATATTTATTACATACCGAACAATCTTAGGAATCAATCTCATACAATCAAATAACAAATACTGTTTATAACTGAATGTGTCACTGGATTTGATACTTTAAAATCCGTTCCATCTTTAATTTTGTAAACAATATATTTAGAGTAGATTTTCTAGTAATCACAATGTAAATATTTCTCTTTTTCTTTTAATACCATGTTCTCATTTGAATATTCCATTTTTTATTTTACCAATTTTAAAGACATTGCTAATTAATTTAATTCAGTGTTAAATACGAAAAGAAATTTATACATTAATTTTTTTATTATTCCAAATTTTTTTTTAAATAAAAATATTTTGATATATCTACTTCACATATTTTATTCATTTCAGGAATTTAATTTATTGTTTGCATTTCAATCTTATTTTTACATTATAGAGATCAATTTCACCTTCATCTAAAGCATTGAAAGTATTAAAAAACGTCTTCATGTCTAGTTCTTAACACATTGTATGCGGGACAAGTACTAGTACGTTCTCTGACGATTCATACTTGAGCGCGGGGCACGTACTAGTCCGGGTTAGTGTAACAACATGGTTTGTTTGTTGGTACAAAAATAAAGGTATATACAGGAAAACGAAGCCGAATGTCCTTGTCTATTACATAGATTCTGGAAAAAATTAGACAAAAACTAATTTTTACATCAGTCGATGTGGAACCACAGAACGGAAAGGTTGATTAAAAATTAATTTAGATTTAAAATTAAATTATTATTTATCCCTGCAATTATAATATTATATATATATGTATATTTATATATTATATATATATATATGTATGTATATTTATATATTATATATATATGTATATATATATATATATATATATAATATATTACTTATATATATATATATTTATATATATATCAATACACTGAAAATTAAATTTTTTAACCAACTTTCCTTATTTTATAATGAAAAATATATACATATGTATATATATATTATGTTATATATATATATATATATATATATATAAATTTATCTATATAATATATATATATATATATATATATTATATATATATATATATATATATATATATATATATATATAATATATATATATATATATATATATATATATATATATATATATATATATATATATATATATATATATAAATATATATATATATATATATATATATATTTATATATATATATATATATATATATATATATATATATAATATAAATATAATATATATATATAATATATATATATATATATTATATATATATATATATATATATATATATATATAATATATATTTTATATATATATATATATATATATATAATATTATATATATATATATATATATATATATATATATATATATATATATATATTATATATATATATATATTATATATATTTGTTTATATTTTTCATTATAAAATAAGGAAAGTTGGTTAAAAAATTAAATAATTTTCAGTGTATTGAGATTTAATTGAATAACTAAATTTACGCATAAAACGCCCGATCCCGGTACAATTCCGCTGAGAAATGTACCCTAGCACAATGTCTCAATTATTTTTATGTTTGCCTTGGATTTTTTAAAATTAATTGAAACTTTTTTTATGTTACATTAGCTGAGTTAGATTGAATAGACTAATAATTCCCATTTTTAGATCGGAATCTTAGATCGATTTTAGAAGTTTATGCATAAAACAATATTTAAATGAAATATGGTATTTGTACGGCAAAAATAAACTGTTTTAATTTTAAAATTATTTGCACTGCTACCGTGATATATTTAAGCAACTACATTAAATTTTGAAATAAATGGAAACTTTCATTTAAGAACTTTAAATACCTAGCTCTAAGACTAAGCACAGGTAGTTAACATGATTCAGGTAGTAACATGGATTTAGAGACTTTAATCTGGTGCTAACACTTAGACTAATTTGCATTTAACTAACACGAAATTCAATCCTACTTAATCATAAGTTGTAATTAACAACAGTGTAAGGAGAACAGATAGGTAAGTTTCGAAGAATGTTGGAACCGAACATTATGCATATTTTTAGTTGTTCTGATTCTATTCATCATCACATACAGTACCATTTTCCTTACAATTGATATATTTAAATATTAATTATCAGAAACTTCTGAGAAATTGACTTTTATTTTGAATATACTACAGTAAAACTTAAAAATATATTTTGAATATACTACAGTAAAACTTAAAAATACAATTATTTCAAACTATGGAGGTTTATTAATGGACTTATTTATTCATAATTTTAAAATTAATATATTAACTATACATAATTTAATTCATAATATTATACTCCCGTATTACATTTATAGCTATTTTTCAATAAACAAGAAATTTTCTTTTTGTAAAAAATTAAACTAATCTCTTTTTAGTATGCAGATTCTGTAATTAATTTCTATTTATATACTATAATGAAATATTCTTGTTCTTTATTACAGCAATAAAAGTACTCTTAGTTCAGTTATTATTTTAATTTCCATTCTGTAGAAAAATCGAAAAATCTTTGCATATAAATAGAAGAGAAATTCTCAATGGCATATTTCTTTCAGATGAAAAGATACATTTTTATGTCATTAAAATCAGATATTAATGCATGCTTTTTTTACTGTGGATAGTCTATTATAAGTATCGTTAAATATTCAAAGTCATAATATATTTAAGAAATATAATTTTATACAGAAATATAAAATTGGTGGGTTAATCAGATATATAAATGTGTGTATAATCATATTTTAACTGAATTTACCAAGTTTAATTAAAATTACATTGACATATTGTTTGGTGATTCTGTACTGAAAACAATATTTTCTTGTTCTTTATTGCAATTCTCATTTTAAATACAATTAAAGGTGTTCGTTGGCACTATGCAAATAGAAAGCTGCATAACTACGAGAGTGTCACAATCTACCAGAAAACTAACCACTATTTGGCTAACGGCTCTGTTACAGTAGCTGTTTTACATATTCCTATATCACCTTTGTTTACATATTGTAATTTTTTCTTCTCAGCGGTAGGGATGGTCTTGTAAATGCAACATTGGTAAAATCTGGCTGTAAAAAAATGTCTTTTCTCTCTGTAAAGTGCGATAGCCAAACAGTTAATTTCATATATTTTCCATTTCTCCAATTCCATCATTTTTTCATACTCTATTTCAACCGGGGTTTCTCATAATCGTCTGTATCCCAGGCTAGTTTACACCAAAGAAGAGGGAGTTTACTGTATTTTATTGTTTATATTACTATTAATATAATAATAATAACAATTGTTGTTATTATGAATATGACATCTTACAGCAAGTTTCTCATAATCGGATGCATCCCAGGCTTGCTTACACCAAATAAGAGGGTTTGATTTTGGTTTTGGAGCTCAACGGTCTACTTTTTGCAACACGAGGGCTACTGAAACAGGAACTTACTGCTTAAGGGCTATTCCGAATAGCTACGAATATCCATGCCATAGTGGGATTCAAACCAACGAACTCCGATTCAGAAGATCAGCACCCTAACCATTCGGCCATCATTCTGCCCCAAATAAGAGGGAGTCTACTGTATTTTATTCTTGATATTACTATTAATATAATAATAATAACAATTGTTATTATTATTAATATGACATCTTACAGCAAGTTTCTCATAATCGGATGTATCCCAGACTTGTTTACACCAAATAAGAGGGAGTCTACTGTATTTTATTATTTTTATAAGTATTAATATAATAATAACAATAATTATTATTATTATGGATATGACATCTTACAGCAAGTTTAAAGTATCATACATAAAGTGATATGAATTACGGAATAAAATTTTTATATTCTCTGGCTGTACTAAAGATTATTGTCAATAATAATTTAATGATACAGCAAATTAAATTTTACACCATTTTAATGGAACCTCTCTACTAATGTCATTCACAATTAAAGCCTTTACCATAGTAGCTTTAATGGCCTACCATAGTAGCCCTCTGAATCCTATTTTATAATCCATTTCAAACAGTTTTCATTAATTTTCATTAAAGATAAGTAATTTAAATAATTTAATTTATTTTAAAAATATTTTATACTCTCAATACTGTTATTAAAATGAACTGAGATTCCAATTTCTTCCTGATTTTTTTAAAAAAGAACGTTTTATCTCTGATTACAGGAATATTCGTTACAATTTCTTAGTTGTTATATGATACCAAAGAAATATTACATTTTTACACTTAAATTATTCTTTTTAAAATACCTTTTGCAAATCATCATAAAACAAAATGTTCTACTTCGCATTGAATTTCGCCTTTCATTAAATTTTTAATAAAACTCTAGATTTAAAAACAAATATTTAGTTTTATGATTGAATTAGAAAAAAAATAATTAGTATACTTTTTAATTAATATAGAAAATATTTCCCAATTTTTATTTTTTTAAAAAAAAAGGAAATAACCTTACCTGCAAGATATATTTTAATATTTTTAAATCAGAAACTAAATTTTTATTTCAAATTGAACCAATTTTATTTTCTAAAGAAATTTTTAGATACCTGACATTTTAAAATTAAAAAAAAAACTATAAATAGTTAAGAAAAATAATTTATCATTCAATAAAATAAACTGTATAACATTTTTTTTTCAAATAATTTTTAAGTCCTTCTTATACAAAGAATATTTGCTATTATCTGATTCAAACAATTATTTATTAATGTATTAATTTTAAAAGTTATTTTACGGGTAAATAAAATTCTGTTTATTTTACAATTCGTGTATATAGTTATTATTTTTATTTTAAAAATACATTGTTTCATATAACAAAACTAAAACTTACATTCTTATTAAAATTTTAGGAAACAGTTTATTCACTTTTTTAAATTTCTATGGTACATTTTTCGTATAATAATTCCACTTTTTAATTCTTATGTAGCATAGGATTTTCCGTGGTATTAGGTATTTTGAAACATCAATTAGTTTTTCTTACCATCATAAAACATTTTAATTGATGTGTACCAGAAATTATTGTTAGGTTTGATGCATTTGAGAAGTATGATACATATGACATTTCGCCAATTTCTCTGCTTACTGTATGATATATCTGGATTAGAGTGCTAGGTCCAGACAATCCAGTTGCCTTACATCCTGGCGGTCCTGACATTTCGAAAATCGGCGGGATTGATGTTCTCCAAGATGACAACTGGTGAAATAAAATCTGATGAACGTCTTGTCAAATTCTATCGTTTTGGCGTTGCTGAATTTGCTGAACACACTTCTATAAACTCAATTCGTTGTATCAGGATGCATGTTCAAGGATAGAATTTTTTTTAATTTTACAGAGTTTAGCCCATCGTAACTTATCAAATATATCCCCGATGAATTGAAAAGGAAAACTTCTTTTATCATTATACTGTTAAGTCTTCAAAATGGGCAAACATTAGAGTACAGCTCGTAGGTTTACTAAGGAAGAGAACTGGCTCATAAAAATCTAATGAATTAAGTCTATATTTCATCACTGTGTCACTTTAAAAATCTAATGAATTAAGTCCACATTTCATCACTGTGTCATTTTAAATATAGATCTGATGGATACATTTGTTAGTCTCTAAAAATTCCTTTTAAAATATTCAAACACCCAAAGTAATATTTTTATAATAAAACCACTTATTAATAGTTATTAATTTTTACTGTAAACAAGTAAATTAAAATTTTATACATAAACATCCAATATTTTAAAATTATTCATATGTATATCAGACTCAGATATTGAGATGTTTCTCTTTTACCCATTTTCATACATATCATGGCTAATTTTATACTCCGTAAGTATTCTAGCATTTTATAGCATTTGTTACATATAGGAAGTTTTACATTAGAAGAATATCAAAAACTGAGGAAATTAATCATAAAAAAAATTCTTCCTCTTTCAAATATTTTATTCATATAAAGTTAGACAGGTTAACGACTGCTAGAAATATTTACAAAAACTATAAAATATAAAAAAAATTAAAAATGAGCTGAAAATAGAGAAACAAGAAAGTTTGGGCTTTATTCTATAAGAATTTCAGTCAAAGACTCCAATATATAACTCACTGCTGTCAAATTCATAAATAATGTATTTCTCATGACTTTCCCAACTAATCATAAGTCCGTATACATCACTGAAATGAGATAGTGTACAAATTTTACGTCTCTTTCTTAAGCATTCATCAAAGGGATTCCTACTGCTCGTTGCCTACTACTCTCCTTATCTACTTACATTAATCTAAAACTGCTGCATATTTTAAAATAGTCAAGGATAATAAATCAATTGAAACATTTATTTTACCGGACAATGCAACACACATAAAATTGAACTAAGAATTACAAAAGATATTTATCGTGTATAATATATCATAAATCATTAAATTTTAACAGTCATAAATTTTCTAAGAGAAAGTTTTGTCAAACGCTAGTTCAAAAGCATTTGTCACTTTTGTAATTCGTTATAACAAATAAGAGGAGAAAAATTGTTTCATTTTAAACCAATATAATGTCTTAAACCGACTTATTATGAACACTTTTTTTTTGAAATATTGAGAAAATGTATTACACATATTTCTTTAGCTTTAATACGTAGAAAAAATACACTAAATTATCTCGTCTTAAACTATAACATTATTAGTATTTTAAGAAACTTTTAAGATTCACATTGTGTCCGTTATTAAAATTTCAAATTTTAAAGTTGTTTATAAATGAAACTATTGTTTTTAAATGTATGAAATATTGTGTATGACAGAGATAAAAGATGGAAATTCATTACGAAAATGTCACATAGGTTGGGGTTTGGGGAATCAGCGTGACCACGCATTAGAAAAGAAGTGGTTAATTACACGTTACTTTTGTAAGTGATTTTTGAGAAACAAGTTCTTAACAGGAGTGCTGTTGTATTGAGAAGCTCCATCTTGGCTTTTGGCTTTGGAGCTACTGGTAATATCTAGTCAGGCTTCATAAACCAAGAACTATACTTCATTTGAAAGTCTGTATTTTATGACATGCTCTCAGCATTTCCACGGACACATTGGTTAGATTCTGATCATGACCACACATTAGAAAAGTATCTGATTACATGTTCTTTTCGTAAGTGATTATAGAAACAATTCTTAACTGAAAGCTATAGATCAAATCTCGGCTTTTGGCTTTGGAGCCTAATATCTAGTCAGTCTTCATAACAAGAACTATATCTCATTTGAAAGTACTGTATTTTATGACATTTCTCATTTCCACGGACACATTGATTATCAAAGACCACACATTTGAAAATATGGTTGATTACATGTTCTTTTCGTAAGTGATGTTTAGAAACAAGTTCTTAACAGAAAAGCTATAGTATAGAGGAGCTAAATCTCGGCTTTCTTTAGACACTTAAATATCTAGTCAGTTTCATAACCAAGAACTATATTTCATTTGAAGTCTGTATTTTATGACATGCTCTCAGTTTCAAAACACATTTAGATTCTGATCTGACCACACATTAGAAAAGTATGTTGATTACATGTTCTGTAAGTAATTTTGAGAAACAAGTTCTTAACAGAAAAGCTATAGTAAAGCATAAATCTCGGCTTTTGGCTTTGGAGCTACTGGTAATATCTAGTCAGGCTTCATAAACCAAGAACTATACTTCATTTGAAAGTCTGTATTTTATGACATGCTCTTAGCATTTCCACGGACACATTGGTTAGATTCTGGGGATCAGGGTGACCACACATTAGAAAAGTAGTGGTTGATTACATGTTCTTTTCGTAAGTGATGTTTGAGAAACAAGTTCTTAACAGAAAAACTATAGTATAGAGCAGCTAAATTTCGGCTTTTAGCTTTGGAGCCACTGGTAATATCTAGTCAGTCTTCATAAACCAAGAACTATATCTCATTTGAAAGTACCTGTATTTTGACATGCTCTCAGCCTTTACGGACATATTGGTTAGATTCTGGGAATCAGGGTGACCACACATTTGAAAAGTAGTGGCTGATTACATGTTCTTTTCGTAAGTGATGTTTGAGAAACAAGTTCTTAACAGAAAAGCTATAGTATAGAGGAGATAAATCTCTGCTTTTGGCTTTGGAGTCACTGGTAATATCTAGTCAGTCTTCATAAACCAAGAACTATATTTCATTTGAAAGTCTGTATTTTATGACATGCTCTCAGCATTTCCACGGACACATTGGTTAGATTCTGGGGATCAGGGTGACCACACATTAGGAAAGTAGTGGCTGATTACATGTTCTTTTCGTAAGTGATGTATGAGAAACAAGTTCTTAACTGAAAAGCTATAGAGGATCTAAATCTCGGCTTTTGGCTTTGGAGCCACTGGTAATATCTAGTCAGTCTTCATAAACCAAGAACTATATCTCATTTGAAAGTACCTGTATTTTATGACATGCTCTCAGCCTTTCCACGGACACATTGATTAGGGTCTGGGGATCAGGGTGACCACACATTTGAAAAGTAGTGGTTGATTACATGTTCTTTTCGTAAGTGATGTTTGAGAAACAAGTTCTTAACAGAAAATCTATAGTATAGAGGAGCTAAATCTCGGCTTTTGGCTTTGGAGTCACTGGTAATATCTAGTCAGTCTTCATAAACCAAGAACTATATTTCTTTTGAAAGTCTGTATTTTATGACATGCTCTCAGCCTTTCCAAGAACACATTGGGTAGATTCTGGGGATCAGGGTGACCACACATTAGAAAAGTAGTGGTTGATTACATGTTCTTTTCGTAAGTAATGTTTGAGAAACAAGTTCTTAACAGAAAAGCTATAGTATAAAGCAGCTAAATCTCGGCTTTTGGCTTTGGAGCCACTGGTAATATCTAGTCAGTCTTCATAAACCAAGAACTATATTTCATTTGAAAGTCTGTATTTTATGACTTGCTCTCAGCATTTCCACGGACACATTGGTTAGATTCTGGGGATCAGGGTGACCACACATTAGAAAGGTAGTGGTTGATTACATGTTCTTTTCGTAAGTGATGTTTGAGAAACAAGTTCTTAACAGAAAAACTATAGTATAGAGCAGCTAAATTTCGGCTTTTGGCTTTGGAACCACTGGTAATATCTAGTCAGTCTTCATAAACCAAGAACTATATCTCATTTGAAAGTACCTGTATTTTATGACATGCTCTCAGCCTTTCCACGGACATATTGGTTAGGGTCTGGGGATCAGGGTGACCACACATTTGAAAAGTAGTGGTTGATTACATGTTCTTTTCGTAAGTGATGTTTGAGAAACAAGTTCTTAACAGAAAAGCTATAGTATAGAGGAGATAAATCTCGGCTTTTGGCTTTGGAGTCACTGGTAATATCTAGTCAGTCTTCATAAACCAAGAACTATATTTCATTTGAAAGTCTGTATTTTAAGACATGCTCTCAGCATTTCCACGGACACATTGGTTAGATTCTGGGGATCAGGGTGACCACACATTAGAAAAGTAGTGGTTGATTACATGTTCTTTTCGTAAGTAATGTTTGAGAAACAAGTTCTTAACACAAAAGCTATAGTATAAAGCAGCTAAATCTCGGCTTTTGGCTTTGGAGCCACTGGTAATATCTAGTCAGTCTTCATAAACCAAGAACTATATTTCATTTGAAAGTCTGTATTTTATGACATGCTCTCAGCATTTCCACGGACACATTGGTTAGATTCTGGGGATCAGGGTGACCACACATTAGAAAAGTAGTGGTTGATTACATGTTCTTTTCGTAAGTGATGTTTGAGAAACAAGTTCTTAACAGAAAAACTATAGTATAGAGCAGCTAAATTTCGGCTTTTGGCTTTGGAGCCACTGGTAATATCTAGTCAGTCTTCATAAACCAAGAACTATACCTGATTTGAAAAACTGCATTTTATCACATGCTCTCAGCATTTCCCCAGACACATGTTGATCAACCCTAGAAGCTGATATCTTTAAATTAAAAATGGCAACTGAAAATATTGTCTGTCATATTGCAATATTTTTTAGCATATTGTATGCGGGACAGGTACTAGTACGTTTTCTGACGATTGATACTTGAGACCTCGTCAAGTACTATTGTGGGCTAGTGTAACAACATGGTTTATTTGTGGGTACATAAATAACGGTATATACAGGAAAAAGAAGCCGAATGTTCTTGTTTACTACATAAATTCTGGAAAAATTTAGACAAAAACTAGTTTTAAATCAGTTGATGCAGAACCACAGAACGAGAAAAAATAAAAACTATATACTATTATTTCTATTTGATTTTTCATATTTAGAATACTATTATAAATTTATCCACTGAAAATATATTTTTTATTTACAAAAATTTTATGGGCGTTATTTATATATTTATATTTATATATTTGTTTATATATGTCAATATAAAATAAGTAAAGTTGGTTAAAAAATTAAATAATTTTCAATCTATTGAGATTGAACTAAATTTACGCTCAAAACGCCCAATCACGGTACAGTTTCGCTGCGAAATGTAGCCGCATACAATGCGTTAAATGAAGTTTATACTGGCTAAATGTGTAATGCCTCAGAAGACGCCCGTTGATGAAAATTTGAACTTTTTAAAAATTGACTAAAAAAATTTCTATTTTTTTTTTATTATGTCCTACATAACACTGAAAATCTTTCTGGACAATATTTTACTGTAGACAACTGTGAAGTAGGTAAGTGTAATTTTTTGAATATCCGATATATAATCCCCCGAAAAGTTGTAGCAAATTTAGTCTTTTATGCTAGACACTCTGCATTTAGTTTGTTTCAATGTATTTATATTTTCTTATATTACATAATGTTCAGACGTTTACTTTTGTTTTGAATTAAAATCTTATAATATTCAGAAATATCACAGAAGTAGATAAAATGATGTAAAATGTTACAGAAATCATTTAAATAATAACCCCTAAGGGGTAAAATTAATAAAGAATTTAAATTGGGGCCCAGTGCATAAAAATATTCGGAAAAAATTTGACTGTACTATGTTAAAAATACTTTTAATAAAATGATTAAACAGCAAAAATTTCATAAATCGCTTCAAAAACTTTTATTTTTGAAAAAATATCAAAACAGTTTTATTTGCAGGTATTGCTATCTCAGATATACAACCAGGTTAAAGCTGCGGAATATATAGAACTATACATATTTGTAATGCTATCATTTAATGCTATATATTAATTTTGATATAATGTAGATTGATATAAAATAATGCCGTAGAGAAATAATGACGTAGAGTTAAAATTATTTATATATTTTGTTATGAAAGCAAATTGAATAATTTGTTGTAAGTAATAATTGGTCATAAAGAATTAATAGTTACTGGAGTGGTATAGATTTTTATTTTCTACTACTAAAATTCCTTGTTGAGATATTATGGATAAAATATTATTATCTTTGGTTACATTATTATTTACTTATTAGACGTAGTTATTAGACATACATGCATGTATGAGATTTCATGATAAATAATGATGATAAATAATGTTCTTACGATGTATATTTTATACATTATTTATATGAAACTGATGAAAGAAATTAATTAATCTTGGTTACACTTATTCTTTTTACTTGATTGATAACTTGCGAAAAAGGGCTGAACAATTTATTCCATAATTATTACATATAACACCCGATATATATCAAAAGTTTCATTGCATTTTTTAGAATTCAGATACACATAAAAAAGTCACATAAATGTTTTTGTTTAGAGTTTATTAATACGAAAATTATAGTAACACTATTTTGTAATAAAACCTGTTTTCGAAATTCCTAGCATATTTTATCAAGCAATTAGTTATACTATACCTACAGTCTATTAAATTCTTGGTATAAGAAGAAAATACATCACGTAAATATAAGACACTTTAAACATAAGATAATTTTCCGAAACATGTTATGATAATATATTCGTGTAAAAATGTATATTCTTTAAAAATGATTACATTATAAAAAACGTCATCTAAATAACATATGTTTTATAATTTCTACATTTAATCTAGAATGTACATTCCACTGTTCTTCGTATAACGTAACTTTAAAGTTTAAAAGCAAAAAGTAAAATTCAATTTTTTATTCCTCTAGTAAACAAAATTACTTATGTAAATTGAGTATTGCTTTTTGTTTTGTTTAAATGCTTATTTTTCACGATATACACACTTTTAAACACCCAGAACTTTTATGGCTACTATCCAAACGATTTTAGTGAAAATAAAAGAGGTCTGCGTCATTTCTATCCTCTAGTTCACAGAAATAACTGCGCATAACTTCTTAAATTGCTTTCTTTAGGCAGAATAGTACATACTCTAATATATTTCAAACACAGAATAAAACAATAAACGAGATTGACGAAACCAAAATTGAAAATGTATTACATAATTTGGCAATCATTTATTTGAAATATCGTATTTCCTCACTCAATGATTTAAATTTTCTATTTTTGAGAAAAGAATTTTTACGATGGTCACATTACAACTGTTAAAATAAAACCACGATGATATTATCTAGCTTTTAATTTCTTTTTTTATTTCATAAAATGATATTTAATATTACAGATCAAATGTATAGATATATTAATTAAAACGTTAATGACGAGTGTTCAAATTTAAAGACTGTTAAAATTATTTTGTAGATTTTTTTTTCTCGGAATGAATCATTATCATATTTTTTCGCGAAGGTAGAGCGCGATTATATAAACTATATACAAAATTTTTGAGTATTTTTTTATAATTTATAATTTGTCTTTTGTATCGACGTTCTACAATTTTTTAAACCTTGCACATAAACTGATTTCGGCAGATACATACACTAAATGAATAACAAATAGATTCATCTAAGATAATAAGCTCATGAATATCCAGTTCAAAAATATACGGATTCCATACTATCCCGTCTAATTTTCACATATGGTAATAAATGAGGAATACGTTGCATTGCGAGCATTCCCAAGCTTTGGAAGCGGGTCTCTGCACCGATATTCCTACTTATGTGTAAACTACAATTTGTGACAGGAAGAAAGTAGCTTTCTGCTCGTTGTTCATTGTTTTGTAATTGTGCAACTAATCTTATGTAGCCTTGTTCCTCTTTATAGCTGCAGAGTAGAGGAACAACGTCCCTTGCGTCCGTAGCTACGAGCTCAAGCCGTATGTGCCCTCTGGATAGTGCTAATTGGAAGACAACCTTAGAGGTGTACCTCCTTTAGGTATACACGGTCATCAATCGTCCGAGATTTACCCGAGTGATCTGAAACTTCAGTTATTCCTGGTAGTCTTGAGCTTAACTCTGTGGAATTTGCGCCTTACCGGGTTTGACAGAATTAATATCGGACCATGATGTAACTATAGTAGGTTTTGTTTTGTTTGGAGCTCTACGGTCTGCTGTTTTGCACACGAGGTCTAATGAGACCGGGACCTACTGCTTAATTCCGAGTAACTATAGTAGGACAACAGCAACTTCATAGCTGTTGTTGTTGCTTTCGTGGCGTACTGATCTTCAATTTGTTACTACTGTATGTCTTTGCATGGATCAATGTATGAATTGACTTATAACTACACAGTGCGTAATGCGGACGTAATTAGTAGATTGTTTTGGGGGTTAGTTTTTATCTTGTTTGTACCATAGTGAAAATAAACGTAAAAAATTGTGACTATAGAGAACAAATTATGCGCTATACATTAATTAGACTGAAATAACAGTGATCAAATATAGCTTAGAAATTAGAAGTTATGATCAAATAAGTAAAGCTATAAAACGTTCATGTTTGTTTTACTTTTTTCCCTAAGTAATTTTATTGGTTGTTTGCCTGGATCCGAATTGTGATTCTGATCGGGATTTTCTATGTTTTTCTGTCTTTTCCTTATAATTAACTCATATATACTAATATTTAATCGCATTTACGTAGTTTTAAATTTATTTTATCGCATTTTACTCATATTTAGACATTATTATTGTTATATTAATTTTTTAGCCTTTTTTTACTATTAATCTTTATTATTAACTATTTATTTTGTTTATCATTTATCATTAACTTATTATTTTTAATGAAACCGGTATCTTTAACATTTTCTTACTCATATTGAACCTTTCTTTTCACAATTATTCCTCTTTCTTACTGGAGATATGCCCTATTGGACCAGGGACTCCGACAACTACCTTCAAATAAAGAAACTGCTTTGTTTTGCTTTGAGCAGATGCTAATAATAAGCTAGATGTAGGATATTAAACCTTATATATTCCGAAAAATTAAAAAGAAAACGTATAGTAAATATTTTAGTGATTTATTATAGCTAATGAAGAACTTCTGCATGGCAACAATTCAAAATGCATAAAAACGACCATTAAAATAAGACGATGGCGTTTTACCGGCTATATCTTAAGAATGTACCCAAACGCAATACACCGTGTTATATTTAACTGGACATTTGAGGGTAGTCACCGATGAGGACACTCTCTCTAGAAAACCACAAGAAGTCTGAATTGGTAATACATGATGGTGTAGAAGACGTGCAATGCATTTCGATGTGCAAGTTAGACGGAAGCAAAGTGAGTTACAGAGGACATTTGGGTGAAAGATACTTAAATACAAGGCCTTATATGAATTTTTAATGAAAAGGAGCAATCATAATGATTCGTATGCATTTGGAATAGGTTATATGCAGAAAATATTTTTATGCAGAAAAAAATTTATATGCAGAAAAACGTTATCTTTTGTTTTTCTAATGAATATATATATATATATATATATATATATATATATATATATATATATATATATATATATATATATATATATATATATATATATATATATATATATATATATATATTGATAAATATCTTAAATCTAACTTATACAAAAAGGAAAATAATTGTATTGATAAACTACCTTTATAATTTTTAGGATAACAGAATCCTTCCAAATGACAAAATTAGAGTTAAAATATTTACTTTTACATCAGAAATGACTAGCTAGAAGCAAACACAAACACAGGTTAAATTTATGTAATTAAATTATAACTAATATGATAAACATCTTTTCCTAAGTATATCCTTGTAGTAAAATATAAAGTATTATTAATATCTTATTAATAACAATAAAGGTGAGTTACACTTTCAAAATTTTAGACACTTGATTAATTTCATTGTCATAAAATTGTGTCTCTCTTCTTGTTAAAACAATGCACTGCACAAATTTAATTTTTTATATAATATATATTATTTTTACATAATATTTTTAAATTTTATATAATATTTTTTTTTAATTTTAGACACTGTTAATTAATTTCACTGTCATAAAATTGTGTATACCTTCTTGGTAAAACAATACACTACACAAATGTAATTTTTTATGTAATGTTTTTTAACGCAATTGAAAATCAGTAGTCAGTCATTTTTTACTACATGAATTTCACGCGTTTACTTTAATACTGGAGGAGTGTGTCATTTACAGTACACTAAAAATGTTTCTAATGACTCTTGTTTAATCACATTTCAGAAAAGTTGTTTTTATACAAATTTAAAAAGTTTTTTTTTGTATTTTAGTGTCTCATGTAGTGTGCCAATATTATTCAGATTATATCGTTTTAAGAAATCAAATACAAATGTAATATCGTTAAAATTTAATTTTAACGATAAAATGTAACACCCTAATTCTTAATCAAAAATGTTGCAGTACATTAGAATAACGTTTGTGTTACATTAAATAAAAAATTAAATTAAAAAATATTAAATATTAAATAAAAAAATTGAGATTTTTATTACATTAATGATATGATGCTATTGTAAATTATTTATTTGAAATTAAGGTTTGCATAAAATACCTTTCAGCCATTCATTCTGAGTATGATATTACCAAGATACTTTTTATGCGAAACAAAATTTACACTTCAGTATTGACGAATTGCAGGTGTGAAACTTTTAGTGTTTTATTCCAATTACTTCACATAGAATACATTTACACACCTTATTAAACATACATTAAAACATTCAATAAAAATTAAACTCAAAATCTCTATAAAACTGTAGGATATATTTCATGCATTATTCGATTCAAGGGATTTTTATTGTAATATACAACCAAAATTGCTATCTAAAAAAATTTGAAATTTAAAAATATTTTTTTATTGCAATAAGACACTTCTTTTTCCTCATGTAATCGATGTTTCCAAAAACTCAGTGTGACTTCAAAACGTTTTTATGATTTTTTTTAAACACTTCCGAGAATAACGGGAAAAATAATCTTTCAAAACATATGCTGCCAGAAACTTCTTGAATTCCCTTTAAACTAGTAAATTTCGAAATCTGTCAGTGAATATATTAGATAAAATTTTGGTTCAAATTTTTATGTATTTCTAAGACTTACTTCAAAAGAGCAAAGTTTTTTTTTCAAAAAGTTTTGTGTTGTTTTGAAACGTTTGAGAAATTTCTGAAATTTCAAAAAAAGTTAAAAACTTCTATACAATTGAATAGGGATTATTTCTAACAAATATATATACATATATATATATATATATATATATATATATATATATATATATATATATATATATATATATATATATATATATGTATATATATATATATATATATATATATATATATATATATATATAATATATATATATATATATATATATATATATATATATGTATATATATATATATATATATATATATATATATATATATATATATATATATATATATGTATATATATATATATATATAAATATATATATATATATATATATATATATATATATATATATATATATATATATATATATATATATATATACATATATGTATATATATATATATATATATATATG
>CM063510.1:127281714-127299214 GCA_032207245.1 Pardosa pseudoannulata
ATGCATTCGTATTTTTACCCCGTCATTTTATTTAATTACCTACAATTTAAGTACAAATAATATATTAATATTCAATAAAATTAATATTTTAACGATATTCTATTTATTATACGTAGAATATATAATGTTGTTTGTTTACAGCATATATAGATTAAAATCTATTATAAAACAAATTGTGATTAAAATGCGAGACTTCAATACAGCTCGAACAATATTCCTTAAAAATGTTCCAAGTATATATAATAATAAACAGTTGATTTTGTTTTTTCTTTGTATTTTTAAATTTTATAAGAAAAATAACTAATAAAATTTTTAATTTACTTTAAATAATATTTATAAAACAAATGTTTAGTTATTAGTTTCGTTAAATTATAGTTTTTAGACCATTTAATAATTCAATACTATAAATATTATATATTTGAATTTCTATTCTCTTATTTTATTTAATTTTCTTCCATTTTAGGACGAATAAAATTTAAATATTAAATTTTTGACGATATTATTATACACAAAATATATAATATATAATGGAATAATATATACGTAAAATATGTAATATATATATGCTCTTTGGAAATGACTGCTGGGTTATAACCAAATTACATGAAAATAAAATACTGAATTTTGAACAGAAAATATGTGGTGCAGTTCAAGAGAATAATTTTTGGAGATCCTTATACAATTTTGAAAATTATAAAAAATATATCAACCTCATGTTGTTAAAGTCATAAAAATCAATAGACTGCGATGGCTTGGACACCTATTCAGACTCGATGACATAAACCCAGTAAAACAGCTCACTTTCACTAATCCCATGGGGCAGAGGAAACGAGGAAGACCACCAATTAGGTGGCTTGACTCAGTAGAGAGGGACTTAACTACTGTCAAAAAGGGAAACTGGAGGAGTCTTGCAGCAGTTAGGAATGGCAGGAAAAAATTGCTTGGGACAACCTTGGGTTAAAACAGGCTGTAGTGCTTTAAAAGAAGAAAATATATAATCTTCTTTCATAAAATATATAAGTAACTGAAATCTATTAGAAAATATTTTTGGATCAAAATAAGAGACTACAATATTCCTTTAACAATATTTCTTAAAAATGTTTGAAATACATATAATGAAAAATTGATTTTGTTTTATCTTTGTATTTTGAATTTCACACGGAAACAATATCGGGTATCGATTTTTACTCACGCAAAATAATACTTATAAAACAAATTTTTAATTATCGTTTTCGTAAAATTATTTTTTTACCACATTTATCCTTACAATACACAGTACATTAAATATTATGTAATCGCATATTTATTCTCTTATTTTATTTAATTATCTACGATTTAAGAACAAATACTATACCAAGATCAATATTTTAACGATATTCTTATGCATAGAAAATGTAATGTTGTTACATGAATCATAAATTCAATTATGAAATTTTTTAATTAAAATGCAAAAATACAATAATCTTTCAACCATATTCTTTAAAAATTATCCAAAACATATAATAATAAACAATTCTTTTATATTTTTTAATTTTATACAGAAACAAAACTCGGTGCTAATTTTTATTTACACTAACTAATACTTATAAAACAAACTTTTAGTAATTGTTTTCGTTACAATATAGTATTTTCCACATTTACTCTTTCAATGAACAATACTTTAAATATAATCTGTATCATTTAAATGTATCTTTAAACATAATCTAAAATAATTTGAATTTTCTTTCTCTTATTTTATTTAATTATCTATGATTTTAGGGCGAATAATATTTAAAGATTAATATTTTATTGATATTCTTATATATAAAATACATAAAGTTGTTACATAAAATATATAATACTCTAAATTCTAAAAGAAAAAATTTTTGATTAGAATGCGAGATTAAAATGTTCCTCCATTAATATTTCTTAAAAATGCTCGAAATACATATAACAATAAATAATTTATTTATTTATTTTTTTCTTGTATTTTGAATTTTATACAGAAAGAAAACTGGATATCTATGCTTATTTAAGTTAAGTAATACTGATAAATCACAGTTTTAGTTATTGTTTTCAATAAAATATATTTTTTACAACATTTCATTTTTCAATACACTATACTTTAAATGTTATATATTCATATTTTTATCCTCTTAATTTAGTTAATTATATACGATTGAAGGACGAATAATATTTAAAGATTAATATATTAACGATATTCTCATACTCAGAATATACAATGTTGTTACATGAAACATTTAAGATTCTAAATTCTAAGAGAATTTTTTTAAAATTAAAATACAAAACTACAATATTTCTTATGGTCCAAGTACATATAACAAACAATTTTTTTTGAGTGTGTGTCTTTGAATTTTATGCAGAAACGGAATAAAAATAATATTAATTAATTCTGGCATCATAATCTGGCATAAAAATGTATCAAAATTTATTTTTCAATTAAATATATTTCTATTTTACTGACTTCGTGTATACAATTTTTTTCAATGCATTAATTCATGCAAGAAACCTAATTGCTTTTCTAGAAGCTTAACATTTTTTTTTCTATTTGAAAAAATTTCATTCTAAAAAGAGTAAACTTTTTATATTATAATAATGTATAAAGAATTCGCTGTTATAATTAAAATTACAAAGATAAATCCCCTTAAATATTTTGTTTACTAAACATTTCATTTAATAATTAAAGAGAAACATATTACGCATATATATATGTATATATATATATATATATATATATATATATATATATATATATATATATATATATATATATATATATATATATATAGTATATATATATATATATATATATATATATATATATATATATATATATAGTATATATATATATATATATATATATATATATATATATATATATATATATATATATATATATATATATATATATATATATATATATATATATATATATATATATATATATATATATATATATATATATATATATATATATATATATATATATATATATATATATATATATATATATATATATATATATATATATATATATATATATATATATATATATATATATATATATATATATATATATATATATATATATATATATTATATATATATATATATATATATATATATATATATATATATATATATATATATATATATATATATATATATATATATATATATATATATATATATATATATATATATATATATATATATATATATATATATATATATATGTGTGTGTGTGTGTGTGTATGTATATATGTATGTATGACCTTACAACTCATTTATCAAACTAGAGGCATATTATATTATATGCAGTTAAATTCATTTTTGAATTACTAATTTATTACTCTCAAAGCAAAGCATATATTAGAATAAAAAATTTCTTCTTTTATTAATATTTATTAAGTTGGGAAAAATATAAAATGAGAGTATGAAGTTCTCTGAAATGTAATAACGTCTATTACTTATGCTTAATTAGGTATTAATATATAATATATTCACTCTCTATTCCTTAGCAACGAGTTCATGTACTTCAGTTGTTTTTGAAGTCTAATCTAATGCTGGTGAATAATTCTGCTAACAGATGCACACTAAGATTTCCCGAAATTGTGCCAAATTGCCGAACATCAAACTAATTTTCTGGAATTATCGATAGTGATATTACAGTACTTAAACGATGTACCCAACTCGATTACAGCTTTATTTCTATCGAAGAGTGTAATAGCATTTAATATCTCTTTGCATTTATAGTGAAGACATGAAGTAATTAGTAAACAGAGAAATGTACTTCTATTGTCCCTAACTTTACCTTAATCACATAAAGCGAAGATTTGAATTCCATTAGATCGTTTTAATATGTGATATCTGTATCCACTATGTTTTTAGCAATCTTACTCAGAAATAGAGTGTGTTAAGTTTATGTTTTCTCTTATGTATGCATGTAACAGATATGAAAAATATTCTAAATAGTAAGGATATAGATTAATTTCACATTACAAGTATATAGCACTTTTCTAATAGTAATTACTTTTCAGTACCTTCCATATTTTACATTTTAGTTGTTATTTAAGTTAAATTAAAATATTTCATATTACTTCCACTAAATGCATATCATTGAAATTTAGATAGTGAATTTTTAGATATTTAACAAATGTAAACTTCGTTAGAAGTTGAAATTTAACCTTATGTTTTAATTTTTTAAAGCTATTGAAAACTATACTTACGTAAATATAATTTAGAAACAAAATTATGATACATATTATTCTGTAAATGTGTCCTATTTAATCAACCAATGAGTAATATTATTGTTTTTTCAAAATCCACGTAATAAATTGATTTCTAGAAGATATAGATGAAGTTTATTTTGGATACAGATAACATTTTGCATATATCAAAGTTATTTCTTCTAATGTTTTATATTTTCACATAATTTTTCGTATTGAAATAATAGCCATACATTTTCGATATATTTCTACCTGACATATTTGGATGACCAGAAATGAAGTAGTGTGATTTGTGTTTTTTTTATTAAGAAAGGCTATTAAGAATTTAGAAATTGCATTATCTCTCCAATACACAGATATGCAGTATTATCATTAAACGTATAAAAATGTACTAAAATTGCATTTCTGTAAATATGTAGATTTTTTCCAAATCAATATCCTGTTCCATAGTATCTGTAAATCCTTCTCGGAATTTAATGTATGTTCATATGTAGAATCTTTTAATGCAATAGGATATTCATTAATATTGCCATAAATATAATTTAAATTAGAAATATAGTTTGAAATTCAAAACCTGTAATCTGCGGCAATACCTTACCGTGTAATTTTAAAAAATGGAGCAATTTAATTTTACCACTTTATGAGATAAAATTTAAAAATACTTCACTCTATTTTTTATTCAAATAATATTCATTAATATACTGATAATATACTGTAATTATACTGTATAGTGTATACTGTTATTATGCTGTGTAATATTATACTGTAATCCAAATTACATACTGTTGCTAAAATATAATATAAAATATGCATTGAACCTTTCTGGCTTACTACTAATTGAACAGTAAAATGTCGCATTTTACTTCTAAAACAATCTAAATTCAATTATCAAACCCATAAAAGTTGCTTAGAAATTATACTTTAACGTTGTATACTTTAATGTACATCACTGTATATAATATTACCTTGAAAATTTAGATGTTAAATTTTGTAAAAATGTTTAATTGTTCCCAATTTTCTAATTTTTAAGATTTGAAAATGACTGAGCAACTCTCCGTAACTTAAAAGTAGTGTACAAATGTCCTTCAGATTTATTTATGAATACAGATTCTTGATAAATATGTAAATAATAATACCTTTTGAAATTTATTTTAATTTTATATAAGTAATTATTTGCTGCTCAAGAGAAAATAGTAATTAAATAAAATTCAATAATGAAAAAAATCAATAAAACAAATGGTTTTAAAAACGTTTTCAGTATTTCCCCAATAATGTTGAAAAGAGGCAAATTCTTTCAAATTTTCTTATATATGTAAAAGTATAATTAATAAAAGCCAGAAAACCGATGTATTTGAAGCATGGCATAAATTATTGATTTTGATGTCTTCCTTAGATGTCGACATACAATAAACAGTTTACTTAAAATAAATTCAATCAAATGGCAAGAAATATCATCACATCTAAAAGTAAGTTAAATGTTTATTGAGTGAGAAAACCGAAACTAAGAATTCAAAATAAATAGATCAAAAATTAGTGCAATGTATAGAGCATATTATTGATGAAGGAAGCCAGCTTGTTCACAAAGTCTCGTTAATAAAGATAGAGTTAAATGAGAATTAAATGCTAATAAATTGGCAGTAGAATAAGTTATTTATCTCAATTCTTTCTTTATATATCCTATGAAATATATATGTGGAGTAAAAAATTAATTATTCTTCTCAGTGCTTCCTCCGTTAAAATGAGAACGATTTACTAATTGGGAACTGTCATTTCTAATCTTTCGGAAAAAGGATTAAAGTACTTGTATGAAATATCTTCGCATAGTTTAGAGTTGAGAGATTCGTAATAGTTGAAATCTTATTTTAAGCTATTAAGAATGAGCCATGGAATTTCTCGGATGCTCCCATCTTTTCAAGATTAGAATAACAGCATTTTCTTAAACATTTGGACCCCTTAATGAACTTGGAAACTGCAGAAATACTTCTTACTAATCAATTACAAGCATTTAAAAACGGTTAGAGACTTTTAAGATTTTCCTATAAAATAAATTTAAAAGAAGTGAAATTAAACGTGCTAGTTAAAGACAATTATTTTTAATGTCCAGTAATCAACTATTGATGACAAGCAGTGTTAACTACTAGTACATAGTTCATTTTAAAGCTTGCTGCAAGTAGACTTTATAGTGTAAGTCTGCTTCAAGTTGATTTTATAAATCCTAATGAACTTAAAAACTGAGGAAATACTTCTTACTAATCAATTACAATCAGTTAAAATTAGTTAGAGACTTTCAAGATTTTCCTATAAAATAAATCAAAATGAAGTGAGATTAAATGTGGTATTTAAAGACATTTATTTTTAAGGTCCAGTAATCAGCAATTCATGACAAGTGATTTTAAATGATTACTAGTATATATTTATATTTTAAAGTTTGCCCGAAGTAGAATTTAAAATGTATGTCTGTTCCAAGTAGACTTTAAAATATCTTAATGAAATTAAAAATTGAGGAAATACTTCTTACTTATCAATTACAAACATTTAAAAATAGTTAGATTTTTAAGATTTTCCTATAAAATGAATTTAAAAGAAGGGAAATAAAACATGGTGCTTAAAGAAAATTAATTTTAATGTCCAGTATTTATCAATTGAGGACAATTGTTGTTAAATGATTGCTAGTATATATTTATGTTTTAAAGTTTGCCCCAAGTAGAATTTATAATGTAAGTCTTCTCCAGGTAGACTTTAACAAATTTTAACCCCTTTCGGTAAAATGACGAGTCTAGCTCGTCATTAGTTTTTATTCCATACCGCACAGTGACGAGCTACATTCGTCATGCGATTAAAGTTAGTTAAGTATGATAATTAATTTAGTTTAAAATTTCTAGTGTACTGAATTTGGCAACACTTTTATCACTTGTGAAAATCACAAGTCACTATTGCATATTGTTTACTTAGAATGTCTTGGTACAAGTCATTACCAAATTAATGAGTCAGAATAAAAGAAAGCCTACTAAGAAATGCCGTGTGTGTTACAAGAATCAAATTAAAAGTGAGACTACTTGGCGGTATAAACAATTAAGAATTCCTTTGCACTTTGTTTTGAAAAGTACCAGTAGCTTGAAGACTATTATCTGTATACCTTATTAATGTTTTGCTTTGATATTTTCTTAATTTTACTGTCTCTGATATTATTTAACACTATGTAAAAAGTGGATTTTAATTAAGAATATGTAAGAATTGTAAAATGAAACAAGTTTTTTAAAATAAAAACTAAATGGTTATTTCATGCACAGTTTTTTATTATTAAATAATACCGGAAGGGGTTAATGTACTTGAAAACTAACGGAAAACTTCCTACTCATCAACTACAAGCATAAAAAATAGTTAATTTTAATGACCAGTAATTATCTATTGATGACAAGTAATTTTAAATGATTACTAGTATATTATTATATTTATTTTAAAGTTTGCCCGAAGTAGAATTTATAATGTATGTCTGCTCCAAGTAGAGTTTATAATATCTTAATGAACTTGAAAACTGGGGAAATACTTCTTTTAATTATAAGCATTTAAAAATAGTTAGACTTTCATGATTTTCCTATAAAATGAATTTTAAAAAAGTGAAATTAGACAAGGCACTATAAGATAATTCATTTTATCGTCCAGTAATCAACATTTGATGACAGGCAGTGTTAACTGAATCCTAGTATATATTTCATTTTAACTTTTGCTCCAAGTAGACTTTATAATGTAAGTATGCTTCAAGTAGACTTTATAATGTAAGTATGCTCCAAGTAGACTTTATAATATCTTAATGAACCTTAAAACTGCGGAAATACCTCTTAATAATAAATTACAAGCATTTAAAAATAGTTCAAGTCTTTCAAAATTTTCGTATAAAATAAATTTAAAGAATTGAAATTAAATGTGGTACTTAAAGATAATTAATTTTAATATCCAGTAATCAACAATTGATGACAAATGGTGCTAACTGATTACTAGTATATATTTATATTTTAAAGTCCGCTGCAAGTAGTGAAAAGTAAAAACTTAAATAATCATAGCATGAGATATTTACTAAAAAGTTTATTAAATATTTGAATTACCTAGGGTTCTGAAAATAAAGATAATCCTAATTGAGGATAAAAAGTTAATTCAAAGAAAATTTCTTTAGAAAGATGTTAATTACTATTTAATAAAAAGGCTGTAAAAAGTTTCTCTGGACCAGAGACCAGGTAAATTATTAGAAATTATACCAAGCCAAATCTAGACAATATTACAAGGCTTTAACAAAACATTAATTAAACAAAAATTTAATCTCTGAAAAACTAATTCATTTGTGGGACATATGCTATCCCAGCCACTTTGAAAAGGTAATGAAATTGAACTATTGCAGAAATACTTCTAACTAATCAACTAGGAGCGATCCAAGACATTTAAAGTCTTTCAGGATTTACTTATATAATTAATTTAAAATATCTCAAATTAAACATAGATTTAAAAAAATAATTTATATTTCCTGACAGTAATATATATTTAAACAATTAATAAATTAAACGATCAATTGATTCCTCGTAAAGTCTTTAAGCTTGTTCTATCAAATGAAATGTAAAAATTTAAAATACCATTGCATCAAATATTAACTTTATTAAATATTTATATTACTTAAAAAAATCAACTTAATCAAGAATATCATCATAGAACTAAATTAGAATAATTTCATTAAATTAGAAACAGGTTGAACACTCCTTAAGAAATAATCTATCAAATGCACTTCTGCATCAAGAGATTGTGTAAATCCTGATAAATTCTGACTAGCTTTCGATATTGTAACAAAACTTAAGCAAAATGTTTATTTAAAATTAAAAGTGGTACTTAAAGAAAATTAATTTGTATGTTCTGTTTATAATAAAAAATTAATGATATAAAACGTTAATTGATTTCCAACAATCATTTTTTAATTTTATTCCATATAGTGAATTGTAAAATCATAAATTATGTTATATACACAATACTCACTTAATTGAATATTTATATTTCCCTTGAGTTATTAAAAAAGTTTAATTTTAATTTATTATAAAAATATCGAACTCAATTAGTATTTCTTCAAGTTAAATAAAGTTGAATACTACTCAAGAAATAAGCTTCTAAATATATCGAAAAATCATTAGAAGATAAACCTCGACAATATGCAGAAACTTGACCAAACAATTATTTTAAACAAAATAAAGAGACTTAATTTCCTTAATGAAACTGAAATTTGCTTAGATACTTCTAACTAATTAATTATGAGCGTTTTAAAATAGTTAAAGTCTTAAGATTTACCAGTATAAGGAATTTAAAAGATGTCAAATTAAATGGTGATAACTCGTAATGAATGAGAAAATTCGTAATGAATAGTTAATTATATAAAACGTCAACTGATTTCTAGTAAACCCATTACTATTTAGGTATATCCCGTGTTATTAAATGTAAAAACATAAGATATCACTGTATTAAATATTTAATAATAAGTTTATAAAATATTTACATTAACAAGATATATTAAGTGAATTTTAACTTAACTAAAGATAATTTAACTAAATTTGAATTTCATAAACTTAAAAAGAATTAAATACTCTTGATGAAATAACCTGCCAAATATACCTGTACACCACAGAGACTAAGATAAAGTCATGACACATCATTACTAAACAATAAACATTACTTAAACGAAATGTTTGTTTTAAATTAAACATGGTACCTAAATAAATTTATTTATATGTCCTGTCAATAATAAATAATTAATGGTAGAAAGCATTTATTCATTTCAAGAAAACTCTTTATTTTAGTTCAATTCCGTTTATGGATATATATAAAAACTACAATTGCCTAGTATTATAAAAAAAGTGTTATCTTAATTCAGAATGAAAATGCAAAAATAAAGTATAATTTCTTCAAGTTTCTTCAAGAGCTTGAACACTGCTCAAAATCTAAGCTGCAAAATGTATCTTTGCACAAAAGAGACAAATAATGACAAATAATGAAAAACTAAACGTAGTCAATAGTAATACTTAAAAAAAAACATTTCTTTTTGACAAAATAAACATCTATAAAGTTTAAAAAACTGTGTAGGATAATTGTGGAAATACTGATACCTAATCAGTTAAGAGTGTTCTAAGAAACGTAAAATTTTAAACTACCACCAAAATGTAATAAGTTTATTATACATTTACAATTGCTTAGTGTCATCAAAAAGTGTTTTCTTAATTAAGCATAAAAATACAGAAATCAATTATAATTTCTTCAAGTTAGAAAGGGCTTAAAAGCTGCTCAAGTAAGAAGCTGTCAAATGACACACAAGTTAAAAACTTAAATCTCATCTTTATATCTCATCCTTATTATTATTCATTTTAATCAAATAAAGATGTATTTTTCACAGTATGTTTCCTAAGATCGCAAACACTAATTAAGAATGGAAAAGTATATGCATGAGTCCTGGATGTATGGAGCCCGAATAAATTAAAAGTTTCTATTTCTAAGAAAATTGTCCAAAGAAAATTGCGGAAATGCCTATCATTAAGACCTAGAAGACCTGTCAGACAGTTACTGAAACTGTGAGTAGTTTATTTCTATTGGTAGATTTTCTATGCAATGTTTTTATAACGCTCGTGCCCCAGAAGCCCGACGCGTGTCCTCACTAGTTAATTCAGCATGGAAACACTGAATTACAGTTTCTTCAAGTCCGAACGAGGTTAAACACTTCTACACAGTGGGAAGACTACACAAATTATGACTAGAGATATCCTGACTAAATACACCTGCTTAAGAAAAATATTTATTAAAAAAATTTCAACCACTTGAACTCTTGGATTATAAAAAACTATAATAGTTATCAACCAAAAGCTTGATGGGAGTGACCTGTATTAGAGACTTAGGAGCAAAAGCAAATACTTCAGTTAACAGTAAGTTAAAAATTTATTACTAAAGTATTTGAACAAAATTTCAAATTAGAGCGTAGGTTTTCTCAGACATCGCAGTTTATATTATAATACATAAAAAAAGTTCTCTCATTGAAAATTAAGTCAATATAATGTATCATTGTAATATTATGTTTTTAAATTGTTTCTCACTTTCCCATTTTATAAAGAAGAAATAGTTATGTAATATGAATAACAATTTAAATTAAATATTTCAGTAGCATACTAGGTATTAAAAACAGTAGTTTTTAGTTAAAATTAGAAATCTATAATTATGTCTTTTAATAAAAATAATTAATTAACCGTGTACACTAAGCATGTTAAGGTCATCGTGATGAAACTTTTGCAGTCCTACTGATCTAATAATATCTCACAAACGAATTCACATATATATTTTTTATGTAAAATTCACAATTACAAGGTTTGTGTTATTTTCCGTTTCGAAATAAAACACGGCATGTTTCTAAACTTGTTCTGTAAGCATTAAGACGGTATACTGTGGTGTAAAGACAAATATTTATTTTTAGAAAGAAGATTAAATAAAACTCATTTTTGGAGATAAAAATGCAAATCTACAAGTAAATGGTAATAAAATTTTGCATATTCTTAGCCGTATACATATAATAACTTTAAGGTCATCCTGATAGAACGTTAGAGATCACTTTTATTTTTGAGCGTCGATAGGAGAATGATATAATAGTGTTCCATCAACGAATGCACACATTATGTTAACATAGAATTCGCATTTACAATGTTCTGTGTGATTTTTAGACCTGAAAGAGGATTCAAAACTTATTCTTTAATATCTAAGATATATCAAGCAAATATTTATTACTGGGACATATTGCGTATATGTTCTACAATATAAAAGAACAGCAGCAAACACCTTCTCAAGGCGATTTTAAAATGCAATAAAACTGCATTACATTTATGTTAAAAAATGTAAGACACATCCTGATCTTTCATAGGGAAGTCCGATTCTAACAATTCAAATATTGTTTTATTTTATTAAAAAGACATTTTTCATTGTAAATTCTCGTTTTAAAAATGAAAATTCATTTTCTCGTTTTTTCTTTTGTTTTGTTTCAGTATGTAAATTTAAAATTATTTTCTTTGTAATATGTTTTTCTAAATTTATTCCAGATTTCTTGGCATTGTTTATTATTTTTTTTTCATAAAACTGCTTAAGTTTTATTAAAATGTTACGTATTTTGCAGAGATAGAGAATGTGACCTTTGGATTTAGAATGGAAATAATAACATAAGCCTTGTAGAAATTTTAATAACTGTTTTATATAAATTGTATTTAACTTAAGTTAAACTCGAAATTAAGTTACATTTCTACTTAATTTCTAATTTATCTTAAATAATTAAAGATTTTAGTTATGATGCAATACTCAAATTCATTTTTAAGAAAAAATTTTGTATGACTGACGCAGTTTTCATATGCCATTTTTTTTTTGTTTTAATGAAAAAATATTTTCCTCTAGATTTTATTTATTTTGTATATTATGTAACATAATTAGCATATTTATCCTAAGAATGTATTTAAAAAGTTATTCTATATTCAAGTTTTGAGGTCACTTGTGCGAGAAAAATAGTTTACTTATATTAAAGTAAGGTGTTTGTTTTGCAAATTTGATGCAATGATTTCATTATTTGAACAGCTTTCTTATTTAAATAAATAATTAAAACCGTTATACCTTGCAGAATTCCGTATATTATAAATTCTCTTTAGAAATCTATTTTTTTATTTCAAATATACTTGTAGGAAAGAATACTGAGTCTTAGTTGACGGAAATATATTATTCTGAGTATTTTAGAAACGCTATAAAGTTCATGATTCCCAAGCAGACTGCCCAAACTCTAAAATGGAAATGGTATAGGGGTTTTTTTTGTTGTGTATTAGTACTAATAATCATTGTATACAAAACTTTGTAATGATATATATGGTTAATATATTTAAATTATTTATGAGCCTCTGTGGTTCAGTCGGTAAAGGCAATAATCTCGTAACTGAGAGGGTGAGGGTTTGGAACCTGAGCCAGTCTAGGATCCGTCGTGTTCGTTAAATATGACTGGGGAACTTATATATGTTTGTGGTCACAATCTCTTCCAAGTTCTCAATAAATACATCTGGGATTGGCAGGCCAGGTCTATGGGTCTTCTGCTTGGTTCCCTCTTTGAAACTATTAGGACCACGTGAGCATAATTCGTACTTTCACTCTTGTGGTACTCGTTATAAGCGAAAGTCGCACACCCTTTGACTTAAAACGAGTAGCCTCCTGCGCAATCGTGCTTGGTTAACCAAGTGGCATAAGTGAAAAACAACAAATTATATATTTGCATAAATTAAAATTTTTTTTACTCTTTATTGTCACCCCCCAGGGGCGCACCTCCTTTAGGTGTGTACGGGGTTCACGATCCCGGGGTGCCTGAGTGATCTTTTCCTAGTGTCTTCCCTGGTAGACAGAACTTGCCTCTGTAGGCTTGTTCATTGCTGGGGTAGACCAAATTAAGCTTCGAACCATGACGGGCCTCGCGTAGGTCAGCAGCAGCTTGGTAGCTGTTATGGGTTGCTGTTGTGATTGACTGGCGTCAGTAGTTGTTGCTGCTGTATGGGCATGAGCCTGGGTCAGCGTAAAAGAAATTCTCTTACTCTTTATTGTCTGTCCAGTTGTGGTATTTTTATTTATATTATATTATATTTTTATAAATATAGTTATCTCACTATTAATTAATATAATTTACTTTATGAATTATCTTTATATTAGTAATCTTCAAACTTTATTTTACGGAACAAATGTGCATTAGAATTAAAAATCAGGCAAATACAAAATAAACTACAAATATAAAACTGGTACTCCTGCCTAATATCGTATACGGACCCCTCGTGTAAAGTGGGCCTTCGGCTCCAAATTCCCATATCAATTAATGTTCCTTTGAATGGTTTCGCATGCTAACGCTTGCTGATGGCCCAGCCTTGAAACCTGCAGCAATTTGAAGAAGAGTTGCACTTTTGTCACGTTTAATGATTCTCCTCAGTCGTGATTGGTAGAGTTTTTGTACGATTTTTAGAATATCATTTGTAGATATAATTCACCATCTGAAAGCACAAATAGTTTTTTTCTTCTTTCAGAAGCCCGATGTCTATCTTTAAATCACTTTTGACGTCTGGAAATTCAGTGAAATGAAATACTTTTAGTTTATGTTTGTCAGAGTCATATTTTCTTACAATCGTTTGATTTATATATTTATTGTTGGGAAATGTTTTAATAATAAAGGAATAAAAACTTTAAAATATATAGGTAAATTATGTAAATTTATTTTTTCTTCTGAAGTATAAAATATATAAATAAATAATTAAAATGTAGGGTTGTATAGTATTTAGCATATAACTTTTAAACACTACTAGTGCACTTAAAAACTACTAATGTACTAGTGCATATTCTAGACTAATGGTAGTGACTTATTAAACTATAAATTTGATATAAAATATTTTTGTATGAGAAAAAATTATTAAAACCCGTGTATGAAAATACTATTTCAATAAATTTAAATTAAAATTATCCTTGAAAGTTGGTAATTATATGTGTTAATACTTTTTCAGTTTATTTTTTATTATTTTAATCAGCATATATTTTATTAGAAACAACATTCAGACATTTTCTTGTGTGTCGTATTTTTTATCGACTTGCTTAAAACGTCGTTCTTTTTTAATATTACATTAAAGCATTAAAGAAACTTGAAATTCAGTTACTTTATTTATCTTTATTCTCCCTACACTTGCCAGCACATATAACATATAAATAAAATTTCGTTTTAGTTAATTTTAAAGAATGTTACATAAACCCACCAGATTATTATATATTTTCAATTTATTATATACTTTGCTGTCAATCTTATAAGCTTCAAAACAGTTGTTATATATCATTGCATATTTATAAAAAAATACCATAAAATTAAATTTTAATACTAGTGAATGCTAGTGAAGTAATTTTAATTCAAGTATAAATATCCAATAACTCTCCGACCCATATTCCAAGTTCTTTTTTCACTTACGAAACATTTTTAAAAAATACAACGAGATGTCTAATATTTCGCAAGTTTAAAATTATACACAGACAAACATCATTTGAAATTCTAGACAGGCATCAAAAATTGATCTTTAAAGTTTTCTCCAGAAAAGGAAGTAATTTAAGTTCACTGTCGATTCAAAAGAATATCATTTGTAGATATAATTCACCATCTGAAAGCACAAATAGTTTTTTTCTTCTTTCAGAAGCCCGATGTCTATCTTTAAATCACTTTTGACGTCTGGAAATTCAGTGAAATAAAATACTTTTAATTTATGTTTGTCAGGGTCATATTTTCTTACAATTGTTTAATTTATATATTTATTGTTGGAAAATAATAATAAATAAATAATTAATTTAATAATAAATAAATTAATAATAAATAAATAATAATAAATAAATAATAGCTTAATAAATTAATAATTATAAATTTTTAAATAATAAAAAAATAATAGCTTTAATAATAAATAAATAATAGCTTTTAATTAAATAGGTAAATTATGTAAATTTATTTTTTTCTTCTGAAACATAAAAAATATAAAAAAATAAATAAAATCTTTATTGAAGGTGTGTATAGTATGTAGCTTCTAAGGACACTTAGAACACTACTAGTGCATATTCTAGACTAATGGTAGTGACTTATTAAACTATAAATTTATTGATATAAAATAAATTTTTTGCATGAGAAGAAATTAAACTTTAAATTATCCCTGACACTTGGTAACTATATGAGATAATACTTTTTCAGTTTATTTTTTATCATTTTAATCAGCACATATTTTATTAGAAACGACATTCAGACATTTTCTATGTCATATTCTATATGTCGTATTCTTTATCAACTTTCTTAAAAGGTAGTTCTTCTCTTCTACTTTCAAAGCACTATAGCCTGCCGCAGGCCAAAGTCGTAACTAATAGTCGTTTCCATCTTGTCTAATTTATATCGATGCTCCACCAGTTTACTTTCATTTACTCAGCCACCTAATTTGTGGTGTTTCTCGTTTTCCGTTTGCCATTGGATTAGTTAAAGTGAGTTTTTTACTGATTTTTTATTGTCAAATCTGAAAAAATGTCCGAGTCATCGTAGTCTACTGAATTTTATAAATGTAACAATATCAGGTGTCTTCTAGCTTTGATATATTTCAGAGTTAATTAAGGATCTCCAGTTATTAATCACATCATATCTATATATTCTTTATTGACTTTCTTAAAACGTTGTTATTCTACTACTACTTTCAAGGTACTACAGTCTGCTACAGGCCAATACTGTCCACAACAGTTGTTTCCATGTGGTCCAATTTATACAGAGGCTTCTCCAATTTCCTTTATTGGCAATATTAAAGTCAATTTTCATTTACTCAATCCACCTAATTTGTGGTGTTCCTCGTCTTCTGTTTGCCTTGGATTACTTAAAGTGAGTTTTTTACTGGTTTTGGATTGTCAAATTTGAACAAATGTCCGAGTCATCGTAGTCTACTGCATTTTATACATTTAATAATATCAGGTTCCTGGTATCTTTAATAAATTTCAGAGTTAAATAAGGATCTCCAGCTATTAATCTCATCATATCTATATATTCTTTATTAACTATCTTAAAACGTTATTATTCTTCTTTTTCTTCTTTCAAGGCATTACAGCTTTCTACAGGCCAATGTTTTCTCAAATAATTGCTTCCATCTGGTCTTATTCATAGCGAGACTTCTCCAGTTTCCTTTATTAACAAGACTAAAGTTAATCTTCACTGACTCAAGCGACCTTATTGCTGCTGTTCCTCTGCTTATGTTTGCCGTTGGATTAGATAGATTGGATTTGAGTACTTTATACTATTTTTGCATTGTCAAATCTGAATAAATGTCCGAGTCATCCTAGTCTACCTCATTTTATAAATTTAACAATATCAGATTGCTTGTATCTTTGGTGCATTTCAGAGATAATAAGGATCTCCAGCTATTAATCTTATCTGTATACTCTTTATCAACTTTATAACATTCTTCATCTTCTTTTTTTAAGGCACTACAACCTTTTACAGTCCAAGGCTTTCTAAAAATTGTTTCCATGTGGTCTTATTGATAACAAGTTTCATTCAGTTTCCTTTATTAGGAAGACTAAAGTCCCTCTCCATTGACTCAAGTCTTCTAATCGATGGTGTTCCTCAAATTCAGTTTCCCATTCGATTAGTAAAAGTAAGATTTTTAGTGGTTTTTCATTGTCAAATTTGAATAAATGTCCAAGCCATAGTA
>CM063510.1:127304214-127311714 GCA_032207245.1 Pardosa pseudoannulata
GTACTTAAAAAAAATGTCGAAAAGCCCCTGTAACAAAGAGTTACAGTTGAACCAGCCAGAGCGAAACCAACCTAGAGGTGAAAGCGCAGTGACCCTCCTTCGACCCTATTGGTCAAGAGGGGTTGCTAACCGCGGAGTAGCCCGCTTCGGCCCAGCAACGCTCCCAAAAGAACTTTTTGTTTTAGATGATCTGCTGACCCCTTCGGAGAGAGAGCTCAGAGGAAGACGCTTGGAGCTTGGGATCTTCAGAAAGCACCATTTTCTCCTAAGACGCCATTTTGATAGATCTTCAACCTAGTGTGGTTCTTTTTGCATCATAGCCCAAATACCATGTTACATAGCATATGCCAGTCACATCTTTATTAATATTATAATAAACAAAATTCAGCAGAAAGAGTTAGTTTTATTTAAAATACCACTAGACTCACGGCCGGCCTCTTCACCACAGCCCCGAGTCGAAAAATTTTATTCTTTTTATACCTGCGGGTCAGTTACTGTCCCGCCATACGCTATCTCGTCAGTTACGATCCCAGTTACCTGAGAACTCTAGTTAAGCTTATAGCTAGTTAATTAGTAGCATTCTCATTCGCTAGCTGTAACGTTCCGAAATTCTCGAGGCAATGCTCCGAAATCAAAACCGCTACCGATCAGGGTGTGACCCATATTCAATCGAACAGTCAACATCGCTTGCACTGAGTCACTGTAGTATTTTAGTCTGTCAAGTAGGTGGGACACAGGTCAGCGGATTTCGGTCTTTAGTGTTCTGAACAAGGGGAGTCTTCACAACGTGATCCTTGGCTTGTGCAAAATAGTTACTAGAGTCGCAACCCTGTAGTGGCATAAAAGTATATTTATATCTCTATTGCCAGCTGCACTGTAAAAACAGTTACGATTTTGATGTTATATTCCTTTTCATAAGAAAAAAATTTTTTAACTATAGAAAACTTCTTACCCTCTCTCTTTCTTAATTCTAAAGATATTTGTATTTTTATGTTCTTTGTGATTTATTTAGGCTTCAAACCATAATTTGTCTACGTATTAAGTGAATGAAAAATTATTCATGAAATTTTACAATAGATATATCAGAAATAAGTTATGTGATTCAAGTCAGGAAAGTTTGGCATCATATCACACAATGGCTACAAAAAGTTCATTTCCAAATATACCAATGTTTTACTAAACAATCGATTGTGAAATAAATAACTGAGCTCTATTATTCAACCAAGTTTTTATTCTAATAATAACAGAAGATTAATGGAAGTGACATTTGAATAAAGCATACACTGAAAGCAACGGAAAATAACTGAGTTTTATTACACAGCTCTAGGTACGAAATTGGCAGATGGTGAGAAATGACTGCGGAAGTTTATGAAATTCCTTACAATAAAAGAATCTTAATTACTACATAGGAAAGGGATTTCAGCAGACGAATTCGGAAAATTACTCTAACGAAAAAATTAGTTGCAACAATATAGATGAGGAAAACTAAATGCTTAGGAAACTCACTCATTGAACTCACTCAGACTTAGGAGTGAACTATTATCGAAACAAATAAAGAGAGAAACTTTTAATACATAACATTAGTAATTTCTAAAGTATAATACAGCTCTTTATACTATATGCATATGGTTTTTAAAAACATTACTTTATTGAAAGCAATTTTACATAAATGTTTTATATTTTTTATTTAAAGAATTTATTAGGGAACTTTGTAAAAGCATACTGTTTATAATCTACTAAACAACTTTTCTTCTGGATCAATAGAATTTTTTTAACCCGATACGCTTCTTTTTCACAAGCCATCTAATTGGAGCAAAATGTTTTAGTGTAACACAATTCTCAATAATTAAAGATTCTGTTAGACTTAGTGTAGCTAAACATTACAAGGTAGACCTTCAAAAAAAAACCGGATATTTATGAACATAATTGTCAATAGTGTGATTTGATTTTATGGACAACTATCCATATAAAATTAGTGGTTCTCAATTTTTTCTTGAAATCACTCGAATTTGTTGCATATCCTGGGTAAAAATATAGCTCTGTAATTACTAATTTATTTTATATTTCCTGAAACTAATAAAATTAAAGTCTTATATATATATTTTATTTATCAAGTAATTTTTGTCAATTTCGTGACACAAAACATTTTTTGGGATAACGAAAAATCATATTAAAATTAATTGGCCTGTAAACATAAAGACAATTTACATGCTGAAGTAACTTTATGTTGTTTGTTCATAACTCTAGAGAGTGGGTTATTATTTTACAAAAATCCCTCAAATAAATGCAGGTGTATGAATAACTCTTTACTTAATTTTAAACCCTGTCACACACACAAACACATCTTTAATATCCATTATATATACATATAGATAGATAGATAGGTGTGTGACAGGGATATAGAGTGTGACAGAATATATATATATATATATATATATATATATATATATATATATATATATTCTGTCACACAGTGTGACAGAATGTATATATATATATATATATATATATATATATATATATATATATATATTTATATATATATATATATATATATATATATATATATATATATATATATATATATATATATTTATATATAATATATATATATATATATATATATATATATATATATATATATATATATATATATATATATATATATATATATATATATATATATATATATATATATATATATATATATATATATATATATATATATATATATATACCTTTATCCTTGTTTGATTTTAGCAAGGAGTAATTACAAACAATAATAAAAAAATATTAACATTTTTGTTAATATAGTAATTAACACATCTAATATATTAATAGCGAGTTTGTATTTGACAATTCAGTACTCCTTACTTAATGGTCCCCCTCTCTCTCACACACTATATATATATATATATATATATATATATATATATATATATATATATATATATATATATATATATATATATATATTTATATATATATATATATATATATATATATATTATATATATATATATATATATATATATATATATATATATATATATATATATATATATATATATATATATATATATATATATATATATATATATATATATATACATATATATATATATATATATATATATATATATATATATATATATATATACATATATATATATATATATATATATATATATATATATATATATATATATATATATATATATATATATATATATATATATATATATATATATATATATATATATATATAGATATATATATATATATATATATATATATATATACATATATATATATATATACATATATATATATGGCCGAACGATGGCCGATTGGTTAGGGTGCTGGCCTTCGGTACCGGAGTTCGTGGGTTCGAATCCCACTGTGGCATGGATGTTCGTAGCCGTTCGGAATCGGCTTTAAGCTGTAGGTCCCGGTCTCATTAGCCCTCGTGTTGCAAAACAGTAGACCGTAGCACTCCAAACCAAACCAATATATATATACATATATATACATACATATATATATACATATATATATATATATATATATATATATATACATATATATATATATATATATATATATATATATATATACATACATATATATATATATATATATATATATATATATATATATATATATATATATATATATATATATATATATATATATATATATATATATATATATATATATATATATATATATATATATATATTGTTCCTTAAGCTTCAGAGACATTATGTTCCATAATACGTGTATTTAAAAGTAGAATTTTCATCTTAAATAACTATAACCGATATTCAATGAAAACTTAATAAATTCTACTTTTTATACAATTAAAAAGGAACTTCACCAAATTATTTTAAAGATATAATAAAGGAAAATTATATTACCATTGCAGTAAAAACAAAAACCAAATGGGACCTATTGGCTACACGAGAATTACTTAAGAAAGATGAAAGAAATTCAGACAGTGAAAAATTAACTCGAATGCTTTCCCATGAGACCAGAAACTTATCGAGCAATCCAGACATTGAAAAGGTGAAAGTATCAGCTGGAAAATTAGGCGATTGGACAGATTGGATTAGCATTTATTCTAGAGTTACCTTTAGACGAAGACTCTTAGAAAGAATTCCAAGTCCGCAAACACTCCTTTAAATAAGATATTATACGACTGGGAAAAAAGATGTGAAAGAACGAGTAGGGGAAAAGGAGAATTTTATGTAGATATTTTATATGTTTTAATTTTGATATATTGCATATATATGCGATATTATATTCATATATATTTCATATATATGTGATATTCCTTATATTATGAGATATTATTGTCGTGTAGTCCTCGTTTATATTTGGGTATTAACATGTGATCAAATGTATAGTGGTATTTATTTTGGTTGCGTTGTGTAAAATATTTGTGAAATTTCTTTGTGAGTTAATATGGTGTGCCCGGAACACTGCTGGTTGAGGACTGATCAGGATTGGGTATCTATGGATCTTCCTTCGGTCTGGTCAGGGACTTCCTTCTGAGTGGTTGGGGGGCGGCTGTAATATTTGATGCAGGAACACTGCTGGTAGTCGCTAGATGTTCTGAACGTTTCAGGAGTCTCTGTCGAACTCAAAGCTATTCTTCTTGGACTCCCCAACATGTTCCGTTAGACTTGTCTCCTTGACTGGACTCCCGAAGACCTTTCCTTCGGACTTTTCTCCTCGACTGGACTGCTCTGCACCCTTCAATTTGACTCGACTCTCCAACACCTTCAACATCTTCTTTTTTTTTAATTTTTTTACACTTATCTTATTTTATATCACTTTCATCTTTGTACCCTCTTCCTTCTGTTCATCCAATAGGGATAGTTTTAAACATTTGATTGGTCTTCTTAACTCCGCCTTGAAAACTCCCACGTGAAGACACCTTATCCCTTCAAATTGGGCAGCGTCCCGTAGGGACTCATAAATAACTCCACAAATGTACATTCTTATTTAGTGTCAAGTACGGAGACGGGATTCTAATCTGGGATTGGGATCACAAACCCACCCGAGACTACCGTACAAGACAACAATAACCGTTGAATATAGATTTATGGTCCTCTATCCTTTACAAAAGATGTGATGTGGTCAGATTTAGATCCCGAGCATTTTACTTCTTGTATGAATGAATAAATTATAATGCTGATCTAAATAGCCTCATCACAATTATAAGGAATTGGCAAGTATAAATATATTCATAGATATCAATTCTGATAAATCATATTACTACATTTTTAAATTTAGTTCTGTTAGATATGGGGTAATAACATATTTTACAATCCTTTATTAAGGGCTACATTATTTTCAAGTCACTAAAAATATGAACATGTCTCTGTAAATCTAGACCAAAATCAGGAGCCATAAGAAGCAAAGTTTTGTCATTTTATTTGAACTCCATATCTTGTTTTGACAATACTGATAAAATACAGTATTCTTTATTTAGGTGTAACTTTTTGGTGATATAAATTTGTGTTTATTGCGTAATTCATTTTGTGGATATTTAGTATATTTCTTTAAATTTCATCTTTAAGGTACATTTATTTACAGATTTACTGAATTGCCATATACCAACAAACACCATATTTACTGCTTTGGAAACATTTTATCTTTTTTTTGGACCAGTTGTTAGTATTGCTTTCCTCTGACATTCCATTGTGGGAATGTGAAGTGAAAAAGAATGCAGAAATGTCCCATGCTTGGAGGAGTATTGTAAGTAGAGGTTATTTATGGTATAATACCCAGAGGAATCTCGGTATCAATATACACTTATTTCAATAAATGCATAAAGTTATAGGTATATAAGTTACTTGAATGAATGTTTTATTTGCAACGAAAGTGGTTTAAATTTTTTTATACGATTTCTATCAAATGTAATGCAGTACCTTAATAAATATTGAAATTATTGAAGTAGAAATAAATATATTTTCTAATTTATAATAGGATAGTTTAAAAACTCCCATTTATTTCATTTTAAAGTGTAAAATGTACTAAAGTGTAAATAACTTTGTATGATTAGAAATAAGAAATGATTTTTTTTATTTGAGAAAGGCAAATTAAATTACATGTTTTAATATTAAAAAGATGATTGATTCACATCATTGAAACCTAGTTTTAGTCATACAAATTTACTAGTAAAAATAGTAATTTATAATAAACGTATCGGGTTAAAAGGAATACTACGGATCCAGAAGGAAAGTTGTTTTGTTTATATATTGTAGAGTATAAACAATAAGCTTTTACAAAGTTCCCTAATAAAGTCTTTAAATAAAAAATAGAAAGCATTTATGTAAAACTGCTTTCAATAAAGGATTGATTTTAAAAACCATATGTATGTAGTATAAATAGCTGTATTATACATATGAAATTACTAATATTATGTATTAAAAGTTTCTTTTCCTTATTTGTTTCAGTAATAATTCACTCCTAAATCTGTGTGAGTACAATGAGTGAGTTTCCTAAGGATTTAGTTTTCCACATCGATATTGTTGCAACTAATTTTTTCGTTAGAGTAATTTTCTGAATTCTTCTGCTGAAATCCCTTTCCTATGTAGTAATTAAGATTCTTTTATTGTAAGGAATTTCATAAACTTCCGCAGTCATTTCTCACCATCTGCCAATTTCGTACCTACAGCTGTGTAATAAAACTCAGCTATTTTCCGTTGCTTTCAGAATGTGCTTTATTCAAATGTCACTTCCATTAAACTTCTGTTATTATTAGAATAAAAACTTGGCTGAATAATAGAGCTCAGTTATTTATTTCTAAATCGATTGTTTAGTAAGACATTGGTATATTTGGAAATGAACTTTTTGTAGCCATTGTGTGAGATGATGCCAAACTTTCCTGACTTGTATCACAGAACTTATTTCTGATATATCTATTGTAAAATATCATAAATAATTTTTCATTCACTTAATACATAGAAAAATTATGGTTTAAAACCTAAATAAATCACAAAGAACTTAAAAATGCATATATCTGTAGAATTAAGAATGAGAAAGGGTAAGAAGGTTTCTATAGATAACAAATTTTTTCTCATGAAAAGGAATGCAACATTAAAATCATAAATGTTTTTCCGATGCAGCTGGCACTATATATATATATATATATATATATATATATATATATATATATATATAATATATATATATATATATATATATATATATATATATATATATATATATATATATATATATATATATATATATATATATATATATATATATATATATATATATATATATATAAATATATATATATATATATATATATATATATATAATATATATATATATATATATATATATATATATATATATATATATATAATATATATATATATATATATATATATATATATATATATATATATATATATATATATATATATATATATATATATATATAGTTTATTTTTACATCTGCACATTGATCGCCGTAAT
>CM063510.1:127316714-127361714 GCA_032207245.1 Pardosa pseudoannulata
TATTCAAACCAAGTGAAGCAAATCAATTTTATGTATCAAAAGAGGCTATTTGAAATTTAGGAAAAAGTCGAGTAGACAATGGTAAATTAGTATTTTGTGAAAAGGTAGACTTTAAATATAGGTTAAAAAGAAAAACTTTTCTGACCCAGGGATGTCTAAAGCTATTTTAATTGTGATTGTGTGGGAACTGAGTTAGATATTTATCTAAGTAATAACGTAATTTTAAAATTATTTCATAAGAAATAATTTTACTCTACATTATGCATGGGGTATCAGTAAGTAACGTACAATACTTTTATACAATAATAAAAATAGCTATAATCCTCTATTGATCACTCGTTGCTAGATTCCAATATTTTTCAATTGTTCTGTTATTATCTAGTTTCTATTAAAAATGTTTTGATAACATTTCAGGTAACATACTTCATGTGTTTTCCAAGAGCGAGATACTTAGGGCCGATCTCATCAAAGTCGTTTAACGGCTAACCGTGATTAACCCATGACACTAACCAACAGTGGACTCAATTCTCCGTTTAATCAGAGATTAATCGTGATTAGCCTTTAAACAACTTCGGTGAGACCTGTCCTAAGATTTTCTCCTGATTTTTCTGGACGTTGTTGCATTTCAAATATGAAATTGGTCATTTTGACTACTAAGTCAGCAGAATTTAACACCTAGCAGCATACTGTAAGTAGCCTTATCGTTACTCAAGTCACATATTTTCCCTGTTAAAACAGTTTTGTATTTCACTGGTTTGTTGCTTTGTGATTTTCCCTACAAAAAGTCTTCAATTTCATTTTTCCACATTATTAACGTGTGGAAAAGATCAGTACGGGACATTTATTGTACTGAAAGGTAAAGCGACTAAGTTAGCGCAATAAGCAGAAGGTAGTCAGCTTCCAATTATCCATGGCATGAGATATAGAGAAGCTACCAAGAGTTGCTTACAATGAACACCTGGGTAACTCCTTATAAAAAATCGGCTTTCGGTTTGTTTAACTGATTGTGAAACTGTTCAAAAATGAAGGTTAACCGAAGCTACTGTTTTATAATAGAATAGTGACTTTAAATTCAGTTAAGAGTCTGTGTAAGACGAGTACCTTGAAAGACACTCACCCACGTGTAGAAAGGTCGATAATGTGCAATTTGGGCTTGATAAGTTAAAGTAAGACCGACCAGAATGCATTAAGCTGATCATCATATATCTATGAATGTATAAGGCACCATCATTAACCAAGGTTTTGCAGATTACAAAAATATAAGGCAGTCTGAAGCATCATCATGGCAATCCAACTTTCCAAAATTTCCTTCATGGTCCAAACCATTTAGACCTCGAAAGACATTGCAACACTCCCAAATTTTATCTCATTATTTTATACAAACCTTGTGTATGACACATAACTAAAAGTATAGTGCTATAAAGAATATACTATGCATAATTAACATGCACTCTAATCATACACATATGCTACTGTAATGGAATGCTGTTAGATTTAAGAAATATGTATCTGAAACTAAATTTTATTACATTCAAAATTTTATATGATACGTGTTTATTTCGCGACATTTAATTCTCTAAATTACAAGTAGAAAAACTTAATTTATTTTTGAATTATTAAAAAGGAGTTTAAATGAAAGATTTTATTAACTTTTAATTACAATAAACTTCAACAAATATTGTGTAGTTTACAACCTACTATATATAACTTTTATTAGATGCAAATTAAGGAAAACTTGATTAGACATATAAATTAAGGTATAATTGAATTTTATAATAAAGTGTAAAAACGACCGACAAAAATAAACCATTTAAAATTTACTTTTTCATTTATATCTAGAAATAGATATGTAAATAATAATTAGTAGTTTAAAGCAAATTATGCGGGTTAAATATACTTTCTAAATTTATACATATTATAAAATAAGGAGATTCGTCTGTCCTAGAAATATTATCTAGCAGTAAATAGTGCCTATACTTTATCCATCTACTCATAAGTTATCCATGAATCCTTTTTTTAAATATTTCTAGTATAAAAATATTTTTCTCATATATAAACTTTATAAACTTTAATATTAAGACTTATGTGTGATTTCTCCACGCTTGACATATTAAAATATTTTATTTGATAAATATTTGGATTTCGGTAAAAATAACCATTACATAACTTTACTCCTACCGCGTCAAAATTTGGGAAATTTGAATTATATCTTTACATGAAGCATGACCATTTACTTCCCGAAGCGGCGCATGTAAATCACCAGCAAGTGTGATTTCCAAGCAACAGACATGACTGATAAGTTATCCAGCATGCACAGTGTCGTATGCGACGAAGGTGATACATGGGTGTTTACGTGAAAGTATTTGATTTATTTCCACTTTTGATAAAGGTTTCATCAAGAAGTGTCACGTTCTTACTGAACTATGAATCTTTAAGCAGAATTTTTAGAAAGTTAAGAGACGCGTGACTATAAAATTTATAGGTACCCTTATAACTTATCATAGAATGTTCCCCTTACTTGAAGTAGGTCTTTCAAAAATTTCAATATATAAATAATTTTCTCATACACATTACACATTAATATATATATATATATATATATATATATATATATATATATATATATATATATATATATATATATATATATATATATATATATATATATATATATATATATATATATATATATATATATATATATATATATATATATATATATATATATATATATATATATATATATTACCTCAAAGAGGTCTTTTCACCTACCACCCTCATATTTTCTACACTCTGTATTTTGTCTTAAATTTTTATTAATTTAATTATTTAGATAAAGTTAAGTAAAAAAATATTTGTGTACAAATATACATTTTATTTTTATTTTACTTTCCAATATTTTTTGAAATTTGGTTTTTGAACTCTATAGTCAAATTTCATGATATATTGCCAAAATATCCACATTTGTGACATCCTGGGTGACGTAATTTGTAGACGTGAACGATAATGTGACACTCACTTCCATTAAACGTTAGCCTTGCTGAATTTATTAATGTAATTTACCCTAAAAATAGCATAGTTTTACATACGGTACCCATACTGTTGGAAAGATATTTCTCATTATGAAATATTAAAATAAATATTTTACCGCCTTGAATGGTCAAACGGGAGTATCAATATCTGTTGAGTTGTATTATCATGTCATAAGTTGGCATAAAAAGGTGGTAAAATATTTATAAGCTGCATTGAAATATTTAAAATTTATTATGCAGAAGTGTCATCCATATTTTATAAACTTAATATCCATGAAGCTAACACTAATACGATATAATACAGTAAAATTCTTCTAAGATTCATATTCGCTAATTAAATTTGTCAAATCTTTACTCAGTTGTAATAAAAAGTTAGGTTGCAGGTTTCTTGTAATCCCAGTATTTTATGCAAATAACTGTTTTTCCAACCTAGAATTACATCTATAACTTTTTAATACAGAAATGCTAAACTCATATGTTTGCTATTCATAAGTATGTTATCTAAAAGGAAATATAATACGTTTAAGTCATATTTTACATGGTTTTCGAGATATGTGTAAATTATGGTAATGAAAATATAAATAATCAAATTAATTTGGAGTAGTAATATAATAATACATATTGAAAATAATAATTTATGGAATACATTTCATTCCCTACATCTCTAGAGAAATATTCAGCTTGTAAATCAAATCTATATTTTTTTTACAATATATGTGAACCTGAAAAATGTTTTATGTTTTGTATTCATTAATAAATACTTCATATACTTTTTTATTAATTAATAAATACTTCATATATTTTTTATTCATTAATAATTCTCTTTAGTCATAATCGCCGGAAAATCTACTTACACCATCTTTTCTTGACGCAAATTACGGATGTCCCAGGTAACAAAAAATTTTATATTTTCTACCTTTAAATTTTCTACTCTCTAGTTTTTTGTGTTATGAACTCACGAATTCACCCTTATATCTTACCTTTCTCTTTTATCTGTTCATTTTCAACTTGTCTTCATTTTTATGCTTACGGGTAGAAACCCCTGAAATGAAGGACTTGGCCCGTATAATACAGTTGCTCCATCGCCTTTAGAGTCTTTAAATCTCTATTTAGTCATCATAATTTTTATTGGACTCGACAAGATGAAATACTACTGGTAAGAGTAATAAATAATTTAACAAATTCGTTAGTATTGGGACAGCAGTGGGTTGGTTTGTTTTCAGTGGTATGGTCTACTTTTTGCAACACGAGGGCTAATGAGACCGGGACCTACACCCTAACGCCGATTCCGAACTGCTACGATTATCCATGCCACTATGTGATTTGAACCCACGATCTTCGGTACCGAAGGCCAGCACCCTAACCAATGGTCCATCGTTCGGTTGCGGGACAGCAGTGGGATTCTCACCTACGAATGCTGATTCCGTTTAACACAGTACCTGACCAATCGTTTTTCTAAACATAAAATGGACCAAGAAATTTATTTACTTTTCAATTTTAGGAAATTTTTATAGATATCTTAAAAGATGATTATATATTTTTAAAAAAATCGTTTTTTCAGCAAATTGTTTAAAGTGATGTTATATAAAAATTTTCAAGAATGTTAAGATGGTAATCACATGTTCTGAAGCTATGAACATGAATGATAGCAATGGTATTTTAACCTACAATTACGGGTTAATTGAGAGACAGTGCCCTACATCCACCTTTTTTAGAAACAATAGCTTATTTTACATTCTTTAAAAATTTAATACAATTGATGATGTTTGTCTATTTATGAATTATCATTTTTCTGCTTAGTTTTGTGACAGGTTTGGGGAATCTTCAAATGACTTATTATTTTTTTAAAATTTTTATATTAAAATTTAAAAGAAGTAACGATGTAAAATGTACTAGTGTAAAAAACTTTAAGCAGCAGCATAAATGTTGTAAAATTGAAATATAAAAACTTTATTAATTACTTTACAAAATAGAAAATCCACAAAATTAGTTAATATCTAAAAATTTTGTGTTTTATAAGATTGACTACCATACAAATAATGACAAACCTAATATTTCTAACGATCCAAAATAGTGTCTACAGTGTAGAAATAAAAGGTAAATTCCGTTTTATAAATTGGAAATAAATTTAAAAATATAACAGGTTAAAATAAATTTTAAAGCCAACATTTTAATCACACTGTCAAATTTGATGATCAAAAGCAGTTCTAAATGTGCCCCTACATAATTGTAGATCAAACTATTAAGCGACAGAAGATAAGATATCTAGGTGCATATTTATGAAATATGTAAGCGGAACTCTCGAGGGCTTTTATTTGGGTACCGGAATTTAATATGGACTTGATTTGTTAGAAGCATATTGTATACGAAATGATAACCGGACTACATACTTTGATTAAAATGCCTTGAGTAAGGATTCATCTGTATGCTTCCTTTTAGAGAAAGTAGATGTGGGAAATAGATGATAGAGTTGTATCCCTCTCCTAGATTAATTTTAGTGTTTACTAGGACTTTATATTTATGTCAAAGTATTAGGAAAGGTTGCTCTAAAGGTGAAGAATTACTTAATAGGAATCTGATTATTTGGTCAAATCAAAATGACACAAAAAATATTGGAAAAATATGACTTTAACAACAGTAAAAATATTTATTAATTTTTTTCGAAATGCTTTCAGTACACTTTTTAGTAGTTAGCGACATATTATAAATCGCAATACTTCTAATTCTATATTCTATTAAATAACTTTTAATTAAATATTTATTTTTTCAAGATTGAATTGTATAGTTAAATTTGTAATTCAGAAAACTATAATGTCTGAATTACTGAATTTAATAATCTAACGAATATAATTTTAAAACTGATTATATATTTTTAGGATGCTTATATAATAATTACTTTTGTATTAATTTTGAATTATAAATCAGTAGAATCATTTTATTAATTCGAAAATAAATATAAAATTCACTCATTCCATATAAATGTTTTGTGTTTTTAATTTTTGACGGATATAATGACCAAATTCATATCATATAGATTCAGATAATTTGTTACCTGTAACTAAAACAATATATTAAAATAGATTTGATACATAATAGCTGAATGTGACAAGATATAAAAAGGGGATAAATTACTACAACCCCAATGTGTAATGTAAACATTTGTTTCTAGATAGTATGCACCATATGTTGATAATCGTTATAAAAAATCAAAATATTATATATTATTGTAAAAGTTGAATTGAACTGAAATAATTAGAAAACAATATTACTATGCAGCGGTAAAAAACGAAGTTATAACTATAAATGTTTATGCAGGTATTTTATATCTGAAGATGGAGATTTACACATTGTAGACGTTAATTTCACTAAACATTGTGAAAGCAAAGCATCATGCCTAGTATGATATAAACAATTTAAAAACAAAAGCAAATCTTACTGTGACAACGGTGCCATTAATTTTCGTATTTTGCAAACTTTAAATATAAGAGGCTTATACTACATCATTGCAATCTTTGGACTTTTGTCACTTGCTGATTTAGATTTCAGATAGTAAAATATTTTTGTAAAATCGGACTATATTTCAACAATCAATACAATAACTTTTTTCAGATATATCAAGCAAGATTTAATAAAAGTGATCTTGTTAATATGTCAATCACCATTTAACCTGAAAATCAAGATATCTAAAATCTGGTAACATCAGAAATTATTTTGAGGTCACTTAATCCCTGCATTTTATACGCCTAGATTTAACCCTACGCGCCTAACGGGACACATACGTCCCAAGCAAATTTCAAAAAATTCTTTTGGGACAGAAACGCTTCTCAGTCTAATGGGTGATTTTCCCACCAGTCCTGCAAATATTTTTTAACTTATTTTCATCCACAGAACATAGATGGCACTAACGCTTTCTAGTGTGCCCTACTCATTGTTTATGCTACCAAAATTGTTCTTTTGTAAAAAAAAATACTCGTCTCGAAAGGGTTAAGATATGAATGTAGTACCATCTCTTCAGTTTCGATAATTCCAGATCTCAACTTCAGATCTTCCAGTGCTTCAGAGACAGCAACTAAAGTGATTTAAAACCGGCGCTTCAAGTGCTTCACAATCTTAAGTGGTAGAATAATGGTACTTCTTAATATTTTGGTGAAATATATCGATATTTCTATATATTTTGTTTAGTTTTTCTACAAGTAGATAATTTAAAATTTATTTTTATCTTAAAGTCAATAACAATATTTTTGCTGAGAATTTTAACATAAAATGTAGTTACGCAGAATAGAATAGTATTGTAATAATATAAGATAACAGAGTAGTGTTCTTTGAGAATGGACACTCCAAAAAATTGACAAACATTATATTTATAGTTTCAAAAACTATAAATTCTATTAAGATTGCTCAAATTTTATCAAATTCACCTTAGTTATTTCATTCCCTATTACCTAATTGTTTAATCAGATTACGTTAGTTATATGTGATATTTAGTGTGATTTCTATATGAAATTTAGGAATAACAGCTATAGATACTGGAGAGGAATGAGCAAGTATATTCATTCATTATCATTATACAATTGCCTTGAAATTAGACTGCAATTAGATATTTGCTGCTTAAAACTTTTTAAGAGTCTAAAATTACTCTAATGAAGCTTTTGTAATTAATGGATGTTTCATACTTTAGAATCAATATGTTAAATTACATCATTTAATGAATTTATTATAATAAAATAGAAGGAAAATGAAAACAGTTATTCCATGCATACCTTTAAAAATACTATCCTTTCTGACATACGATTTCACATTTAAATCCACACGAAAAAACAATCAATACTAATTAGAATATGTATATTTTATGAACCCCGGTGGTTAGAAAAATACAGATTCTATGACTATTATTTACACAAACAATTTCTCTTGCCACAAATTTATACCTAATGTTTTCGAAGCCAAATTTATTCACTAATAATTCCAAGTTATTTCATCGTTGTTTAAGAGTAGTTTATAAAATCCTTAAAAGTAATTATATGCATAAGACGAGATAAAAATAGCTGAAGTAGTCTTTTTCTTACCATGCATAGTTTGTTTCCCCTTCAGTGTTAATAACTTTTGATATAAGGAAGAATTTGTTGTAGAATAGGTTATTTTCTACTGATATTTAAAGAATATTCATGAACTATGTTATATTTTTTTTTACAATTTTGTCGCTTATACTTACTTAGATTTAAGAAAGTATGGAGTTTGCTCATCTTTAATACCTCATAGAAATAAATATGTTTTCAAAAATAATTGTTCCTTTTAAGTAATTTGGAATTTTAATCTTATTATTGAAGTGCTATTTCCTCCAAAGAAATTTAGTCGGAAAGGAATTCGACATAAATTATTACTAAAGGATGTTTTAAGGAGTATAAAATGTGATGGATGATAATCCTTATCTTTTCCAAAAGAAATCAATGATGAAAAATAGTTTGGAAACAAATCTGTCTTAATTGAAAGTCAATGCTATTTGTATACAGTTTAGTATATACAGTTCTAATTTAAATTTTTTGAAAACTTTATTATCATTCTACATCATTTTGAAAACTTCATCTGCTTCATCAAATCAAACTTCATCAAAACTTTAACACATTCTTCATCATCATCGTCATTTTGAAAACTTTATTATCAAAGATTTATTAGTAGAAATCCTTCTAATCAAGGTGAGAATTCATACATTTCCGTTATTATTAAAATATTGGAAATTCATTGCTTATTAAATATAATTACCTGCTTCATAGTGTTGTTGAATTTTATATACATTTAATTTATTACTGGTAGAAATCCCTAATTTATATATAAATCATTAATACTCTAAGATAAATTTTATCAAAATTTTGACTGATTTCATGAATACTCATTCTTTATAATATAGAGTAATATAGAGTAAAAAATATAAAGTAATATAGTAACTGCCCCTTTTATTATCAATTTGGAGGTTAAAAATTAAATTTAATCGAAATTATCATACCTAACTAAGACTGAGTAATAGAGCTAGTAGAAAATTTTACATCCAACACTGGTTGATACATTTTGCATCTGAATTAGATGTGTACAAATTTACCATGTAATCAGAATGATTAGTTTCATTATTTACTTAATTATAGTCATTAATTTATGATAGTTATGGTAATAAATAGTTGTGAAATGTTGAAAAACTTCAGTTCTATTCGAAACCAAATTGTTAGTTTCTAGTCTATTTATTAAGTCAAGTTAAGCAATTTGTTTCGTTAATTACTTTCAAATAACACTAAATTCGCAGAAAAAACTGTATTTACTTAAATATGCAACATTGAATAGTAATTAAAAATTAATATAAATTAAAAACGGAAAATAAAGTTTATCCCAAATGAACATCAAGTACATTGTATAGAATCTTCTATATAGAATCAGTATTTACCATATCTAATAATTCAAATAAATTTTGATATTATACTCTAATGATATAATTTCAACAAAACGTTTTTTCTGACATTATAGAGCTCTAAATTGAGCTATTTTAAGGTAGAAATATTTATGTCCAATTATATTTATTTACAAACATAAACAAAAACGTACAATTACTGAGTTTATTAATTTACATTAGTTTGTATTTATCATAGCACATAAGATAGCATTTTAACTTTAAGTTGTTTTATTTTTCAGTCAACTAAACAAATTAGGAAGAACATTTTACAGAAATCAATAATAAAAGAAATCATAAGTGTTTTTCATTTTTGAAATAGAGGAAATATTATAATATGCTTTAAACGGTATATGTAAAGTTTGAAACATCAACCACATAAAAAAAGACATTAGTACTCTTTTCTGGTTTATAGAAAACCTGCTTTAAAAACCTGAGTAAATTTGTTTGCAAAAAAATCTCGCTGATCTACCCTAGGCATGTGTTTTAAAACTCTGTAAACTGAAAAACGGAGATACAAACATTAGAGTATTATTTTCAGAATGCAACAAATTAAAAAAAAGCTTGAATGGAATTTCACTACCAGTATACAGATAACGATATATATATATATATATATATATATATATATATATATATATATATATATATATATATATATATATATATATATATATATATATAAATCATAATTCTACATTTATATTCATTACTTTATACTAGTTTACATTTTCAATGTAAACATCATTGAAATTTTATTTAAATTTGGCAAAATTAGCTGCACCAAAAGAATTTTTTTAAAATTGCATTAGTAAACAACATTATTAATACTAATTATGTTTTAAAATATTTATAGTATTAAAAACTAAATTACTCTAAACAGTGTCAGCAATGACTGGAACTTCAAGCTTGGTTACACAAAACATGTTTTATTTATTGCGTAAGACAAAGCAATAAGAGCTAACTTTGTAAACTACATTTAGATGGCTGACCAATCTCTGTTTTAGAATTATTTGGATTTCAACACTGGAGAATCGACACTGGACGACCACTATCTACCATAGCAGGGGAATTGTTAAATGATTTTTTTTTTAATTTTAAATAATATACTTAAAAACTTAATACATTTTTAGCAATATATTCACTTAAAACGAATAAAATTGGAATGTTGAACAGTTGTATTTTAACTTCAGAAGAAGACTTTAAAATAAAACTTGATTGTAATAGTAAATTTTCACGAAAAACATAAAGTAGAAATAAATAATAATGGCTAAAACTTTCATTTTATTATTACATTCATCTATTATTTCAATTTATCATTGCATCTTTTATTAGATATAGATGGTGTTTTACTTACAGAATTGTCAGATTATGAGTTTCAAAACAAGTTAATTTTAGACACACTGTATTTTTTAATGCGACAAGGTAAAAGAAAAAAATTCAAAATGAATTAAAATTCTCATGGAGTGGTTTCTATACAGTTTAAAAGCTTAAAATATTTCTTAAACACATCTAAATTGCTATAAGTAATAATAAATCTAATATATATTGTGGTAAAATTACACTCATAAACGAACGATGGATATTATTCAATTATTCTTATTCTTAGTATCTATTATTATTATTAATTATATCTAATATTATTTCTATTACTATTATTTCTATTACTATTATTATTATTATTATTACTATTAAATATTATCTATTGATATTATTATCTATTATTATTATTATCTATTATTCTTGATATTTTTTGTAATAATGATTATGTATTACACTGCAATTAAAAATTGTATTCTTTAAAGAAGAATAATCATTGGTATATTTACCAACATTAATTTTCTTAATATTTTCTATTTTCAAAATTTAACGATATAGAAATATCGAAATTTTAGGCAAATTATAAATCCAGAAAGTCCGGTGTTACTTTGAAATACTTACTAACATTTATACTGATTTATATTACAAATTTAATAAAAAAATTTATACCTATTTATTCTGTCAATAATTGATTCATACACCTCCATCTCTCTCAAGATTCGGGAGCGAAATAAAAAATATTCTCCGATTAGTTTGAATTTTCTCCAAATCCAGAAAGTATGCTGTTTGTTACCTTGAAAAGCATTCTAACATTTATACTAATTTATATTATAAATATAATAAATATTTTTGTACCTATTTATTCTTTCAATATTTCATTCATACACCTCCATCTGTCTCGAGTTTCGGAAGAGAAGTAAAAAATATTCTCCGATTAATTTGAATTTTCTCTAAATCCAGAAAGTCTGCTGTTTGTTACCTTGAAAAGCATTCTAACATTTATACTAATTTATATTATAAATATAATAAATATTTTTGTACCTATTTATTCTTTCAATAATTGATTCATACACCTCCATCTGTCTCGAGTTTCGGAAGAGAAGTAAAAAATATTCTCCGATTAATTTGAATTTTCTCTAAATCCAGAAAGCCTGCTGTTTGTTGCCTTGAAAAGCATTCTAACATTTATACTAATTTATATTATAAATATAATAAATATTTTTGTACCTATTTATTCTTTCAATAATTGATTCATACACCTCCATCTGTCTCGAGTTTCGGAAGAGAAGTAAAAAATATTCTCCGATTAATTTGAATTTTCTCTAAATCCAGAAAGTCTGCTGTTTGTTACTTTGAAATGCATTCTAACATTTATACTAATTTAAATTACAAATTTATTAAATATTTTGTACCTATTTATTCTTTAAATAAATGATTCATACACCTCCATCTGTCTCGAGTTTCGGAAGCGAAGTAAAATATATTCTCCGATTAGTTTGAATTTTCTCTAAATCCAGAAAGTCCCCTGTTTGTTACCTTGAAATGCATTCCAACATTTATACTAATTTATATTATAAATATAATAAATATTTTTGTACCTATTTATTCTTTCAATAATTGATTCATACACCTCCATCTGTCTCGAGTTTCGGAAGAGAAGTAAAAAATATTCTCCGATTAGTTTGAATTTTCTCTAAATCCAGAAAGCCTGCTGTTTGTTACCTTGAAATGCATTCTAACATTTATACTAATTTAAATTACAAATCTATTAAATATTTTGTACCTATTTATTCTTTAAATAAATGATTCATACACCTCCATCTGTCTCGAGTTTCGGAAGCGAAGTAAAAGATATTCTCCGATTAGTTTGAATTTTCTCTAAATCCAGAAAGTATGCTGTTTGTTACCTTGAAAAGCATTCTAACATTTATACTAATTTATATTATAAATATAATAAATATTTTTGTACCTATTTATTCTTTCAATAATTGATTCATACACCTCCATCTGTCTCGAGTTTCGGAAGAGAAGTAAAAAATATTCTCCGATTAGTTTGAATTTTCTCTAAATCCAGAAAGCCTGCTGTTTGTTACCTTGAAATGCATTCTAGCATTTATACTAATTTAAATTACAAATCTATTAAATATTTTGTACCTATTTATTCTTTAAATAAATGATTCATACACCTCCATCTGTCTCGAGTTTCGGAAGCGAAGTAAAATATATTCTCCGATTAGTTTGAATTTTCTCTAAATCCAGAAAGTCCCCTGTTTGTTACCTTGAAATGCATTCTAATATTTATACTGATTTATATTTCAAATTGAATAAAAATATTTATACCTATTTATTCTTTCAATAAATGATTCATACACTTCCTTTTGTCTCGAATTTCGGAAGCAAAGTAAAAAACATTTTCCGATTAGTTTGAATCCAAAAGTCTCTATTTCTGTTCCGTCTTTTAGAATTTTTCAGAATATATACTGAAATACTGCAGCGTAACATTTTAAGGAACATTAACCAAAAAGATAGTTCCCAAGGTGGCTATTTCTGTTTAGTAACGGCACCAAAAGCGCTGTGAAAAATTATTTTATTCCATTGGACCTTAAATGAACCGAAATTGTTTTGTCCCAGATTCATGGTGCCTAGTTTTTCGCTCTTGAAATAAACGATACTGTTTCCAACAATAATGTCTTTATCACAGTCTTCCAACCTAATAAATCAGTAACTAGAAGACGATAAATCAGACTTCATTCTTAACGAGACGTGAATTTTATCTGAACTACTTTCGTAGCCTTGGAAGTGATAAATTAAGGTGAATATATTATTTTTTAAACACTTTCTGTTTTCGAAGAAATGGAAACTCTCAGACGAACTATTTTTACACAGAAGGTAACATTTTATAAATGTAACATTTTTCTAAAGCTGGACTTCCTGTTATTTAGAAAATTTACAATAGATTATATTGTAGATGGCGTACATAAAGGGAACTTAAATTTATGTATTAAGTAAATTGCAGTCTGTTAACAGTTCAACATTAGATTTGCAGACCGAGCCAATTTGACTCATTAAAAATTTGATCACTAACTATATATAAAACCTTAATATAACTTTTCAAAAACATACATTGGTTTTTAGTTAACCCTCCGAGTGGTACACACCGAGGAAAAAAAGTCTATAAAAATATGCTAAAGTTTCATTGTGTCAGTGACCAAAGTGTTCTATGATATTTTACTTCACCCTTTGTCGACTATATTGGAATACGGGAAACCACCCTCGTTACTGTCCCTTTACTTCCGGTTATAAATAGATATATAAATAGACATTATAGATTGTTAATTTTTAATACACATAAAGCTCGTCAACTCTCGAAGATCATCCCATAAGAAATAATGGGTTCTAAAAGTACAAATAAAAATATTCTTTAAGAGAATGATTTCTATCCTTTTTACGAAAGTCATCCAAGCTATTTAAGTGGTGCAATTAGAGATACATCTGTTACCGCAAACGAAATACTTCGAAATAGAGATTTACAAAGCCATGAAAAGCTATCAGCATCTTTGCGCCTCAGAGAGTAGGTGTGCAGTTCTAAATAATCGACCCGACCCTCCTACCTCAAAACTCCATAGGGGAAAAGACTGGCAGAAATGTACATTACATCCATTTTTGGAACGTTTTGGAGGACGAAAATTGTACGTGATAACCGCTTTGAAGACATCATCGGTTTGGTGGAATTGTACGTGCGAACCGCTTAGAGGGTTAGTTAATAAAATATTTGTAAATTTTCATTCTTCTTCCCCGCAGACCCCTTCATTTCGCATTATTAACTTTGGTATACATATTTTCACGGTTGTGAGCCAATTTGACTCATAGAATGTATATGAAAGTAAATAAATATAGTAATAAATATAGTATAAATATAAAGTATTAAGTATATAAAATATAGTATAAAATAAATATAGAGAAGAAGTCTAGAACACTTCCATGCCAATGATAGAAATTCATGCTACTGACACACGTAAGAATTGTCAAGTTCAACAATCATGCAAAATAAATGGATGTAGAAACCATTATGCTGAATGTAATAGAAATGTTTGCAGAAAATGCGTTTCAAAAATAAATATTATATGTAAAAAATGTTTTCCATAATTTTTTTGATAATAAACATTTTATTTAAATTAATTTGAAACTATTTCCTTTGTAAAAAACTTCAATTTTCTTTTATGAATCTAATTGGCTCACTTCAGTAAAAATAGGTATATGATCAACATCCGTAAATCTAGTGTTAAAGAAATCAATTTATGAAAAACTATTCACATAACTAAATCTTACTTTAATGTGATTGTTTTCATAAAACAATTAACCTTTCGCATGCGTGTGTTAATTATTTACAGTTGTTTAATCACAGTTTTTTGAAAGAATATGACAGAAGTGAATGAATATTTTTAATAAATTAGCAAAGAAATAAAAAATTAATCTTCTAAAATACAAATTATGTCACATTTAAATAAATGTAAATTATTTTTAAACTAGGGAAACATTTCTTCATTTACATATCAAAAATGAAAGTGTTTTGTTGGTATGGCCCATGTAGATTAATTCCCAAGTTGCTCGCCAAATAAAAAAGCCACTTTACATTTCCCTAGGAATAAACATTGGAAATATTGAAAAAGTGCACATACTTCATGATTTATATCTTGAACAAAACATTTATTATTTAATGAGAATTTCGGCTGTTTAATTGGGAGCACTATTGTCTATAATTTTTTCTGAGTTATGAGACGCAACATACTCCTCGATGGCGATTTCAAAATTATACGAACATCCATACCACCAGTGACATTTAAAACTACTAATTCCAGTTCCAAAAAGAAGCAACCAGCTAGCCGTCCAGACCCCCCCTCCCCAAGAAAAAAAGTGGAATACAAAGCACCATCTATCCATCAAAGATATGTTATGACAGTATAAGGAATTCTGGAAAATCAATATGAGGAACATTACTGTTGACCACTGTGCCGAGCACAAAAGAAACAGCTCTATTAGAATTTTAAAGAAAACAAAATGTAAGGCAATGAAAGCAAAACCCCCAAAATTAACAGTATTTACCTATTTACCCTTTACTATAAGCATTGATAATGTTGTAACATTAGCCTATTTTTTAATCCTATGCTATATTTTGCTAGTTTTATGAGTTGCAAAGAATAATTATTTTGATGAAAGTATGGGTAATAAAAAAAACAAGCATATATTGCAGATAATTATTATCCCGAGAAAACTCGGGCTAAGCAGAATTTGTCAGTATGTTTTGTTTTATCACGGTTTTACTCGTCTTGGAGGAAATGAAAGAAAATATACAGCAGTTTGAGGAGTTTTGTTGATTTAGCTGTTCTTTCGGTGGGACTGGTCACGTGCTTTCCACTTATTTAAAAACATAATTTCAGAAAATCATCTTGATAAGTTTTCAGCCACATCAGGATGACTCACTAATAATCCTTTACCACTCAGGTTCACCTCAAGGCATTTTCTAGATGTTGTACATGCTACTGAAAAAAAATCAAATCCAACGAGGCAGTGTACCCTGTTAGAGGTAAGCCAGTAAAAAAAAAGAAACCAGATACCAGTTTTCAGAAAGTCAGATATCTCTTTGTGTTGTCCCTTATTTAAAAATCTATCATACAAAGACTAATAATTAACTTTTTCCATTTGCCTGAGATAACTCATGATAGTAAACTAATATTGAAACTAAATGTTTTTGCATCTGTAAAAAGTTAAAAATTCAACTGAAGTTTAACATGTTTTGTTTTTCTTTATTTCCTTGTATTTACTAATAATATAAAAAATGTGATGATATTTTGCATTTTTTCAAACAAATTTGAAAGGGAAGTAATTAATATATTCTAGTCAATTAATAACCCGTAACTTACTCATTAACAGATTCCTCGGATTTTCTTATGTGCTATTACCTCATCTCCCTTTAATTGTGCAATGGAAAGACACCTTCATCTGTTTTTGGACATTTAACATTTAACTCTATTTACAAATTATTCTTATTATTAAATATATTTTAAACTTTTTATTTCCTTCAACCTAAGAAATTAGTATTTTAGATCGTAAAGTGAGTATATACGTCTCCAAGTTTCACCGTAAATGTTTGGTTTTAAAAAGAAGTCTCCTTTAATTTTTCTTCGTTTTTTAATGCCAATATATAAATCAAAAACTGCATTGTAATAACTTAATTATAAAATCACTTACGAATCTTCAATCATTAGATTTCTGAAAGTTGTTTTTAATTCAATAGTTAATGTCAAATCTAATGCACAATCATTATAAATCTTAACACGACTAGTGCCTAGTTAGTGATAATAAGTTTTTAATAGTATTTCTCTTGTCTGTATAGTTCATAAAAATATAGTTTATTTTATAGATAAAAAATACTTGTTGGTCTGAAAATTATATAACATCACATAAAATGTTACATACAATTATAGAATTAAAAAAAATGTTTTAACGAAAATGTTAATTGTCTCTTCTATAATAATATTGCTTGTAACGGCGTTTATAAGGAACTGTACAACATTAAAAATTAAAAAAAGAAAAATATTCAATAGTTTACATGTAAAATCAGTCTCATAATTATAAGTTAACCATTTTTAATTTTACTTCAAAACTAAGATCATCATTCTAAAAATTCGATGCCATTGAGCATTTAATTCAAGTAAACACCAACGTACAAAAAAGCAAGAAATAAAAAAGTGTCATTTTCTTCAATAACTTCAATTATGCAAACTAAAATTTATTGATACCTAAAAGTATTTTTAATGGGTTTTCTACTAACTTCATTGGTGTAGCTTCAATAATTTCCAAAATTCAGTTACACTCTCAAGGATTATGATAAATTTCCTGAAATACGTATCAAAGATGATTAATGGATAAAATAAAGATAGTGACATGTGTTTAATGAAACAACATATTAATTTCTCAAGTTTCAGATAGCTTTCTAATTATATATATGAGAATATCTAAAATTTTGATAATTTTACTTACTTTCTGTTATCTGTAAAAAACTTCCAACAACGACAATACCTTTGTTTATTTCAAGAGAATTTTGTTTAGTTTGCTGCTATTCTAATATCATTTTATAGTAACAATGATAGTGTTAGTCGTCAAATAAAATTTTCAGATACGAGTGGAGAAAATGCGGAAGTAATTGGATTTCCTGAAAAATAGGAACAAAAATTTCAAGAATATTGCAATATCGCTTTTCTAATAGAAATCTTGTTTCGCAGTTGTAGATACAAGAAAATCAAATAAATATGAAAATATTCTAAAACGTGCATATTTCGTTTCTGCAGAAAGTGTAATTCACCGAATCTCTTTTCTAAGTATGATTTTTTTCTCCTATATTTCTAGCTTTTGGAATATTCTCTGTAGTTGAATTATTTCTCCTGTAATGTGTTTCAGAAATAAGAGTTGAATTGAAATTAGCTTTTGTGTTATTTCACTCTTTGTTCTACTTTTCGGAGCAATTTCAGTTATGGAGAGAAGACAGATTTTACAAAATAAGCTGTAACTTCGTAGCGCATAGTCTGTGAATTAGATTAAATAGTACTGGACTGTTATAATCTTATAAACCTTTATATTTTAGGTATTCTTAATTCAATATGGTAAAGACATTTCCGATATTGAATATAAGATCCCATTACTTGCAACATATGGGAAAAAAAACAGTAACTAACTTTTAAATTTTTTATAAACCATTTGGAAGGGCGCTGCCGCGATGCGCGGCCGGCGGCGCGCCGGCGCGTGCGGGGCGAAGACGCGCGGCGGGCGCGACGGCGCTCGCGAGCGCCGGAGGCGCGCGGGCGCGATCTGCGAGCGAATCGCGGGGCGCGAATGGACGGCGCGCGCGGCGATACGCTGGCGGAATCGAGCCGACTGCGAGCGCGCGCGAGCGCGGCGATAATTCAAGTTTTCATTCATATTTAACAATGTTTCTCGTAAAATTACATTGATTTTATAATGGGAACCATATAACAGGAATTAAATAAATGAAGAACAACACCTCAATATGAAAAAGAGATAAATAATTATGGCATATATTAGTTATTAATAAATAAAAAAATGAATTTGATTTACCAAATTGTCTTTTCTTTATAAAAACGAAAATACAAAACAGGCAACAAAATTTGTTAGTACTATGTATCTTTCTGGTTATTCTTAATTCAATATGGTAAAGACATTTACGATATCGAATATAAGATCCCATTTCTTGCAACTAATATGAGAAGAAACAGTAACTATTAAATTTTTATAAACCATTGGAAGGCGATAATTCAAGTTTTCGTTGACATTTAAAAATGTTTCTCGTAAAATTACATTGAGCTTATAATAGGAACTATATAATAGGATTTAAATAAATGAAGAAGACCTTAATGTGAAAAAAAGTTAAGAATTATGGCATATATTAGTTATTAACAAATTAAAAAATGAATTTTGATTTACCAAATTGCCTTTTCTCTATAAAAACGAAAACACAGAACAGGCAACAAAATTTGTTAGTACTCAATTTTTTTTCTAGCTATTCTTAATTCAATATGGTAAAGACATTTACGATATTGAATATAAGATCCGATTACTTGCAACTAATATGAGAAAAAACAGTAACTAACTTTTAAATTTTTTATAAACCATTGGAATACGATAATTCAAGTCTCCGTTTATATTTAAAAATGTTTCGCTTAAAATTACATTGAGCTTATAATAGGAACCATATAACAGGATTTAAATAAATGAAGAAGAACACCACAATATGAAACAAATGGTAAATAATTAAGACATATATTAGTTATCAACAAATAAAAAATGAATTTTGATTTACCAAATTGCCTTTTCTCTATAAAAACGAAAACACAGAACAGGCAACAAAATTTGTTAGTACTCAATTTTTTTTCTAGCTATTCTTAATTCAATATGGTATAGACATTTACGATATTAAATATAAGATCAAATTACTTGCAACTAATATGAGAAAAATCAGTAACTATTACATTTTTTATAAACCATTGGAAGGCGATAATTCAAGTCTTCGTTCACATTTAAAAATGTTTCTCATAAAATTACATTGAGCTTATAATAGGAACCATATAATAGGATTTAAATAAATGAAGAAGAACACCTCAATATGAAAAAGAGATAAATAATTATGGCATATATTAGTTTTTAATAAATAAAAAAATGAATTTGATTTACCAAATTGTCTTTTCTTTATAAAAACGAAAATACAAAACAGGCAACAAAATTTGTTAGTACTATGTATCTTTCTGGTTATTCTTAATTCAATATGGTAAAGACATTTACGATATTGAATATAAGATCCCATTACTTGCAACTAATATGAGAAAAAACAGTAACTAACTTTTAAATTTTTTATAAACCATTGGAATACGATAATTCAAGTCTTCGTTTATATTTAAAAATGGTTCTCGTAAAATTACATTGAGCTTATAATAGGAACCATATAATAGTATTTAAATAAATGAAGAAGAACACTTCAATATGAAAAAAAGGTAAATAATTATGGCATATACTAGTTATTAACAAATTAAAAAATGAATTTTTATTTACCAAATTGTCTTTTCTCTATAAAAACGAAAACACATAACAGACAACAAAATTTGATAGTACTCTGTTTTTTTTCAGCTATTCTTAATTCAGTATGGTAAAGACATTTTCGATATTGAATATAAGATCCCATTACTTGAAACTAATATCAGAAGAAACAATAACTAACTTTTATATTTTTTATAAACCATTGGAAAGCAATAATTCAAGTCTTCGTTCATGTTTAAAGATGTTTTACGTAAAATTACACTGAACTTATAATAGGAACCATATAACAGGAATTAAATAAATGAAGAACACCTCAATATGAAAAAAAGGTAAATAATTATGGCATATACTAGTTATTAACAAATTAAAAAATGAATTTTTATTTACCAAATTGTCTTTTCTCTATAAAAACGAAAACACATAACAGACAACAAAATTTGATAGTACTCTGTTTTTTTCTGGCTATTCTTAATTCAATATGGTAAAGACATTTCCGATATTGAATATAAGATCCCATTACTTGAAACTAATATCAGAAGAAACAATAACTAACTTTTATATTTTTTATAAACCATTGGAAAGCAATAATTCAAGTCTTCGTTCATGTTTAAAGATGTTTCGCTTAAAATTACATTGAGCTTATAATAGGAACCGTATAATAGGATTTAAATAAATGAAGAAGAACACCACAATATGAAACAAATGGTAAATAATTAAGACATATATTAGTTATCAACAAATAAAAAATGAATTTTGATTTACCAAATTGCCTTTTCTCTATAAAAACGAAAACACAGAACAAGCAACAAAATTTGTTAGTACTCAGTTTTTTTTTAGCTATTCTTAATTCAATATGGTATAGACATTTACGATATTAAATATAAGATCAAATTACTTGAAACTAATATGAGAAAAAAACCGGAACTATTAAATTTTTTATAAACCATTGGAAGACGATAATTGAAGTCTTCGTTCATATTTAACAATGTTTCTCGTAAAATTACATTGATTTTATAATGGGAACTATATAATAGGACTAAAGTAAATGAAGAAGAACACCTCAATATGAAAAAGAGGTAAATGATTATGGCATATATTAGTTATTAACAAATAAAAAAATTAATATTAATTTGGAGACAGAACAGACGATAAAATTTGTTAGTACTCTTTTTTTTTCTAGCTATTCTTAATTCAATATGGTAAAGACATTTACGATATTGAATATAAGATCCGATTACTTGCAACTAATATGAGAAAAAACAGTAACTAACTTTTAAATTTTTTATAAACCATTGGAAGGCGATAATTCAAGTCTTCGTTCACATTTAAAAATGTTTCTCGTAAAATTACATTGAGCTTATAATAGGAACCATATAATAGGACTAAAATAAATGAAGAAGAACACCTCAATATGAAAAAGAGATAAATAATTATGGCATATATTAGTTATTTACAAATAAAAAAATGCATTTCGATTTATCAAATTATCTTTTCTCTATACAATCGAAAATACAGAACAGACAACAAAATTTGTTAATAATCTGTATTTTTCTAGCTGTTCCTAATTCAATATGGTAAAGACATTTACGATATCTCATATAAGATCCCATTACTTGCAACTAATGGAAGAAGAAACAGTAACTAACTTTTAAATATTTTATAAACCATTGGAAAACAATAATTCAAGTCTTGGTTCATATTTAAAGATGTTTCACTTAAAATTACATTGAGCTCATGATTTTTAACCATATAATATTATTTAAATAAATGTAAAAGATCACCTCAATATGAAAAAAGTTAAATAATTATTGCATATATTAGTTATTAACAAATACAAAAATAAATTTTCGTTTACCAGTCTTCTCTCTATATAAACGAAAACACAGAACCGGCAACAAAATCTGTTAGTACTCTGTTTTTTTTCTGTCTAAAAACGAAAATATACCCCTATATATATATATATATATATATATATATATATATATATATATATATATATATATATATATATATATATATATATATTAAAGTGTTACATGTTTTATTAGCTCATGTCGTATTTTTATATTGTATATTAAGTGATTATATCCTAAGGGAGCAACAGAAAATAGGATTCACACTAATATATCAATCATTTGTTTATCTCTTACTATTTTCACATCTTCCTCCTATCTAATATACTTTTCTAGCCAAAATCTAATAACGAAATAGATTCTCCTACAATCATATACTGTATATCATTACTACAAGATACATAATTCTTTCTTTTCTATCCTCACTACCCAAAGGAATATTTCGCTGTGTAAGGTTTTGAATAAATACACATGAAAGCAAGAGAAGTAAATAAAAAATTGTAATTCTTGTGAAACTTTAAATCGGTCTAAAAGCCTCACTGAAAAATTTATGAAACTAAGAAGTTTTGATAAGACAGACTAAACTGAATGTTTTTAACTAAAAACATATAAAGTTTTTTCATACATAAAATTTTTCCATAGAATTTTTTTTCGTTAAATTTACTATATTAATGCAAATTACATGATTATTTAATATATTATTGTTTTAATTTCTTAAATTAAACAATGAATCATTAAGTCACAAGTTATTTAGTATGCAATGTAGTATATTACACTTAGTGTCCCATAGATACACTTGAATAATTGCTATTGACAGTATAAGTTTTATAAGATTATAATTGCAGTACGTATGTTTTCTGCATGTAAAGTGTATGTATAGTTTAATTAAAACAATTTCTATTTCATAAATTATCATAGGGAATTTTATAAAATTAAATGAATTAAAATACCCAAGGTTCTTACAATTTTTTTCTTATAAACTTAGTTAATTAAAGAAATATTATTATAAAAAAATATATTCTTTCATTAAATTGGTGTCAAAATATCCATACAAAATTTTAAATCCTTCATGTCGTAGAATTTTTTTATGAGCATAAGTAATTGCTGTAAAACACATTTAGATTTTAAAACTTTAAATGACTTCATAACTTCTTGCACATATATATGTTTGAAGAAATAAAGATTTAAAACAATAAAAGTTTTAAAAAAGACTTTCTGAATTTCCAAATCACACTAAAAGTTTAATCCCTCAGTACAAATCTTCCCAATGGGTATTTCTAATAGCTAACTTATTAATACTGCAAAGCCATTTTAAAATATATAATTATTTCATTTATTTTCAATAGAAGCACTACAATTAAAGATTTTTTAAAACCAGTTCAGAGTACCTGAAAAGAATCCCTTCTCGTTATACTTTTCTGAGAAAAATGGCACGTGATTCATTACGTTTATCTCAAGTAATATAGAATAAAAAATTAATTTCTCTGTTTGAATGTCATATTACACATGGAGAAAGAATACAAACTTTACTCAAACTGTAAAATATTTTAGCTATATTCAGCTTTCTTGAATAAATAGTAGGATATACTTGATTCATTTGAACTATATTATCTTCTTATTAGTCATTATCACCTGTCTTATTAATACTTCTGGTTTCTGAAAGTAAAAACAAAAGTATCCAACGTATGAATAATCGATTGAATATTTATTCTGATAATGAAAATATTAACATAACAGTATTATCACTCCAATATCAACAAATAACTAAGATCAGTTCTAATAACTCCCTTATTAATAAGAGAATGCATTTATATAAATATGCAGTTATTTATTAGAAATAAATAAATTTTGAAAAAAATTCTATACTTACAATTTAGCTAACATTATAAGATGCTCTATTAATCAAACTTTTCATGAAATCTTGGCACATCTCGCATTACTTTTATCTTAAATATGAAAACAAATGAACAATTAATCTATTTGTTATTGATAAATTACATGAGGAGATTATAAAAAGTTTATCGAATCTGTAAAAATCCTAAAGATATTGAACTTTCTAGGATAGTGACTACAATAGACAGTTAATTTTAACCGTTTTACCAATTAAACTGATTTCTAATAGTCATGACAAAGACGGGTAATGTATCAATAAACGATTGAATATCTATATCAGCTTGAAATTTCAGTCTAATTTCTTAAAGAAAATATACTTTTTTTCAGCCTTTATTGATGACAATGATTTTCTAAAATTAAACTAGGATATTACACACATTAGGAAAACATTATTTCCGAAATGTAATTTTAAAACAGAAATACAGTCAGCTCTTCAGTGTTTCATATAAATTTCCAGCATATTTTCTGAAAATAAAATTTATATATATATATATATATATATATATATATATATATATATATATATATATATATATATATATATATATATATATATATATATATATATATCATATATATATATATATTATATATATATATATATATATATATATATATATATCAATAAAATTTTAATAAAAGCTTTAACTCCATATTATCAGTTACATTAATATATCAATTCTGTTAGTATATTTATATAATATATCATTTATATATTATTATATATATTATTTATATAATCATTAATAAATTAAATTTGTGTTTTTTAAATTCAAAATCTCTAAATTCATGCTAAATAATTTACTAGAATTAATGTGAAAAAATTATAGATTCCAATAAAATTTTCAGTCATTAACAACTTCTATGTAGGTATTCTTTTTTAAGGTATACGTGAAACTAGAAAATCGAGTTGTTTGGACAAGAAAAGAAATGTTTGTATTTTATCATAGACAGTTTTGAAAAGAAATAAAATTACACTGTGAACACCGTGTTTATTTTCCTCTTAACACCTGGCAAGCTTTAAGAAAATATTAGTCAATGCATTATATTTTGACTGGATAAAATATAAGAAGCCTTTCCGTTATATATTCTCACTATATATACACATTATATATTCACACATGTATTATATGATAAGTAGTTGTTCTTGAGACTTTTTTATTTAATTATATGAATTTCAAGGATTTTTTTTATCATTAATTATTGTCCACTGCAAAAAAATTAATATTTGTATATAAACATTAAGTCATTTAAAATTTTAGAAATACTAAATATGAGTTTTTATACTAGTAGTTAATTGAATAAACTATGCAAAAATTATAAACATTTTAATTTGCAGTACATTTTGAAATAATTTTTCAATATTATACACTGTATTAAATATTAATACTACATAATAAATTCATAAAAACCATTACTATTATAGTAGTAAAGATTAAGAGAAGCATAGTAAGAAAAATAACAATAATAGAACACATACAATACAATATAAAACTGAAATACTTTTAATGACATAATTTCATGTGTACATAACACTGTCTTTCTTGATGAAAAACAACAAACCAGTGATACTTAGTGTATGATATTATAGTTCTTAATTTCAACGGTTGCTTGTCGCCATCTGTCATAATGAAACACATATTATTTGAATTTGAAGGATTTTTTTGCAATCATTATTTTCTACTGCAAAATAATTAATATTTTTATATAAACGTTAAGTAATTTATATTAAGTAATACAATTTATGAAATTTATACTGGTAATTAAATGAATTAACTATGAAAAAAATTATAAGAATTTTAATTTACAGTACATTTTGAAATAATGTTTCATTATTATACACTGGACGAAATATTAATACTGCATAATAAATTCATACAACCATTACTACTATAGTTGTAAATATTAACAGAAAAATAGTAGGAAAAAATAACAATAATAGAACATATACAATACTATATAAAACTGAAATACTTTTAATGACATATTTCATGGGTACAAAACACTGTCTTTTCTTGATGAAAAACGCCGAACGATGGCCGAATGGAAGAGAGCTGCTCTTCGTAACCAGAGTTCGCAGGTTCGAATCACGCTGCTGGCATGAATGTTTGTAGCCGTTCGGAATCGGCTTTAAACTGTAGGTCCCGGTCTCATTAGCCCTCGTGTGCAAAACAGTAGACCGTAGCTCTCCCAACCAAAACCAAAAAAAAATTTGATGAAAAACACCAAACCGGAAATCCTTAGTGTAAGATATTGTAATTCCTAACTTCAACGGTTGAATGTCGCCGTCTGTAATAATGAAACACATATATATTATATGAATTTGAAGAATATTTTGTAATCATCATTTTCCACTGCAGAAAAATTAATATTTCTATATAAACGTTAAGTAATTTAAAATTTTAGGAATACAAAATATGAATTTTTATACTAGTAATTAATTCAATAAACTATGCAAAAACGATAAGCATTCTAATTTACAGTACATTTTGAAATAATTTTTCATTATTATACACTGGACGAAATATTAATACTACATAATAAATTCATACAACCATTACTGTTATAGTAGTAAATATTAAGAAAAGCATAGTAGGAAAAATAACAATAATGGAACACATACAATACGATATAAAACTGAAATACTTTTAATGACATAATTTCATGGGTACATAACACTGTTTTTTCTTGATGAAAAACAACAAACCAGTGATCCTTAGTGTAAGGTATTATAATCCTTAACTTCAATGGTTGCTTGACGCCGTCTGTTATAATGAAACACATATTATGTGGATTTGAAGGATTTTTTGCAATCATTATTTTCTACTGAAGAATAATTAATATTTCTATATAAACGTTAAGTAATTAAAAATTTTTGGAATACAAAATATGGATTTTTATACTAGTAGTTAATTGAATAAACTATGCAAAAATGATAAGCATATTAATTTACAATATATTTTAAAATAATTTTTCATTACTATATACTGGACGAAGTATTAATACTACATAATAAATTCATGCAATCATTACTATTATAGTAGTAAAGATTAACAGAATCATAGTAAGAAAAATAACAATAATAGAACACCTACAATACGATATAAAACTGAAATACTTTTAACGACATAATTTCAGGAGTACAAAACACTGTCTTTCCTTGATGAAAACCAATAAACCAGAGATCTTTAGTCTAAGATATTATAATGCTTAACTTCAACGGTTGCTTGTAGCCGTCTGTCATAATGAAACAAACATTACATGAATTTAAAGGATTTTTTGTAATCATAATTTTCCACTGCAGAATAATTAATATTCCTATATGAACGTTAGGTAATTTAAAATTTTAGGAATACAAAACAAGAATTTTTATACTAGTAGTTAATTGAATAAACTATTAAAAAATGATAGGCATTTTAATTTACAGTTTTGAAATATTTTTTCAGTATTATACACTGGACTAAATATTAATACTACATAATAAATTCATACAAGAATTACTATTATAGTAGTAAAGATTAAGAGAAGTATAGTAGGAAAAAAACAAATACAGATAGATATAATACAAATAGATATAAAACTGAAATACTTTTAATGACATAATTTCATGGGTACATAACACTGTCTTTTCCTTGTGAAAAACAACAAACCAGATATCCTTAGTGTCAGATATTATAATCCCTAACTTCAACGGTTGCTTGTCGCCGTCTGTCATAATGAAACATATATTATTAAAGCAGTTTTAGGAGTAAATGTACTCATTTAAGATGCATTTATTTGAGTAGTATGTGGTCGCTAAAGGGTACCATCATGGTGCCAGATATGCCATTCATATTCAACGGCGTTTAAATCAAAGAAACAAGCAAACTAATTTCATATGCTGATTGCTTAACTTTCCAGGGGTAATTGTTCCCATTTAAGAATAATTTATTTCACTAGTATGTATTCACTAAAGGGTAGGATCATGGTGCCAGATAAATCATTCATATTCAACGGCGTTTAAATCAAAGAAGCAAACAAACTAGTTTTATCTGCTGATTGCTTAACTTTACAGGAGTAATTGTTCCCATTTAAGAATCCTTTACTTCAGTAGCATGAATTCACTAAAGGGTACGATCATGGTGCCTGGTAACTCATTCATATTCCACTGCGTTTAAATCAAAGAAGCAAGGAAACTAATTTCATCTACTGATTGCTTTCCAGAAACTCGTCTACAGTAAGATTCCTCTTTTTAGGAGCCATTACTTGTCGTCTATAAAATTAGAAACATCGTAATCCCGAAGGAGACGCATGGGGAAGGGAAATCTTTATCACAGTAACAATTTATTGCAATTCATCACCCACTGATAATGTGGAGCTCCGTCTATCCATTTATCATACTTCCCTATACAAACATGCCAGATGCACCCCAATAGTAATTCCCCCTCTTGTTAGGGGGATAAAAAGTGTATCCCTACCTTTCTCCATGGGAAAAGATATAGAGAATCATTTCTCAGATTAGAACGGCTATCATTGGTAAATATGACGCTCCTCCAAATGTGAGTTATGTATATTTTGTATTATCTAAACCATTGAAACGCCGCTACTGAGAGGTTCCTGTGAATGACATGCAGTGTCCAGAACTTTCGACTTATAGTTTCTTTGAATCAAGTCGTCTGGCTTAGGCTGAACCAGACATCCGGTTGGTATATAAGAAATAATTATTTGTTGAGCTGTATTACATTAGGTCTGCTTTCCCCAACAAGGATATATATATATATATATATATATATATATATATATATATATATATATATATATATATATATATATCGCATTTAAAATTTAGTTAATGAATAAATGTCATTTTAATAATTGTACATAAATAAATTATACGTCATACAATATATGAGATACAGAAAGACTATACTATAATATTTACAACTGCTATTAATGCAGTTTTGAAATATTGCAATAAATGTTTTCACTTTTAAAGATGGAATTTTTAAAATTTTATTAACTTTTTTTGTAATTTTAAAGCTAAGAAGATTTGTCATTTACTAATATTTTATTTTCATTAATTCATATTTTTAATAATTCATTGTTTTAAAATGTATTAGGAACAGTTTTTATATTTCATTACAAAGTATTTCAGAAATCTGAAATTAAATTACGTTTAATACACGAAAAAAATACAGATGTAGTAAAATGACATAGGAGTCTGTATCGCTATGCAAAATATTACGGTTAATACATCTTTGATGATACTATGATTGTTAGTTGATCGTTCTCATGTTGAGTTTTATCCCTGAGAGAAAAACCTTATACATTTTTGTGCAAGATTATAATTAATTTAACTCTAAATATAAGGAAATATAATACAAGTAAACATTTTAGGGAGATAATATTAGTTTGAATATTTATAATCTAATAATAAAAAATGTAATTATACTATTTTATTTTCCAATACATTACTTTAAATAACGATTATATGAATTAATTTTCTGTATAACTCGTTGTTCTAAAATGTATTACGAATAGCTTGGATATTTCACAACCAAGTATCTTAAGAAATCTGAAATCAAATTACGTTTAATACACGAAAAGAATACAGTTACAGTGAAATAACATAGGAATATTTATCGTTATGTAAAATATAATGGTTAATGTATCTTTGATGATACTATGGTTGTTATTTGGTCATTCTCATGTTAAATTTTATCACTGAGAAAAAATTTATAAATTTTTATACAAGATTATAATTAATTGAACTCTAATTATAAGGAAATATATTAGAAGTAAACATTTTAGGGAGATAATATTAATTTGAATATTTATTATCTAATAATAAATAATGTAATTATATTATTTTATTTTAGAATCCTATAAATAAGGATTATATGAATTAATTTTTCTGTATAACACGTTGTTCTAAAATTATTAGGAATAGTTTCGATATTTCATTACAAAGTAGCTTAGGATATATGAAATAACATTACATTTAATACACGAAAAGTATACAGATGTAGAAAAATGATATAGGAGTCTTTATCACTATGTAAAATATGACGGTTAATACATCTTTGATGATACTATGATTGTTAGTTGATAGTTCTCATGTTGAATTTTATCAAAGACAAAAAACCTGTAAAATTGTGTACAATATGATAATTAATTTAGTTCTAAATATAAGGAAATATATTACAAGTAAACATTTTAGGAAGGTAATATCAGTTTGAATATGTATGTTCTAATAATAAATAATGTAATTATACTATTTTATATTCCAATCCATTAATTTAAATAACGATTATATGAATTAATTTTTCTGTAACACTTGTTGTTTTAAAATGTATTATGAATAGTTTCTAAATTTCAATAGAAATTACTTTAAGAAATCTGAAATCAAATTATGTTTAATACACGAAAAGAATACAGATATAGTGAAATAACATAGGTGTATTTACTGCTATGTAAAATATAATGGTTAATACATCTTTCATAATACTATGATTGTTAGTTGATCATTCTCCTGTTGAATTTTATCTCTTAGAAAAAACTTTAAATTTTTACACAAGATTATAATTAATTGAACTATAAATATAAGGAAATATATTAGAAGTAAACATTTTAGGGAGATAATATCAGTTTGAATATTTATGATCTAATGATAAAAATGTAATTATACTTGTTTATTTTCCAATCCATTAATTTAAAAAACGATTATATGAATTAATTTTTCTGTATAACTCGCTGTATTAAAATGTATTAGGAATAGTTTACAAAGTAACTTAATATATCTGAAGTCAAATTACGTTTAATATACGAAAAGAATACAGATATAGTAAAATAACATCGGAGTCTTTATCGCTATGTCAAATACGACAATTAATACATCTTTGTACATCTTTGATGATACTATGATTGTTACTTGATCATTCTCATGCTGAATTTTATCACTGAGAAAAAAATTATAGATTTTTGTATAAGTTTATAATTAATTGAATTCTAAATATAATTAACCCTCTAAGCGGTTCTCACGTACATTTTCACCAAACCGATCACGTCTTCAAAACGTATAATTTTCGACCTTCAAAAAGACTCTGAAATTGGATATAATGTACATTTTTGCCAGTGCTATCCCCCATGGAGTTTTGCGGTAGGATGATCAAGTCGATTGTTTAGAAAATGCACCCCTGTTTGACTGATATTTATTGAGAGATGAACCCCTACCCCTTGAGGCACAAAGACGCTGATAGCTTTTCATGGCTTTGTAAATCTCTATTTCGAAGTATTTCGTTTGCGGTAACACATGCATCTCTAATTGCACCACTTAAATATATTCGATGACATTCGTAACAAAATATAAATAAGTCTCTCAAAGAATATTTTATTTGTACTTTTAGAATCCATTATTTCTTATGGAATGATCTTCGAGCCTTGAAGGGCTTTATGTGTATTAAAAGTTAACAATCTATAACATCTATTTATATATCTATTTATAACCGGAAGTAAAGTGAACTTAAAGAGGGTGGGTTTCCCGTATTCCATTCTAGTCGACAAAGGGTGAAGGAAAAAAACATAGAACGTTTTGACCACTGACACAGTAAACATTTAGCAGATTTTTTGAGACATTTTTCATTGATGTGTTCCACTCGGAGGGTTAAATATATCACCAGTAAACATTTTAGGGAGATAATATCAGTTTAATACATTTATGATCTTATAATAAAAATGCAATTACACTCTTTTATTTTCACAATCAATCCATTAATTTAAATAACGATTATATAAGTTAATTTTTCTGTATATTGCATAATATCATTTAATAAGAATGTATAAAAATTGTATAGCTTTATAAAATAAAAAAAATATCAGAATATAAATTTTTACTTTAAAATTCATTAAAAATTCCTAATTCTACATCCTTATGCTTTATACATTTTTTTTAGTTTACTATACTCAAACATCCGCCTTTTTGAGTGACATATTTAAACACAAAACAAGTTTAGATAAAAGTCTGTAATACATTGGCATCTCCCTTTCCCTGTTCTAGCATCTCATTTCCATGATTTAGTATCAAACTTAACTCAAAGAAAACAACTATTTTATTTAGAAAAAAGTCTCTAAAGTGATGAGTAATTTATCCATGTTTGTAATATATTATTCTGAGGCATGGTTCCTTTACACTTTAAATTTTGTTCTTTAAAGCTAAACCGCTTCCCATAAATCTCTCAAAATTTTCATAAATGAGCATAATTTTAATTTTTATGTAAACACTGTCAATGAAATTTGGTTTTGTGATAGGCATTATTTCCAAAAATTATTTTAGTAGTAGTTCACTTTAAACTAATCTTTAAAAATATTTGGTCACCTAGTATTTTTATGTTGGCTGCGAAAAGCTTTAATTAACCGCATCTTGTATATTGTTTCCATTATCAAGTATATAAATCTCAGTCTTAGGCGTGAACTGCACCTAAACTTTTTAATATTCATTTTATATATATGATGATATTTTAATATAATTAATTAGTTTCCATTTACAATTATATCATGTAAAACTTTTTAGTGATTCTCAACTTAAAATGCATTGATTTTGGATCATTTAACAACATTTCTTCTCTCCACTACTATGGGTAAGGGAATTTTAAAATAAATTCACTGTAAGCCAACATTAATTTTATAAATTTCTTCTATAATATTAATGCTAACAATGCATATAAAAATTCTACAAATGTGCTGATATCATTGCCATCCACACATCATTATGCTGACACATATACACGTACATATATATATATATATATATATATATATATATATATATATATATATATATATATATATATATAGAGGGTGTCCCCGAAGTCCGTGTACAAACTGGGAGGGGAGGTAGAGAACTTCGTGAGGAACCATAATTACAAAGGAAAGCATAGGCGGTAACGTAACCCTTACGAGATAAGAAGACACAAAGACAATAAGGACACACACAGAATGTAGTGTAAAGCGCTTTATTACACAAAAAACAACAATAGTAAATTAAAAGTATTAGAGGAGGTGTTCGAACTTGCTGCCATTGGCATGAATGCAATCATGACACCTACGCGACATGGTTGGAGAACATTTTCGAAAATGCCGGGCATTTCACGGATCGTAGAAACAGTAGTGGATATCCGTGCCACCAGGTCCATTGCAGAATTGACGGACGTGTCATACACAATTCTCTTCATGGCACCCCAGAGAAAAAAATCCAGAAGAGATACATCGGGGGATCTGGGAGGCCAAGCGACGGGGCCACCACGCGCAATCCACCTGTTTGGAAATCTCCAGTCCAAATGCTCACGAACAGATCCTCTTCGAATTCTAGTGTTCGTTCTGTTCGTGGAAGTCGAGAACGTTTAATCGTGGCTCTGAAAGATCCATTTCCCGCGAGGTTCTGATGCACCCAGGAGAACATTTGATGATTCAGTTGCCGCCTAGTTGGATACCTTTCCTGATACAACTGAACAGTAGAACGTCCATTTCCGTTGGCTAGGCCTTAGATGAAATGGATATCTGCCTACTCGGCTTACGTAAAATTATTCACGTTCATAGCACGCTGTCTGTGTCTGAACTAAGGAAACCACACGTGCCGATCTTGCGAGGTAGGGTATAGCGCCTTACATACATACATATACATATATATATATATATATATATATATATATATATATATATATATATATATATATATATATATATATATATATATATATATATATATATATATATATATATATATATATATATATATATATATATATATATATATACATATATAAATATACATACATACATACATACATATACATATGTATATACATATATAAATATGCATACATGCATATATATATATATACATGCATACATACATATACATATATATATACATATATAAATATACATACATACATACATATATATATATATATATATATATATATATATATACATACATACATATATATATATATATATATATATATATATATATACATATATATATATATATATATATATATATATATATATATATACATGCATACATACATATACATATATATATACATATATAAATATACATACATACATACATATATATATATATATATATATATATATATATACATATACGTATGTGTGTGTGTGTGTGTGTGTGTAGGTGTTGCTTAACTCTTACCACCTACAACCAGACCAAACTTATTTTTCTCGAACGTAGAAGATTTTTAAAAATCCATAATTGTAAACAAAGTTAATAATAAAATTTATTAAACCCGTTATACCTCTTCACATTTTTTCAAAATGTTTTGAAGGAAGTTGAAATTGCATAATCAATAATATATCCTTATATCAAAAATTTCTTGAGTATTTTTTTGGTATTTTTAGACTGAAATATAAGAAATGAAAATTTAATACACGGAACTTTTAATAAAAAATGAGAACCTATTAAAAGACTGAATCCCTTAAATACCGTAGCATCATATTTATCCGATGAAAGTTTTTTATGGAAAAATACTTTCCCCATTTCTAAATGAACCATTTCCATTTCTAATAAGTCAAAAATACATGATTTAAAACTTTGAAATTACGAGTGATGTCTCGATATCTAAACTACAGCGTCTGGAAGCTTACAGTGATTACTAGGTATTTCAAAGAAAATAACATGGAAACCCTTTCCTTTTTTTCGCTTAGCGATGTCAACTTAAGGGGAATATATCTTTTCGTTCTGGAAAAGATCAGACGAAACTATGATATTATATTACACGAAAACTGGATTCTTTACTTACAAATTGTGACATCAACATGATATATTTTTGAGGGGATCTCCAAATTTTTTTAGATGTTGTCTGCAATATATTCAATAAATAGACTTACAATCGTGCCCGAGAATCTTTGTTGCTATAGGTTGTACTCCGAAAATGGTTTTACATGACATGCATGATTGAATTTCACGTCTAATATATTGAGTTCAAAATTGTGCTTAATTTCTTAAATCACATTTCCTTGAAGAGAATTGCTATATAGCAAGATATTATTAGTAAATAATAAATTTATTTTCTTTACAATTATGAACTAATATTTTTTAGGTTTTAACTATATTAAAATTTACAGAAGAAAATCTTGTTATAAAAGGTTTGCTTTTAAAATAAATTATAAATAAATGATATTCGTTAAATAAAAGTTTTCACGACATGTATCAAACAATAGTTACAGTCCTTAACCCCTTAAAGCACAACTCTTTTCGGAAAACTAAAAAAAAATATACGTTTTTTTTAACAGAAAATGAATATGTAGGTCTAAAGTAAATTAATTTTTTACAATTTTAATTGAGGGGGAGGTTAACTAAGGAAAAGTAGTAAAACCAGTGAAAACCTTTTATACAAACAAAGTGTAAATGATTTGATAAATGTTTATTTTGAATTTCTCTCGTGTCACACACGGGTGTTAACAAAATAGTGTGCTACACATCTGCATTCATACGTTTCATCTAATCCGCCACTTTAAAGGAAATGGACAAAATTGTGTACTGTATTTGTGTTCATTCTTGTGATATAGCCAACATAATTACTTTTGTTATTATTGTATAAAAAATTGTTTTATTAGAAATGTTAATTACAGTAATAACAAATGTTAAATTCGTAGTATATCAAGAAGTGTATAATGATAGTTGAAAAAAATCTTTTTTCATAAAAATATATATAAAATATTTTAAATTTATTTATAATTATTTATTTATAATAATTTATTTTAAATTTATTTATAATTATATATTTATAATAATTTATTTTAAATTTATTTATAATTATTTATTTATAATAATTTATTTTAAATTTATTTATAATTATTTATTTATAATAATTTATTTTAAATTTATTTATAATTATTTATTTATAAAAATTTATTTTAAATTTTTTAAATTATAAATAAATGTATTCGTTAACTAAAAATTTTCACTTCATCTATCAAATAATAGTTAAATACTTTAACCTCTAAACGCACAATGAATTTCGCTCATGTCACACACGGATGTTAACAATGTATTGTGCTACATTTTTGCATTCATACGTTTCATCAAATCCGCACCTTAAAGGAAATAGTCAAAACTGAGTATTGCATTTGTGTCCGTTCTTGTGATATAGCCAACGTTATAACTTTTGTTATCATAATATCAAAAATTGTTTTATTAAAATAAGAAATATACTTTTTTACGCATAATTGGGTCATTTTAGTTAAAGGATACGCGTTACTAAATAATCGTTAACTAAAATTTTCACGTCATGTATCAAACAATAGTTAAATACTTTAACCACTTAAAGAACAATAAATTTCACTGTCACACACGGATATTAATATAGTCTTGTGCTATATTCATACATTTCATCAATCCGCTACCATAAATTAAAACGGCAAAACTGAGTATTGCATTTGTGTACTTTTTGGGATATAGCCAACGTTATTACTCTTGCTCTTATTGTATCAAAAATGTTTCATTGAAAATGTTAACTGTACATTTTATTACGTATAAAAGGAGTCATTTTAGTTAAAAGATACCATTTAATTCATACAATAAAATTTAGTAGCTGTCTTAAACATTCGTAATATATTAAGAGGTGTATAATGGTAGTTGAAAAAAACTGCTTTTTTCCTAAAAATATATATGAAGACATTTTAACTTAAGACTATACATATTACTGTTTAAAATAAATTAATATGAATTATTATTCTAACCCATGTACGTAAAATAATCAATAAAATTTGTAGATGTGTGTAACACTAGAACTCGTTGAAACACTCAAAATTAGAATTTTTTGCTTTAATAAATGTTGAACCACACCTCATCCAAATGAAATTATAGTTTTACCTTAAAATAATCAATTAAATAGTAATTGTACGACAAATGCATGATTATTCATTCATTTCATTATTAGTAACAAAAAATCTTTCCAAATGACAAGTAAGATATTTTCTGTTTTATCTAAAAATTTTTGAAACCTAAAGATACTCTTGTCATTATCAAAATATAATGAATATAGTTTTATTTAGGACTTCATGAAATGAAATGAATATTTTACACAAAACTTAGGATCAAATCATTCTTATACACTGGTGTCAGTATGATTCAGACGCTTTTTGTCACATATATTTAATTAATGAATGTATTTTCGAATTTAATATTAAAAAAATATCAAGCCTCATTATTTCAAATATTCATAACACAGTACCAACTCTATTTCTTTCTTTTTTTAAATAAAATTCCTCTATCAAAAAATAAATAAATAAATAAATAAATAAATATATATATATATATATATATATATATATATATATATATATATATATATATATATATATATATATATATATATATATATATATATATATATATATATATATATATATATATATATATATATATATATATATATATATCTCCTCTTGATTAGGAAGTTATCTTATTAAACACTGTTAAGAATGCATAGTTTTCATAATTTAACAAAATTTATTTAATCTTTCCTACATTTCCGAATTTAATAATTTTTTTCATATAATATTTTAGTAATTGAAATGTCAGAGTAATGTTTTCAGTACATTTTGTTTATTTCAAAATTTGTAGAAAAAAACAATTGAAAATTAAGAGCTGACACGCACAATAAAAGAAAACGAAAATTGCATTTATGAAATATCACCATTTTCTATTCTGTTTAATGATAATTAATTAATTTTTAGTTTAAAAAATATTGTTATTTTAGTTAGAAAATATTTTGATTTTTTATTTTGTCACTGATTTATTTATTAATAACGAAATTCAAATTCGAAGAATTACAATTATCTAAATTATAAGGAGAGTCAAAAAAGTTAATTTTATTCACCTAACTATTGAAACTTTTTGAATTAGTACCCAGAAACCCTAAATTGATTTTGACATTAATATAAAATCAATTAGGTTTTAAATACATTTAGAATAGTTATAAGTATGTTGTATATTTATCTATGATTAATTAATAACTAGAGTGTAAACACAACTATTAAACAATAGCTACAGAATATCTAAACAATTATATAAATAAATGAGGTAAAACATAATTAGAAAGAATGTAATCAATATGAAAGGATGCATAAAATAACATTTTAAACTTCTTTATCCCTCCTTTTCCAGCATAAAATAGTGGATGAAATTATTTTATATTGCATAAGTTTCACTCATTCTACAGTAACATATACGAGTGTTTACACCAATTTGCTATTTCAATAAATCAAACAAAAATATCAAAGGTTAATTCTTTGAATTATATAAAGTTATTATGGTTATTTAAATTCCTTAGTTAATATATCTAGTAAAAGCATATTAAGCAGTTTTGAAAATTAACACAACTTTAACTAGTAATTTTCAAATACTTGCAGAAGTTTTCCTTCTAATGCAGAGTTGCATCAGTGACAGACAGTCTTAAAAGTATTTTTGAAATGTCTCATTTTTTAATAAGTAAATGAGTAAAGTAATCAAGCTTAACGAATTTTAACGTATTCTTCTAATCGATAATGACATTGTAGAGCGAAAGAAAATGTGAATTCCGATAAATTTTGTGCATTAGCAGCAAATATACATTAACTTGTTCTAACAAACGCTTTAGTTTAATAGACTCGCGTGAGTCGTTTGGTCGTGAGTTTAAAACACCAGTGACACTCATAAAATGCAAATTTCAAAAAGGTATTTTTATGGTGTTGTAACATACAAAGTTATAGATATATTTTTTACGTTACCTTTGCAAATACAGCAAAAGTAATATAATTTACAATATCCTCTATTGCTCTTTTTTTAATAGGCTGTATTTGATTTCAGTTGAAATATATACAGATATTAAATTATACGATTCGTATTTCCTGTACTTATGAACCCATGTATTTCTGGAATCATGAAGAGATTTACATGATAGTAATAAGTTCAAAAGTAAAATACTTGTTTTTACACCTTATTTTAAGCTACTATTGTTCCTATTTGTATAATTAATATGACCAAATCATATCGAATTCAGAATTTCTTATCCCACAACAATATGTACGTGTTAGTTTATAATTCCGATTACTATTAAAGAGTGTGCAATTTTTTTGTGTTACAGTTAAACATTTTCAACTGATTTATCCTAGTTCAAGTTCTACGTTGAATTGTGATAAGGCAGGAATTATATGACATGATTTTTGATTTGGTTTGGAGTGCTACGGTCTACCTTTTGCAACACGAGGGCTCATGGGACCTACAGCTTAAAGCTGATTTCGAATGGTTACTATTATCCATGCCACTGTGTAAATCGAGACCACGAACTCCGGTACCAAAGGCCCAGCACCCTAACCAATCGACCATCGTTCGGTCATGACATGATTATATTAATTACTTTTAATATAATTGCATAATTGTAATCAGTAGTAATTGCACAATAGCAATTGCACAATAGTAATTGGTTTTTTTGACAAAATCAAATTAAATTCAGAATTTTTAAAGGTCTTATCCCACTCCAACGTGTGAGTGTTAGTTTATAATTTCTTTTACTAGTAAAGACTGTGCAAATTTCATGTGTTACAACAAAACATTTTCAACTGATTTATTCTAGTTCACGTTCTATGTTGACTTGTAATAAGACATGACTACATGATATAATTACATGAACTACATATAAGAGAAATGCATAATGATAATCAGTCCGATAGTAATTGAGTTGTTGTTTTACACCTTATGTTAATCTACTATAGTTCTTATATGTATAATTGATATGACAAAATCATATCTTACCCCATGCCAACATGTTCGTGTAAGTTTAAATTTTTGTTTTACTAATAACGACTGTTAAATTCCAGTGGCACTGAGGTAGCGTTTCGACCTTCCACGACAGAGGTCCTACTTCGATCCCTGTGCTCCGCAAGGTTGACTTAGTTTTTCATCCCTTCAGTGTGTAGGGAAACTGACACCAAGCATGGTTTGGAACTAAACACAGGAGTTTACTCGCAAGGTTGACAACCTATATACATAGGCTTCGCACCCCAGGGCTTTTGGTCTTGGAAAAAGAGATTAGCATCGTGGGCTCTGGTTCCCTAGGGGCTGTTTAGCCGACGAGTTTAGTTTTTTAGATAGTAAAGACTGTGCAAATCTTCTGCTGTTACAGAGTGACAGTTTCAACCGATTTATTCAGGCTGACTTGTGATAAGACATGTAAAACATGTAAACGGTTTAAAGGTATTCTTTATCACACATGAAATCCACGTTTCTTCTACTGATAAAGGAACCCTAAATTGAATCTGTTGCTTTTCAAAACTACATGTTGATGTGTGATAACGCATTTATATAATGAGAGTATGGATGTTTTATATCAAATAACGCCATAAAAATCTTATAATAAAAGTTTAATAGACTATATTAGGAACTGAAATATTTTTCTTCCTTTATCAACTGGCATCCATCAAAAAATGTTTGTAGAATATTGTAGACAAAAACAAAAAAAGATAACATACTTAAGGAGTTACATGACAGTTACACCGGCAAAAAATTAGTTTTTCAGAAAAAATATATGTGAAAAGGGATTCAGTTCTGTTAAAAATACACACACTTTTTTTTCCAACATTGAGAGAAGTTATGAATAAGAACGCGTAAGCTGTTTACTGTAAGCAAATTTAACTTACAAAACTTTCTTTTGATTTTTTTTCATACTGCGTTTTTTCATGTATACGTACGTTATCTTAAAAAGTTTTTAACATTTTTTCACGAAATTTTTACATTTTCTAGAAAGTATAATTTTTATCCGATTGAACCTAAATTTTCTTGTATAGTCATTTTAAAGTTAAGTTACATTCAATATTGCATCCAAACTAATAAAATCTATACATTTCAAATTTATTAAAAATCTAAAAGTTCAATATTTAATTTGAAAAGATTCCATACAAAACAATTAGCTATAATAACCATTTTTAATGACAATTACTTCAAAATAAAATCATGTTCAAAGAGTTTTCTATAAATAATATATACAATCATTTTTTAACATTAAAATGATTAGATTTAATATATTAGACTAGCATAAGGCTATTATAAGAATGAAATTAAAAGTTTATCTTATGCTTAAATGGAAATTTCCATTTTTAAAAATGTTTATATGTCTCTAGACTCATATAAGGGTTATTTTGTGAATCAAAACTCTCTTAAAAAATTTCAAAAATAAAATATTTTTTTTCAAACATAAATTTTTGTTTTGGGAATGGTGATAAAAATCAGATTAAGTCGGGTAAATATTTATAGATATTATTGAGGCTGTGTGCAATAAGTATGACTTTCAATAATACTATTAAAGAAGCATGTTACTTCTAGTCTGAACACTTTTACTAAAGTTCCACTTTTACTAAATGTCCATGTAAAGGCAAATAGTATGAAGTGTTTGCTCTGCAATTCAATTACATCCCAGATATAGCAAAATCTTCAGCTCCACCGCTTGTGTGCAAGAATGCATTCCACTGTTTAAATTTCCTTTACTGCTTTTCCTTCCTATCTCATTCAGTTTCCCCTGTAATGTCCCTTCTACGGCTGTTCTTCCTTAACACTAAACATACCAACTCTTAATACATACCTATTTTTATCATAGCCAGTCAAGTGACCGGACTTTATGTTTCCTGAATATATGAATCATAGATACGGGAAAAGAAATAAACCAATAAATTATATTATAATTAAACAAAATTGTATATTTTCAAATTTTATTTATTACAAATATAGAGAATAAGAATTTTTATTTCATTACTTATCGCATTTTTTACATATATATTACTGATCATTTAACCGGTTTTGTTATGTTTAGTGATAATTCACTATATATAGCCTAAAATGCACTGAAAAGTGTTCATTTAATTTTCTTCCCAGACAACCATCGGGTTCTAACACCATAGAAAGTAGAAAAAGTAAAAATTCTTATGACGTCACATTCAAAATCTTGCGTGTGCGAGATTGCTCACAACGTAACCTACCAAAATCTAATTGAAAATATATTTTTATCTCTTTATCAGTGAATATTTTAAATCACATACCAAACATAAGAAATAAAATTATAATAAAGATAAATAATAAAGAGTTTTACTTATATATTCCTCCATCATTTGAAATTTGAAGAAATATTCATAACTGCTAGATTATTGTATTCTATAGATTTATCCATAAGTTCAAATGTTTTATATGTAATAAACGAAAAAGTATATGAAACATTCACATCTGTTAGGGTCATAATATGATTTAATTAGTATGGGAAACCACTTTTAGTAGCAAATTATTGACAATTCTAAATAAAAATAATACGAAATAATAGAGATGACTATCAAAATCAAACAAGTATATTACGAAAAAATTGCAGCTTCAAAAATCTTTCTCTTACAGGAGAAAATAAATTATGGCGGGCTGACGAATTTTCTGAAGCTGCTTTTCTCTTTATTTGCAATTTACTTACTGTTGCATATTTTAAATTGCTTCGTTTTTGAAAAATTATATGTTTAGAAATTTAAACTGAGATTGCAGTGTAAAATATATACTACATGAAAATAAAATTCTAATGTAAATAAAAGTGCAATAGTATAAGAAGCCATGTCTAGCAGCTAAAAGAAGCGACTGGTGTAAATTGTAAACATAAATTATATGAAGAAATATAGGTCACAGTAAAAAAGCATGATGAAACTAAGAAAGCAAATAGAAACTTAAAAGCTTCTTTCCAAGAATCAAAAAATGAATCCATAGAGGGTTGGTGTATTTTCAAAAACTCCATTACTTTTCTTTAATTTTGCTTTAAGTATGAGATTCTTCCATTTGCTGTTTATCTTAAAATTTGCTTGGTTCATCTGATTATTTATAGGTTTAAAAAATCAATTGAATTTATAAAGTAGAAAAAGTAAAAATCTGAAACGCCCTGCATGATTTAATATGGGATAATATCAGGCTTTAAATGCCTAATCCAAAGTCATTATCGTTCTTTTCTGTTTTGCCTGTATAGTTGTTGTTGTATTATTGACTAGTTGTGTTTAAATTGCTTTTTTAAATATATATTATTATACACACACACTTATATATATATATATATATATATATATATATATATATATATATATATATATATATATATATATATATATATATATATATATATATATAGAAACATAGACTGGATTGTAAAGTAAACTATATACTACATGAAAATAAAATCCTAATGTAAATAAAAGTTTAAAAGTATAGAAAGCCACGTCTAGCAGCAACAAATAACGGAAGAGACTGGTGTAAATTGTAAACATAAATTATATGAAGAAATATAGACCACAGTAATAATGCATAATGAAATTAAAAAAGTAATTAGAAATTTCCAAATCTCCTTTCCAAAAATCAAATAATAAACCCATAGTGGGCGGATAATTTTTCCATTGCTCCGTTACTTTTCTTTAATTTTGCCTTTAAGAATTAGATTCTGTCATTTGATGTTTTTCTTAAAATTTGTTTAGTTCATCTGATCATTTATAGGTCTAAAATACCGATTTAAATTATAAAGTAGAAAAAGTAACATCTGAAAAGTCCTGCAGGATTTAATCCATTATAATATCAGGCTTTAAATGCCTAATCTAAAGTCAGTATCGTTGTTGTCTGTATCGTTATTGTTGTATTATTGACTAGTTTAAATTTTTTAGTTAAAAAAAAGTTATGTTCAGAAATATAGAGTGAATTATAAAGTAAAATATATACTACATGAAAATAAAATCTTAATGTAAATAAAAGTTCAATAGTATAGGAATCCAAGTCTAGCAGCAACTAATAAAGATAGATACTGGTGTAAATTGTAAACATAAATTATATAAAGAACTATAGACCACAGTAAAAATGCATAATGAAATTAAAAAAACAAATAGAAATTTAAGAAGCTCCTTTCCAATAATCAAAAAATGAACCCATAGAGGGACGATAATTTTTCAAATGCTCCGTTATTTTGTTTTAATTTTGCCTTTAAGAATAAAATTCTTTTATTTGCTGTTTTCCTTAAATTTTCCTTAGTTAATCTGATTATTTATAGATTTAAAAAATAGATTGAAATTATAAAGTAGAAAAAGTAAATTCTTAAAGGTCCTGCAGGATGATAATTTGAGTCTTTAAATGCCTAATCCAAAGTCATTATCGTTGTTTTCTGTATTGTCTGTATCTTTGTTGTTGTATTATTGACTAATTGTGTTTAAATTGCTTATTTTTTAAGTATGTTTAGAAATAGAGACTTAATTGTAATGTAAAATATATACTACATGGAAATAAAATCTTAATGTAAATAAAAGTTCAATATTATAGGAAGACACGTTTAGCAGCAACTAATAAGGAAGAGACTGGTGTAAATTGTAAACATAAATTATATGAAGACATATAAACCTCAGTAAAAATGCATAATTAAATTGACAAAGCAAATAGAAATTTAAGAGCCTCCTTTTCAAGGATCAAAAAATGAACCCATAGAGGGCTGGTAATTTTTCATATACTCCATTACTTTGCTTTAATTTTGCCTTTAATCAAGAATTTCTTTCATTTACTGTTTTCCTTAAAATTTGCTTAGGTCATCTGATTATTTATAGGTTAAAAATCGATTAAAATTTTAAATTAGGAAAAGTAAAATCTGAAAGGTCCTGATTGATTGATTCTATGATAATGTCAGGCTTTAAATGCCTAATCTAAAGTTATCATCGTTCTTGTCTTTATTGTCTGTAACGCTGTATTATTCACTAGTTATGCTTAAATTGCTTATTTTTTTATTATATTTAAAAATACAGACTGAAAGATAAAGTAAAATACATGAAAATAAAA
>CM063510.1:127371714-127384214 GCA_032207245.1 Pardosa pseudoannulata
GATATTGAGTTAAAGCTTTGCAGGTGCCTAAATGTGAAATGTAGGTTTAAGATAAGGTAATCTATCACTTCCAAAAGCGTCTGGATAGATTTTATTGTAAAGATTTCTCAAGAAGAATCTTGATTTCGATGGAAGAAGAGAATGACGAATTGCACGCATGCAAAGCAAATTCTGTCCTGCTTATTAATTATATTTTATACATTTCCTCTAAAAGTAGTTTTTTCTTTTCTTCAAAATGTCATTCTCAGCAAAGTTTGTTCTTATATATGCATCCGTACATGTACATATGTTTACATGCTTCTAATTAAAAAGAAAATTTTGCATAATTTTACAGTTTGCGTCACAGCTATATAAATTTCATCTATGAAGTGTGTAATGTCTGGACCATAATTTGATGCAAGTACGTTTATTTATCAGAAAACCAATAATGAATTAAATGATAAAGCTATCAACCTATGAAAAATGAGCTAACATTACTAGGATGTATTTAACGGGAACTTGTCATTAGAAATCAAATTTACTTACTAGGATTCTCGACGCCTATCATTTCGCAGTAAGTCAATAAATAAGATAGAAATATATCACTACACCATAAAATGTACCTTTCTTATAAATGGTCGAGAAAATGATTGGTTTCTTTGAGTTATATTATATAAACTAAAAAAAACTGTACTGAAACTGACATAAAAATTTAATGGTATATCTTCCAAAATAATATCGCTCACAAAGTAGACCATATATATGGAATTATGGTATGCTAATGATAAAACATTTCATCATTAACAATAATAAAATGCTTAATATTCAATTGCATCATGAATATTAAGCATCAGATAGAATAGAAAGAAATAATTGTTTGTTTGGGAGAGCTACAGTCAACACTTTTTTAAGTTTGGACTACCTCTTTTAAGTTTGGCATACTAACATAAAAACTGTGGAACTAAAATGACACTATTATACCATCATCATCCTGTTAGAATGAAATGTTACACATGAAGTTCTTTACATATTTATATACTTGAAATTAGTTATTTTCACTAGAGTTTAGTAATGAATGAGCTCAATTAACTACTGAATATTACTTATTTCACAAGTCTGGTAGAATTATTAAGATTTGAAGTAAGTCTTGATCCTTCGGAACTGATTCTCTCGTACCTCAGAAATTGCATTGACACAATGCATCAATCGTATTTTCTCCGAGAACAAATACATGTCATATGGTTTAGTTTAGTTTGGAGCGCTACGATCTACTGTTTTGCACACGAGGGCTAATGAGACCGGGACCTACTGCTTAAAGCCGATTCCGAACGGCTACGAATATCCATGCCATAGTGGGATTCGAACCCACGAACTCTGGTACCGACGACAAGCGCCCTGACCAATCGGCGAGCGTTCATGTCATATGTTATTCCTTACATTTCATTGAACAAAATAGAAACTAAATAGAACAAAATAGAACTAAATAGAATTTTCATATCTTTACAAAAATATCAATGTGTGTTTAACCATCTTTATTGGGAAAAATCATCATTTCCATTCTCTATTTGTCATTGGATTATCCCTTTCTAAACTCACATGTTAGCCAGGGTAAGTATATTTCAAGAAAATATTTCTACAATGGCAATAACTAGTTTCAAAATAACTAGTAACTACATTTCAAATGACGAAAAATAAAGTTAAATTTCTCTGATTTATAAATATAATACACATAGTAATTTGTGTTTTCTATTCAGCTTCAAAGCAAATGCATTTAAACTTACACTATTTAACATTAATGACCTTCAACAATTTTGGTTCTACGAAAGCGTGGACATTTGAAACCATATTTTAAAATGCTGTGAAATGTTGGAAATTTAATATTAATTTATTTTCTGTACTTGAAAGAAATGTAATGTAACTAAAATCAATTATTATTGTAAGATAATAGTTTCAATGTATGCACAGACACTTAAACTGGTATGAATTAATTATTGTTATCTACAATAAAAGCATATAGTTTTATTCTAAAAATGAAGAAATGAAACGTAAACAACAAAATATAATACACTGCCTCTAGGAAAATATTCATAATTCTGGATGAAATATTTTACCGTAATTTATAATTATGTATCAGTAGAAGGGCAACATTTCATTTAATTTGAAATACTTTATTATTTTTTTATTCTAATTATTATACTTAAATGAATTCATGAAAAATTTAATGTAAGTATGCATCTGAGACTGTTCGTTGACTAATAAAATTCAAATATATTTTGTTAAGAACTGTTTAAATCCATTAATTTAATGATCTGAAAATACAGAGATAATCAAAATATAAAGAAATGTTCATTGATTTCGTATTTAATAATGTTTCATTTAAGACACTTTATATAGACACTTTATATAAGACACTTTATCATTTATTTTGAAGGAATAATATAAACATTTATTACATTTTTATTATATATTCATAACACGTTTACCAAGAACGAATTCCCTTAAAATATGAATCCTACAAATATAACCTTTAGAAGTGTTTGGAAATAAATGAAAAATATAAATAAAATTAATAAAAAACCAAACACAAATTATAATGAAATAGTTCATAGTAATAGTTCAATCTAATAGTTCATTTAAAATTGGTTACAATGTATCAAATAGTTACTTAGATCTTATACGTTTCCAGTGGTCATACAATGCCAGAAATTTAAAATTTTATTTGTTTATTTCGAATCGGTATAAAAAAACAGAAGTAGAAAAAGAATGTGAGGATTACTGACGCATTACTTCTCTTAGGACTTTTATATTTTAATCTTCTTTTTTCTATTTTCCCGAAAAAACGTTATCTCTCTTTCGTATTGATAAAGTAATTTTCTTTCCGTTAAACCAATTAAATGTATAGAATGACGCTCGAACACCTATTTTACTTTTTATAATACACTTTTTATTATTTTAGATTTGATTTCTTGAGGGTATGTTTTGTATTTTCGGAGTTTATTTTCAATCTTTCAAACAATATTGATTGTTATTGATACTATATTTGTTGAGTAATATATTGATTCATAAAGAAAAAACCATCTAATCTTATTTTTCAAATTTAAAAAATTCTTTCAAATAACAAATAATTCTCTTATAAAAGGGAATATTATCTATGTTTGTATAGGTTACATTTTTATAGAAGTTGTTAAAAAGCTTAATTTAAGTAAAAGCTAAAAATATTTTTAAAATCTAATTACGTTTAATAGAATTCAATAACTAGTATTTAGTTAAAAGATAATCATTCGACATTATTTTTAATTGAAAAAAGGGTATAAATGTTCCTGTATAAAATAATTTCTTTAAAAGTAAATAATTGTTAAAAATGTATCCTTCATTTTGTTTGACAAATATATGTTATTGGAGAGATAATCATGATGTCTGAACTACCCATCTGAAAAATTACACAAGCCAGTTTCTATTACACTTTAAGTGTGATGGAAATTCATTTTTTATATACTTTTATGTGTAAATCGTAAAGAACACATCAAATCTTACACATTAAAAAATTAATGTATTGAATTAATCATTTGAAAAAATTAATGTATTTCCTAAAAGTTGTAAAATTCTTTCTATTGCTTAGAATAAATAAAATCTAAAATCTAAATGTTTTCTCAGAAATTAAATTGCTGTCTAATAATATTTCAATATGATACCAGATATTTTATAATTTTTTTTAAATATTATTCCTTTTTTATAATATATATATGAAAACAAAAATTGAATTTTAGTAATCCAAAAACATTTTACTAAAGAAAATCTCAATTACAAAATGTTTTAAAATTTTCTTTCTAACACAGTCTGTAAATAGACAAAATATTCATATTTTACATAAGTATAAACTTTTTTATAACAAAAACGTCAATGAAACAGTGTAGAAATTTCGAAGAAATTGTTAAAAATATTAATGGAACATTATTAAGTCTTCTATAAGGTGAATATAACTTTCAGAATAGAGATTAAATTTTGTAACGAAAAATGTAAGATAAAATTAGCTTTCAGTAAAGTAAAAATACTCAGTCTGTCAGAAATACTTATTTATGTGATACTTATGAAATGTTTTAGATAAATAAAAGAGAATTTGCTAAGAAATACTTAATAAAGTATTAATAATAAATTATGTTATTAGTTCTAAATATTTCATCAAAATGGGTATTCTTGTAAAAAACACAAATTAAGTTTTTCGAGTTACATATGATTCATACCGTAAAAGGGGGATATTAGTTTCTAAAATACCTATATATTTAAAATTTTGTCTTATATAAGTAGTATTTATGGTAAGTAAACATTGATACACAGTTTTGCTTCAGTATAATTTTTAAACATAAAGTTAAAAGTAAAAGAAATTGGTTGTTTAAGTTATGCACTGCAAGCTTTGGGGTCTGAAGACTGAGCGTCATAAAAACATTCCACATAAAATTACCCACTAGAAATAAACTTCCCAAATTTTCAATACCTGCCTTATAGGTCTTCTAGACCCCAATAAAATGCATTTCCAAAATTGTCTCTGAACATTTTTCTCAGAAAAGAAACTTTTAATTTATTCGGGCTACAGAGATCATGTGCATACACATTTTGCATTTTTATTTAGTATTTGAGGGCTGTTGGAGAAAAGAATCTGTCAAAAATACGTCATTATTTGATTAAAATGACGAAATATACAGATGAGATTTAAGATTTTACTTTTGTGAGTCTTATATTTGTGCTTTCGGAATGCTAACAAAAAAGATTTCCAGTCCAAAATACTTTAAAAAATAATATTTCAAAGAATTAAAAAAAATTAAACTTTTAATACGGTATATTTGGTACAAGTTTTCTATTAGCCGTAATTTTGTTGGTATTTGGCCGAGAAAAGTTTGTACTGGTACTCCGAGGACAGGTGCAAGTTCTCTATATAACTGTGGGTAGCACTTGTCCTCGCGAGTTAAGGAATACAGTTAGATGACACAAATTTTAGTGTCATAAATTTTATGTTTCTATGTTTCATGCAAGAGCATTATACACTAGCATATAGCCCTTGATATGATTGGATCATTAACAATTTTAGAATTGTAAAGTAACCTATGAGGTAGATTAAAAATGGTTTGTTTTACGGCTGAAAATTATCTGGTACACGCTCAATAGTTTGTTTATATTCATTTTCCTCTAAAGTCTCCCAATCCTGTGAATGCAGTTTAGAATCAAGTTGAATTGATTTAGAAAAATAATTCAAAGTTTTTTTAGCTACATCAAAATTATCCTTAAGTATTTGCCACAGCAATTAATGGAAATAAAAGAATAAAACTATCATTTCCACTACACCCTGGAGGTATATAGAATCATTGTTAATACCGGTGATAAAATTTTCATCGTAAACAAAAATTAATCGACAATTAAATTTCAAGTTATCACATATATACCTCATGTATTATTTAGATAAATATAAAAGAAAAGTATTTACGTAATATCTAAGATCAGGAATAAAATGTATGAAAATAATTCAGACGATATTTAAATAATTTAAAATATGAAATGTTTAAATGATATGGTTAAAGGTATGACTTCATAATGCTAGAACAAAAAATTTATTTAACCTCTTTATTATGTCGTAAGTTGACACATTTAATCACCTGCTCTTAACCGGGGAATATACGGCCTGAAATAATGACATTAAACGCTCAAAAAGGTTGAAGAGGGGATTTCGATAGCTTTAAATACTAAATTGTTATAAATATGAAGCATATTTATAACAATTTAGTTTAGTAGCGGATCTATAGTTTAGGAGCAGATAAACTTTACTTGCTTTGATTTTTTAGGTCCCTAACTCATCAAAAATCCAATATGGATCATCCATTTCTTATCCATTCCAAATCCAACCGCTGCAGAAATTTGAAGACAGACGGACAAATAACTTAGACTGTTATTATATAAAATATTCTTATTATAAAACTATCGTTAAAAATTGAAAATTGAAAATAAAATTAAAATCTTCACAACTCTTGTTTTTAAATGTTAACTACAATATAAAATCAGTCAAATTTTACAAGAAAATATCATGCACATTATATAGAAAAGGGGTGTCACTAAGATGTATAATAAATTTTGTTCGAGTCAGCAATTGAGTGAATATTTTATTGACATTTGCTCGCACGAACACATTTCTTTGCATCAGCATTTATTTCCCCCTGTCCGTGTTTACTCAGATACATTTGAAACTGAGCACATTCTAAGAGGAATGAAACTTCCCCCCATTATAAACATCGAGAGATATGAAAAGGAAGGAATCTTAAAACTCGATACTCTTCGAGAAGGTGATTCGGAAGAGAGGCTTAGTAAAATGTATTTCAACGGCATCGGAAGATTCTTCGGTTTCCCAAAAAGTTATGAGACTCCGTTAAAAGGAATGGAGCCGTCGTTAAGCATTTATTGCCCTCGGTGTCCCACACATATGGATACAAAGCAAAAGCATAAATTTCGGCTTTCGGAACGAAGTACACATAGTGCAGATTTGTGAAATGTGCAATAAATAACTGCATGCCCATTTATTTTTTTTTTCGAAAAGTAATATGCCTCATTCTCAAAACAGGTGGGTGTTCGTAAAGAATATTCTTGGTTATCCGTAGTGTTTTGAAAATGTTTTATGGCCATATATCTGTATCAATGGATATGGTCATAATTTTCAAGCAGAAGGTAAAAGTAACGAAGGCGCGTGTCATCACGAGTTAAGAAATACAGAAGGATGACACAAATTTTAGTTACATAAATTTTATGTTTGCATGTTTCATAGAAGAGAATTATACACTAGCATATAGCCCGTGATATGATAGGATCAAAAAAAATTTTAATTTTTCAGATTTCTAAAATAACCTATGACGCAGATAAAGAAATGGGTTTTTTTGGTGAGAATTAGTCTTTTACACGCTCAATAATTTGTTTATCTTCATTTTCCTCTAAAGTCTCATTATTTGGTAAATGAAGTTTAGTATCACGTTGAATTCATTTAGAAATATAATCCAAAGTTTTCTTAGGTTTGTCGAAATTATCGTTAAATTCTACCCAATTTTTTTTGCCACAGAAATTAATGGAAAAAAGGAATGAAACTATCATTTTCACTACACCTTGGAGGTAGATAAAATTTGTTGTTAATACCGGTAATAAAATTTTCATTCCAACAAAAAAATTCGATGATTAAATTTAAATTATCACATATGTACATAATCTATTATTTACACGAAATATAAAAGGAAATTATTTACGTAATATCTAAGATCAGTGATAAAAAGTATGAAAATAATGCAGACGATATTTAAATAATTTAAAATATTAAGTGTTTAAATGAGAGGGTTAAAGGAATGACCTCGCAATGTTAGAAAAAAAATATTATTTTTACCTATTTATTATGTAATACTTTTAATTGCCTGCTCTTAACCGGGGAAATCAGGGCTTGAAATAATGACATTAAACACTCGAAAAGGGGAGGTAAGGAGTGGATTTCGAACGTTTTAAAGACGAAATTATCTCTTTTATGATATGAAGCATATTTATACAAATTTGTTTAAGAACTCAATAGTTAGTTTAAGAGAAGCTAAACATTAATTTCTTTTAATTTTGCTAATCCTAACTCTTCAAAAATCCAATATGCACCATCTATTCCTTATCCATTCTAGGATAAACCGATGCCGAAATTCGAAGACAGGCGGAGAGATAACTTAGGCTGTTATTATATAAGGTATTCTTATTATAAAACTATCTTCAAAAATTGAAAATTGAAATTAAAATCTTCTCAACTCGACTTTTTAAATGTTAACTACGATATAAAAATCAGTCAAATTTTACAAGAAAATACCATGCACATAATATAGAAAAGGGGTGTCTGTAAGATGTATAATAAATTTTGTTCGAGTCAGCAATTGAGTGAATATTTTATTGACATTTGCTCGCACGAACACATTTCTTTGCATCAGCATTTATTCCCCCCTGTCCGTGTTTACTCAGATACATTTGAAACTGAGCACAATCTAAGAGGAATGAAACTTCCCCCCATTATAAACATCTCAGAGATATGAAAAGGAAGGAATCTTAAAACTCGATACTCTTCGAGAAGGTGATTCGGAAGAGAGGCTTAGTAAAATGTATTTCCACGGCATCGGAAGATTCTTCGGTTTCCCAAAAAGTTATGAGACACCGTTAAAAGGAATAGAGCCGTCGTTAAGCATTTATTGCTCTCGGTGTCCCACACATATGGATACAAAGCAAAAGCATAAATTTCGGCTTTTGGAACGAAGTACACATAGTGCAGATTTGTGAAATGTGCAATAAATAACTGCATGCCCATTTAATTTTTTTTTCGAAAAGTAATATGCCTCATTCTCAAAACAGGTGGGTGTTTGTAAAGAATATTCTTGGTTATCCGTAGTGTTTGGAAAATGTTTTATGGCCATATATCGGTGACAATGGATATGGTCATAATTTTCGAGCAGAAATAACAGTGAAATTTTTAAAGGGTATTTAAAATAAGTCTAAACTTTTATTACTTAAGTGACTTTAAAAAAGTTTAGAAATATATGTTTTTTTATTGTACAGGTCTACACCTTATGATAATATTTTCCACATCTATCTATTGCTTTTGTTTAGTGAATACAATAAACTTAATTATATTAAAGCAATATAGAACCGTTAAAAAATGATATAAATGAATGTTTTAATCCTTGAGGAACCACGATTTTAAATGTAACATAAGAACGCACGCTGAGCTCCAGAGGCCCGGTACAAATTTTCTCAGCCAAATATGAACACAATTGAATAGAAAATGTATATTACCATAAAATACTTTATTAAACATTTAAAATATATTTAGGATTATTTGAAATGTTAATTTAACTTTCAAAAGTATTTTGGGCTGTAGATCTTTCTTATTAGAATTTCAAAAGCACACCAAAGACTCACACAAGTTAAAAGCTTAAATGAAAGCTTTATATTCCATTTTTACATTTCATCATTTTACTTAAATAACAATGAATTTTTGTCAGCATTTCTCCTCAGACCACAAGCGCTAAATAAAAATGAAATAATGTATGACTTTATACTTGGTATCAGGAGCCCAATTAAATTAAAAGTATCTCTTTTTGAGAAAAATATTCAAAGAAAATTGGTGAAATGCATGTTTTGGGGTCTAGAAGACCTATAAGACAGTTACTGAAAATTTAGGATGTTTGTTTATCTTGATGATTTTTAAGGAATGTTTTTATAACACTCGGACCTTCCTCGAGGGTTAAATATGTATATTCAATGTATTAAATACAGACTTGAACATTAGTTTTTCTCTAATGTTTTAAATTTATTTTAGTCAACTAAAACAAATCCATATTAAAATATTGTTAAATATAATTATCATATAAAAAATCAAATATAAATTATAAATTAATTTAGATATTATGCCAACAATAAAAACATTTGGTTTTCATTCGAAATTGTAAAATAAAATATACAAATTAGAATAAAATACTAAAGGGTTACTAAACTCTAAGTAATAAGGACTTACTTGTTAACTAAACGTTAAGGCAATATTATAGGTTTATATCTTGTTTAGTGTTTTTTAGAGGAAAACAATAACATTCTTGCATACGACAGCTAATTAGACCGTAATCTAATGCTAATTACAAATGGTATGGTTTCCATGCCATTATTGGTATAATTCATAGATTCCGGTGAAAAATTTAGTATTACAGTTTAGTCACTATCCGGTAACGAAAAGTTTAAATTGAAGTTTAATAAATATTAAAACAACACTGATTCTGATTTCTTCTGACACCGACACAGTATTCTGATTTCTTTATCTATTTTGTAATTATAAATTTAAAAATATTCTTCCGCATTTTGTACATCTACCTAGTTGTTATGGTAAATGCTTTCTCTTGTTAATTTCATGTAGAACATAGAAATATTCCATGTCTAGTTTTCGCTCGAAATTCATCCACCTCACTTTCTTTTTTTAATCTTCTCAACATTTGTTCATAGGATTACTTGAGGGCATAAAGAAATCGCATTTCGACACTCTGAAAATTTAATTTATATCTGAGTTGTTGAAAAAAAAAGAAACTCTTACACCACGATAATCCGCAGTCTACACAATTTACTGCCTGCTAACCTCTTCCCAAGAGCGTGTTTTTATTGCTACATCTTAGTTTTTACTCACTGACCCTTCATGAATATTTATGAGTTAGCATAAATTGTTAAAAATAAGGAATGAAGCCGTAAAAAAATCATTGGAAAGGAAGTATTTTAACACGCTCAGTTTTTTTTTTTCTGGACCATGTAAAGTAATTTTCCCTTTGGTTCTTTTTGACCAGGAAATGTTTTTATAACAAATTTCAAATAATGGATTAAAAAGGTATTTTAGAAATCATCGTTGTAGAAGTGCAGAATTTGATTCTCCTCATATAAAAAAATTAGTAGTATGCTGAGTAATTGAAATAGCTAAAATTTCTTTTCTATTTAATTAGATAAGATTAGAAAATTATTAAAAATTATTGTATTGTACAGGTATAATTAGTATACTTTTTATTATCATATTTTCCACACGTGTCTATGATTTATGTTTACTGAATACAACCACTCTGATTATATTAAAGCAAAATGCAACCTTTAAAAATTAATATTAATGAATGTTTTTACCTTTTAATGTGTATATTGAATCAATTAAATACAGAATTGAACATTATCAATTTCTCCAATGTTTTAAGTTTATTTTGTTCCATTAAAATAAATGAATATTAAAATATTGTTAATATGTTTATCATATAAAAAATCAAATATAAATTATAAAGTAATTCAGATATTATGCCGACAGTAAAAATATTTAATTTTTAGTCGAAATGTAAAATAAAATACAGAAATTAGAATAAAATACTAAGCATTAAGGCAATATTATAGGTTTATCCTTTTCGTTTAGTGTTATTTAGAAAAAAAAATGTAACATTCTTGCCATGCGACAGCTAATTAGACCGGGATCTACTGCTTATTGCAATTACTACTTATTAAAGTATACTGCTTATTACTGCTTATTAATCTATGATTCCATGTCAGCATTGGAGTAATTTCCATCAATTCCAGTGTCAAAGATTAGTATTCTATGGTTCAGTCATAATCCAGTAGCAATACTTTTAAATTGAAGTTAGTTAATAAATATAAAACAACACATAATTGTAAAAATGTTTTCTATGTACAGAAATATGCTGATTTATTTTATCTACTACGTAATTATAAATTTAAGAAATATTCTTCGTATACGCTACTTGGATGTTATCGTAAATGTATTTCTCTTGTTAATTGCATGTAGAACATAGAAATATAACATGTATAGTTTTCGCTCGAAATTCATCCACCTCACTTTCTTTTTTTAATCTTCTCAACATTTGTTCATAGGATTACTTGAGGGTATAAAGAAATCGCATTTCGACACTCTGAAAATTTAATTTATATCTGAGTTGTTGAAAAAAAAGAAACTCTTACACAATTTATTGCCTGCTAACCTCTTCCCAAGAGCTTGTTTTTATTGCTACATCTTAGTTTTTACTCACTGACCTTTCATGAATATTTATGAGTTAGCATAAGTTGTTAAAAATAAGGAATGAAGCTGTAAAAAAATCATTGGAAAGGAAGTATTTTAACACGCTCAGTTGCATTTTTTTCTGGATAATGTAAAGTAATTTTCCCTTTGGTTCTTTATGACCAGGAAATGTTTTTATAACAAATTTCAAATAATGGATTAAAAAGGTATTTTAGAAATCATCGTTGTAGAAGTGCAGAATTTGATTCTCCTCATATAAAAAAATTAGTAGTATGCTGAGTAATTGAAATAGCTAAAATTTCTTTTCTATTTAATTAGATAAGATTAGAAAATTTTAAATCTTAATTCTTTTATTGTACAGGTATAATTAGTATACTTTTTATTATCATATTTTCCACACGTGTCTATGATTTATGTTTACTGAATACAACCACTCTGATTATATTAAAGCAAAATGCAACCTTTAAAAATTAATATTAATGAATGTTTTTACCTTTTAATGTGTATATTGAATCAATTAAATACAGAATTGAACATTATCATTTTCTCCAATGTTTTAAATTTACTTTGTTCCATTAAAATAAATGATTATTAAAATATTGTTAAATATATTTATCATATAAAAAATCAAATATAAATTATAAAGTAATTCAGATATTATGCCGACAGTAAAAATATTTAATTTTTCGTCGAAATGTAAAATAAAACACAGAAATTAGAATAATATACTAAGCATTAAGGCAATATTATAGGTTTATTCTTATCGTTTAGTGTTATTTAGAAAAAAATGTAACATTCTTGCCATGCGACAGCTAATTAGATCGGGATCTACTGCTTATTGCAATTAATACTTATTAAAGTATACTGCTTATTACAGCTTATTAATCTATGATTCCATGTCAGCATTGGAGTAATTTTCATCAATTCCAGTGTCAAA
>CM063510.1:127389214-127429214 GCA_032207245.1 Pardosa pseudoannulata
AATTTCACCTCAAATACTGAGAGAAATTACGAAGACAGCTGTTTTGCGGCTGCGAGCAAGCAATAATTTTAATGTAAAAAAAATTCAGAGGTTTGTAAAAGCCATTCTTTACTCACTTTTAAGTCGTTCACACTTTTAAAATGTTATTGAGCATATAATATTGCAAAAAGAGGTTTTTCTGTTACTTGTTACAAAATTCATAATTACATAACTTTTACTTCCTAATACATAGCACAGGGGAAGTACTAGAATCGTGTAAGAATTTTATTTTTTATTTATTTTTATAACTAACAGTTAATGTAGTAATGTAAGTTGTTTACCCAGGAAAACAGCAAGTTTGTTTTAATTTAGAAATTCAGATAATTTAAATTTTAAACTATTTAGCTTAAAATGAATAGTTTATGTAATTCCACTTCAAATACTGAGAGAAATTACGAAGACAGCTGTTTTGCTGCTGCGAGCAAGTAATAACCCCAATGTGAGAAATTTCAGAGCTTTGTAAAAACCATTGAGTTCACTAAATTTTTTAAGTCATTCGCAAAGTTTAAAATGTTGTTGAGCATATAATATTACAAAAAAGGTTTTCAAGTTACTTGTTACAAAATTCATAATTACATAATTTTTACTTCCTAATACAAAGCACAGGTAAAGTACTGACATCGTGTAAGAATTTTATTTTTATTTATTTTTATAACTAACAAGTATTGTAGTAATTGAAGTTGTTTGACCAGGAAAATAACAAGTTTATTTTAATGTATAAATTCAGAAAATTTAAATTTTAAACTATTTAGCATAAAATGTATAGTTGATGTAATTTCACCGTAAATACTGAGAGAAATTACGAAGACAGATGTTTTGATGTTGTGAGCAAGTAATAATCCCAATGTGAGAAATCTCAGAACTTTGTAAAAAACTTTGAGTTCACTAAATATGTTTTGTATATATAGCATATAATATTACAAAAAAGTTTTTTCTGTTACTTGTTACAAAATTCATAATTACATAATTTTTAATTCCTAATACATAGTATAGGGAAAGTTTTGTCATCGTGTAAGAATTTGACCACCAGATTTTGATAGGTTTCGGAAAGAGGTTAACGATTCAAAATATATTTTCAATGGAACAGACAGTTCGGGTGTATTCTGAAATCTTGTGTGCATTTTTCTATTATATTTTCATATTTTCACTTGCTTTATTTTTTAAACGGATCTGCTTCACAAGTTATCTTAAGCTTAAAAATAATGCATTACCCAATATTTTTTACTATATATTATAATATTTTAACATTAATAAGAATATTATATTCATATAAACGAGAAATAGGACAAAAATTTTAAAATATTTTGCATTTTTTATCATCCGTACGATTTTTACAAACTTAGGATAAATTAGTTAAAAAAATAAAAGCTTAATATGAATCTGGATTTATTTGTTTTGTTTCAAATAAATATTTTCAAACTATTAAGTGATAAAAATAGGACTTATTTTTTAAAGACCAAGATATGCTATTATTGTATGCTAACTATATATTAACACTAGATTTACGAGCCGAGCCAATTTGACTCATTAAACATTTAATCACTATATATATCTCTAAAACTTTAATATCACTTTTTAAAAATATACGTTGATTTTTAGTGAAGTAATAAAATATATGTAAACTTTCATTCCTCTTCCCCGCAGACCCCTTCATTTCGCATTACCATATGTGGTATACCTGTTTTCACGGTTGTGCGCCAATTTGACTCATAGAATGGTTTAACAGTTAATCGCATAACATGGAATTTATTGGTCCTATCATGCCTAGAAACCAGTCAAGATTTTATTTTCCAAATGGCTGAAGAGTTAAGAAGTAAATATAGAGAAGTCGAGAACACTTCCATTCCAATGACAGATATTCATGCTACTGACACACAGAAGAATTGTCAAGTTCAACAATCATGCAAAAGAAACAGATGTAGAAACCATTGTGCTAAATGTCATAGAAATATTTGCGAAAAATGTGTTTCAAAAAACAGATTTTGTATTTTAAAAATTTTTTTCCATGAATTATTTGATAGTAAAAATTTTTTTTCAATTAATTTGAAACTATTTTGTTTGAAAAAGCTTCAGCTTTCTTGTATGAGTCAAATTGGCTCACTTCAGTAAAAATAGGCATATGATCAACATCCGTAAATTTAGTATTAAAAACTTCTATAATTCTGATTTCTAATATTTTAAGCCAGGTATATTTTTGAATTCACATAATATCTTTATCTTACAAAAACTTTTATTTTCTTATAATGACACTTCTGATTTAAAAAAATATATAATTCTTCCTAAGTAAATTGCTAGAAATAAAAGAAATGCTTCAACTAAAATTTCTGAAATCCTGATTTCTTTTCAACCTGGCTAAAAAAAATTTACATAGAAATGCTTTTAAAGAAAACATAAATGAGATATTGAGTTTCTTAAGTTCGAATCAAAATGTTTGTGTTTATGCAATCAAATAAGTTCCCTAAAGACAATAAGTTTTAAGATTTTCACTTTCAAACTCATATACACAAAAAGCATAAAAATGCGCTAATGTGGAAATAATTTTTAAAAGCTATTTTGCATAAAGAAAAACCAACGAAATTCCTGATTCTAATCGTCAGGATATATTGTACGTTTAAACTTCTTATAATTAAAGATTCTGTTTACTATCATTAAGATTTTGTTGTTTAATTCATGGCAATAGTTTTCATGACAAACATAAAATTTTTCAGTTTAAATTTCAACACGTTATCTGTTCAACCTATCTATTTCCACAATTATGCATCAAAACTTAATGAACGTAGAATCGTTTGAAATCTGTAACGTGTTCTATCAGCTAATCGTTGCATATTGGATGCGACAGTAACCCGTCATTGGCATAAATTGCCAATGGCATTTCGTATTCCATACTTTGAAAATCGGAGGGCAACTTAGTAAATAGATTACGGTAAGCCAATCTAATAGAGATTTAAGGATATATTTGATTATTCATTGTAATTAAATTACTTTAGCAAGCATGTCTATTTCTTAAAAGGTTTAGGAGATCCTTTAATCATGAAGAATTACCTTAATATCATTATTAGGCACTCACCTAAATAATTAAACGTTATGCAAGATATTAATTATATTATACTTCTTAAGAAATATATTTAAAGCATGTTGTCTGTTCGGAAAAATGTATATTCAAAAGAACTGATATCAAGGACAGATTTAAAATCTTAATAAAGAAAGTAATTATTACATAAACTAATGCTGTTATTTCATATTCAAACATTTAAAATATACTGAATATTAAAATGATCTACTTCAATTTATGTACAAAAAATGGCAATATACAAAATATTTACCATAAAAGCTGAAAACACCTATAAAATTTTAATTTTTATTTAAATTATGAAATCTCTGCAACTTTACACAAACCGCAACTTAGTATATATTAAGTATTGATATGTAAATAATTCAGCTTTTTTATAAGTATCTTTTCTCATGTTAATAAGAGTTAGAGAGAAAACGAGGTGCATTTATACATAAAGAATCCATAAATTTATATTAACACTAATATAATATAAATATGGTAAAACAAAACTAAGGAAAATCTTCCATTTAAAGATGTGAACAGTGTTATATTCCATTAAACTTCAACCAACTATATCCTGCTCATTATTTTTAATCACCTGAAGTGCCTATTTTTTTTCTTAAAACGAAATAAATTTCTGATTCTAATCGTCATGATGTATTATACATTTAAATTTCTTATGATTAAATATTCTGTTTACTATCTTTAAGAATCTGTTGTTCAATTCGTGGCAATGTATTACATAGCAAAGATAAAATTTTTCAGTTTAGTTTCATAACGTTAATTGTTTAACCTCTCTATTTCCACAATTAGGCATCAAAACGTAATGAATTTAGAATCTTTTGAAATCTGTAATGTGTTCTATCGGTTAATCATTGCATATTGGTAGCGACAGTAACCCGTCATTGGCATAAATTGCCAATGGCATATCGCATTCCATACTTTGAAAATCGGAGGGCAACTTAGTTAATAGATAGATTACGGTAAGCCAATCTAATAGAGATTTAAGGATATATTTGATTATTCATTGTAATTAAATAACTTTAGCAAGCATGTCTATTTCGTAAACGGTTTAGGAGATCCTTTAATCATGAAGAATTACCTTAATATCATTACGAGGCACTCATCTAAATAATTAACCGTTATGCAAGAAATTAATTATATTATACTTCTTAAAAAACATATTTAAAGCATGTTGTCTGTTCGGAATGTATATTCAAAAGAACTGATGTCAATGACAGATTAAAAATCTTAATAAATAAAGTGATTATTACTTAAACTAATGCTGTTGTTTCATACTCAAACATTTTAAAATGTACTGAACATTAAAAGGATCTACTTCATTTTATGTACAGAAAATAGCAATATACAAAATATTTACCATAAAATATTAAAATCACCTATAAAAATTTAATTTATATTTAAATTGTGAAATGTTTACAATATTTTATAACCAACACCTTAGTATATAATGAGTATTGATATGTAAATAAATCAGCCCTTTTATAAGGATCTTTTCTTATGTTAATAAGAGTTAGAAAGAGAATGAGGTGCATTTATACATAAAGAAACCATAAATTTATAAAAATACAAATAGGATACAAATATAATAAAACAAAATTAATGTAAATTTACCATTTAAAGATGTCTTGTAGTCCTCGTTTATATTTGAGTATCAACCTGTGATCAAATGTATAGTGGGGATTTTATTTTGATTGCGTTGTGTAAAGTATTTTTGTTCTAAATTTAACCGCAGGTTCTGAGAAAATACAGACATAAATATGGAGATAAACTAAAAGCTAAATTAACAGCATTCGAAACTAGCTTAATATAAAAAAGTAAATATATTATAATATATATACATCTACGTACATACAAAACTGATGCTAATTTTCATAAATTAAGCTTTGTCAACATCTTCTAAATTAGTTCTGACATTTTTTTTTAATATTTAAGTAATTTTGTAAATAGAGAGAGGACCTAATCCCAATTTCAAAATGTATGTCAAAGGGGCTACCTTTGGAGAGTAAAGATGGTGTGCCCGGAACACTGCTGGTTGATGGGTATCTATGGATATTTCGTCCGTCTGGTCCGGGGTTTCCTCCTGAGTGTTTGGGGTGCGGCCGTGCTATTTGATGTAGGAACACTTCCCGTCGGACTTGGCTGGACTCTCGAACTCATTCCGTCAGACTTCTCTCCTCCTCTGGACTATCGAACACCTTTTGTCGGACTCTCTCCTAGTCTAGACAATCGAACACCTTCTGTCAGACTTCCGAACCTCTTCTGTCGAACTCCTCTCTTCGTCTCGACTATCGAACACTTTCTGTTCGACTCTCTCCTCGTCTTGACTCTCGAACACACCTTCTGTCGGACTCTCCTCTAGTCTCGACTATCGAACACCTTCTTTGGGACCTCCGAACATCATCTCAATTTTTAGATTTTTCATATTTATTTATTTCAACCTTGTCCACTCTTCCTTCTTATCGTCCAATCGGGATAGTTGTAAGAATCTCATTGGTCTGCTTAAACCCCGCCTTGAGACCGCCAATGTGAAAAACCTTATCCCTTTTAATTGGGCACTGTCCCTTAGGGACTCATAAATACTCCACAAAGGTACATTCTTATTTAATGTCAAGTACGGAGACGGGATTCTAATCTGGGACTGGGACAATATCCGTAAAATATAAATTTATGGCCCTCTGTCTCTTTACAAAGATGTGATGCGGTCAGATTTAGATGCCGAGCATTTTACTTGTTGTATGAATGAATCAATTATATTACTGATCTAAATCGCTTCATTACAAAAGATGCGTACAGTGTTATATTTGATTAAACTTTCACCAAATATATCCTTAACGTTATTTTTAATCAGTCAAATTACCTATCTTTTGATAAAACTAAATAAATTTCTGATTCTAATAGTCATGATGTATTGTACATTTAAAATTCTTATGGTAAAAGATTCTATTTACTATTTTATAGATTCTGTACTTTAATTCGTGGCAATATTTTTCATGGCAAAGGTAAAATTTTCAGTTCAAATTTCAGCACGTTATCTGTTCAACCTGTCTTTTTTCACAATTATGCATCAAAACTTAATGAATTTAGAACCGTTTGAAATCTGTAACGTGTTCTATCAGTTAATTGTTGCATATTGGATATGGCAGAAACCCGTCATTGGCATAAATTGCAAATGGCATATCGTATTCCATACTTTGAAAATCGGAGCGCAACTTAGTTAATAGATAGATTACGGTAAGCCAATCTAAAAGAGATTCAAGGGAATATGTAATTATTCATTGTAATTAAATTACTTTAGCAAGCATATCTATTTCGTAAAAGGTTTAAGTGCTTCTTTAATCATGAAGAATTACCTCAATATCATTACGAGGTTCTCATCTAAATAAATAACCGTTAGGCATGAAATGAATTATATCATACTTCTTAAGAAATATAGTTAAAGCATGCTGTCTGTTCGTAAAAATGTATATTCATCAGAACTCACACGAAGGACACATTTAAAATCTTAATAAAGAAAGTAATTATTACATAAACTAATTCAGTTATTTCATATTCAAACATTTAAAATATACTGAATGTTAAAAGGATCTACTTCATTTTACGTACACAAAATATAGCAATATACAACTTATTTCCCATAAAAGCTTAAAACTACTTATAAAAGTTTAAATATTTAAATTGTTAAATCTCTACAACTTTACAAAACCCACACCTTAGTATATAATAATTATTCATATGTAAATAATTCAATCATTTTATAAAGATCTTTTCTTATGTTAATAAGAGTTAGAGAGAGTGTGAGGTGTATTTATATATAAAGAATCCATAAATTTATATTAAAATCAATATAATACAAATAGGTAAAACAAATATAATGTATATCTTCCATTTAATGCTGCGTAAAATGTTGGATTTCATAAAACTTCCACCAAATATATTTATTCTCGTTATTTTTAATCACTTGAAGTACATTTTTTGCTCATTATTTTTAAAAAAATAATTTGTATTTTAGTTACTATTCTTGTATTAGTTATTCAGTATTTAATAACACATAGTTTACTAAATAAAAACATATAAACAAATATTTCCTCTTTTTACTAAAATAGTTATTTGATCATATCACTTATTTTCTTTGGGGAAATCATCCCACAGATTTTTATTTTAACATATTCCGTGAATTATCTGCTACAGCGATTATATCAAATTATCAAATCTCTCTCTCTCTCTCTCTCTCTATATATATATATATATATATATATATATATATATATATATATATATATATAAATATATATATATATCATCATCATCATAATATATATATTATACATTTGTATATTATATCGTTAGATAGCTATATATATATATGCACTATATATATATATATATATATATATATATATATATAGTTATATATATATATATATATATATATATATATATATAAATATATATATATATATATATATATATAATATATATATAATATTATATATTTATATAATATAGAAGTTTATATATATATATATATATCATCATCAGCAGCAGCAGCAGCATTGGCACGACAGCCCTTTGTGGTTGTGGGCCTTCCTTAGAAGCTTTTCCCAATCTGCCTTTCTCCCAGCAATTGATCTCCAGTTCTTTACCTTTAAGATGGCAAACTCTTCATCCACACAGTCTTTCCACCGTTTCTTAGGCTTTTCTTTTGGTTTTTTATTGGAAGGAAGTGCATTAAAGACCCTCAAAGTTGTTCGTTTTGGGCTTATTCTCATTATATGTCCTGCCCATCTCATTCTGTTCAGCTTTATAGATTTGATAACATCATCACTGCTATAGATCTTATATAATTCAAAATTATATATTTTTCTCCAGTTGTTATTTTCAAAGACAGCACCAAAGATGGTTCGCATTATCTTCCTTTCGAAGGTTGCCAACATCCTCTCTTATTTTCTTGTTAGGGTCCAAGTTTCCGAGGCATAAGTCAAAACTGTCTTGATCAATACCTTATACAGTAATATCTTTGTGTTTCTTTTTATCAAATAGGATTTCAGTAGTGATCTTAAACCAAAAAAAAACAGCGATTGGCTGCAGTAATTCTTTTTCTAATTTCAGAATGTATGTCATTTTGGCAGTTTATTTCTGATCCTAGGTAGGTAAAATTTTTTACAGATTCAAATTTAAAAGAATCTATTTCAAAGAATTTGGGAATGATTTCTATCTTACCACAATACATATATTTTGTTTTCTCCACATTCACTCTAAGATTCATTTTCCTAGCTGATCTCTCCAGTACCACGAAACTTTCACCCAGTGCTGTCTTAGATCTTGCCATAATGTCCAACTCATCGGCATATGCCGAAATATGTACTGATTTACTAAATATAGTTCCTGAAGTATCTAAGTTAGCATCTCTAATTACTTTTTCCAGAGCTATGTTAAACATAAGACATGCCAAAGTATCCCCTTGTCTAAATCCATTAGAAATTTTGAAAGAAGTAGATAGTTCCCCTTGAATTCGCACCATTGAAATAGGTTTCAGTAAGGGTGAGCTATACAAGTTTGATTAGTTTTGATGGAACATTAAAATCAAAAAGGTCCTTTAAAAGCTCAGTCCTATTAATACTATCATATGCTGCCCTGAAATCTACAATCAGATGATGGGTCTCTATTCCAAATTCTTTGCATTTCTCCAGAGTTTGTCTCAAGGCAAAGATTTGGTCAACTGTTGACCTTCCCCTTCGGAATCCACACTGATAATCCTCAATGACACAATCTACAATCGGGGATAGACGATCAAATAGGATGTTTGAGAAGATCTTATAGGCAACGCATAAGAGAATTATTCCTCTATAATTTTGACAGTTCAGTACGTCAGCTGTTTTGTGTATTGGACATACTTAAACTCCCTTCTGTTGGCAATATCTCTTTTTCCAAGATAAATAGAATAATTTGCCAGATGTTGTTTGCAATAGCATTTCCACCATATATATATATATATATATATATATATATATATATATATATATATATATATATATATATATATATATATATATATATATATATATATATATATATATATATATATATAGAGAGAGAGAGAGAGAGAGAGAGAGATTTTACATTAAAGAACACTAATATAGTTTTATCTAAAACATTTATATAATTATTTACACTTAAGTAAAATGGTAAATAAAAATATGTTTCTTCCTTTAACAGAAAAAAATGATATTTCTTGTAACTTATTTAACAGTAGCAAAAAAGTGTAAAAGTGTATAAAAGAGTATTTAAGGAAATGAATAACTCCGTATAGCGAGATAAAAAAAATAAATAATTTAGTCAAGCGTTAATTTTTTTATTATATGGTGCAAAGTAATTGCACTGAATAAATATATAAAAATGATTCGCTTTAACCAAAACCTTTATTTCTTATGAAAGAAAATATGTAAATTTTAGTAGAAGTATCATCTAAAAGTAATGAATATTTATGCATTGCAGGAATGAGATAAAAATTATTTTCCAAATACCAAAAAAAATTGTTTCAATATTCACTTTCGTAAAAGAGGTATTACTACGTAGATAAATTGTGTTTTGCTTATCTAAAAGAAGCCTCATTATTGCTAACTTTGTGCCTCAGAGCAGTCAGTGCGTGATAGGCAGTTTTTGCTTTAGTAGATGCGCATGTCCTAGCGTCGAAAGAAATTTATTTTTTGTGGCTATTCAAGATATTCGTATAACCACTTAGCTGTACCACTTAGCCACATTTCCTGTCAGATTTTGCACAAAAGCGCATAATTGATGAACAATTTTATTTTCAATTTGATGAGATACATTGAAATCAATGCATTTATTTATGTTATTCCTTTGTGTCATGTAGCTCTCGTTAAACTTATGTATTTTACCGGGGATCAATTATAATGGTTAATATTTGTTTAGTGTAAGACTAGAGTTATTTGTACTTTTTTGTGAAGATTATTTAAAATTTAAATTCACCTACAGGTTCTGAGAGACTACCGACTAATTTTTAAAACTAGTAAGCTAAAAGTTGCTAAAAAATATAATACTATATACACTTAAATAAATACTAAGTTGATAGTTTTAAATAAGAAAAGAACATTTATTGTTATACTATATATATGTATGTATGTATGTACATATATATATATATATATATATATATATATATATATATATATATATATATATATATATATATATATATATATATATATATATATAATATATATATATATATATATATATATATATATATATATATATATATATATATATATATATATATATATATATATATATATATATATATATATATATATATATATATATATATATATATATATATATATATATATATATATATATATATATATATATATATATATATATATATATATATATATATATATATATATATATATATATATATATATATATATATATATGATTTTATATATTATATATATATATATATATATATATATATATAATATCCAAAATATCAAAATATTCAGATACTAAACATTTACATAAAAAGAAGAGAGAGGACATGATTCCAAATTCAATTTTTATAAGAAGTACAGTTGTGGATCTGCAAATTGATGTGCATCTGCACGGCTGTGCAAGAGCTGTACGTTGGTCGGGAGCTCTACAGACTTGGAGATGGTCAAAATATGTAGACACCTTTGATTGTACTCTAGAAATGGTGGTACGGTAAAGAAGACTTCAGTTTCACTAATGGCCTGGGGCATTTTAAATAATTGGGATGTTTCTGTGAGGCTGAGACACTGGAACACTTTTTATAGCTGCGAGATGTCCTCCTTGCTACTTTCCGGAGTCTAACCGTGACCCAACTCAGCTCTCTAACTTCTCTCTCTCTTTTTTTCCTTATGTAAATCATTTTCATCTCTGTCCTTTCTCTTTACTCTTGCTCCAATCAGCAGAGATGTACATATTAATTGGTCTTCCTTTCCCTCCTTTAATCTGGAAACTTGTGGAAAACCTTACCGCTTCAAATTGGGCATTCCCGACTGCTCCACAAACTTACAGATATGTCTCTTAGGGACTCATAAATAATTCCACAAAGGTACATTCTTATTTACTGTCTTGAATCGAGACATGATTCTAATCTAGGTCTGTGATCAGAATCCCGCCCGAGAATCTCGCACATGACGAATACATACAATTAATTTTTATTGGTTCTATCTCCTTTACAAAAGATGTGATGAGGTCAGATTTAGATCCCAAGAAATTATCTTCCTTTTTATTTATATTAATTATATTAATTAGGATGATAAAAATCGCCAGACTTTGCTTTAACACTTTTATAGTCAAAATATTTTTATAATTCAAGTTCATTTTATTTTCATAAAGGTAATGAAAATAGGAAGAACACTTTTAGAGTTGGGTTATCCACTATTGTGAAACATAAGTACGTCTATAATTCTAGTAAATATTGGATATCTCTTTTCGAAAAATATCAGTAATAAAAAATTGAAATTATATTACAATATTAAAAGCAAGTTTCCGCATCAAAGTTGTAGATGAAATTGAAATATGTTCCTTAATCAATACCAAAATTCAGAATAATAATTGAAAATTATAGAACTTACGAATATAAAGCTTATCCTAAAGGCCTATAAACTTTAAAAATTGATATTATTACTATTAAACAACCTTTATAAATAAAAATCTTTTTAAAAATAATTATCATGTTTTAAATTTTTATGCTAAAGACAAATTTGTATTACTATGATGCACTCAAATTATACATAAAATTTAAATTCAAATTAATAATCCTTTAAATTAAATAGTATTTAAGAAAATAGCAAAAATTGCCATGATTAATGCAAAATATGACTTTATACCATAATGCCATCGTTAATATTTGTAGCTATAAATGCGATTCTCTTAGGAAATATTATATATATACACATACGTAAAACTAGTCCTAAATGTACATAACCTTTACAACTATATATTACAACTTTTAAACATTATCCTTACGTATGCATAAATCATAATTTGGAATACAGTATCTAACTCTTTATCATGCGTTACTTCCGCAGTAAGTGATAACTTGTTTAGGGTTTTAATGTATTTCTCTAAATTTTATATATCACTTGGTTAAATTACTTAACATGATACAGTATTTACGTATGAAAGCAACATTTTATTTTAAATAAAATATACTAATATTGCTTTAAATATATTAAGTCTTTGCAGTGTAGAATATGTTTAATCATAAACAAATATTAGTGTAAATGAGTGGAAAAAACTGTGATTTCAATAGAATGTTGAAAATAAGTTGTAAAAGAAAAGGAAGGATTATATATTTATATATATATATATATGTGTGTGTGTGTGTGTGTGTATATATGTCTAAATAAATATATATATATATATATATATATATATATATATATATATATATATATATATATATATATATATATATATATATATATATATATATACATATATATACATACATATACATATATATATACATATATATATACATATATACATATACATATATACATATATATATATATAGATATACATATATATATACATATATACATATATATATATACATATATATATATATATATATATATAAATATATATATATATATATATATATATATATATATATATATATATATATATATATATATATATATATATATATATATATATATATATATATATATATATATATATATATATATATATATATATATATACATATATATATATACATATATATATATATATATATATATATATATATATATACGTATATATATATATATATATATATATATATATATATATATATATATATATATATATATATATATATATATATATATATATATATATATATATATATATATATATATATATATATATATATATATATATATATATATATATATATATATATATATATATATATATATATATACATTTATATTGGGTTGGAAACTAAGTAATTGCGGATCTTTTTTAGAAAATCAAAGACAATTTTTTCATGGAACTGAATAACTTTATTCTGTAATCTATTGCAAATTTTGATCAATGACCTTTTGCCATCTTTCAGGAAGCATCATAATCCCACTTTCATAAAACTTCTGGTTTTTATTAGCAAAAAACTGAATCAAGTGCGATTTGACATCATCATCGTTATTGAAATTTTTACCATTCAAGGTGTTTTGTAAAGATCGAAACAAAAAGTAATCAGATGGTGCAAGATCAGGACTATATGGTGGATGTGGCAAAACATCCCAACCAAGCGCCACTAATTTTTGCCGTGTGACCATAGATGTGTGTGCCCTTGCATTGTTCCATTGTCCACAACACCTTTTCGATTTGCCAATTCGGGCCGCTTTTTTTCAACTGCATTTTTTAATTTCGTTAGTTGTTTAATGTAGACATCAGAATTGATTGTTCGGTTGGATGGTAAGAGTTCAAAGAAGACAATTCCTTTGTAATCCCACCAAACTGATAACAAAACCTTCTTTTGATGAATATCAGCTTTTGATGTTGTTTGAGTGTGTTCACCTGGCCTGCTCCACGATCTTTTCCGTTTGATATTGTTTTAGACAACCCTTTTTTCATTACCAGTTATCAGTCGTTTTAAAACTGGATCATTTTCATTACGTTTCTTTAGCAAATCGCAGCTGTTAATGCGTTGCGTTAATTGCGTTTCTTTCAGATCGTGAGGAACCCATATATCGAGTTTTTGAACACAGCCAAGTTGTTTTTAGTGATTTTCAATGCATGTATGTGATATATGAAGCTTCTCTGCAATCTCACGTGTTGTACTGTGACGATCCGAATCGATTATTGCTTTGATTTGGGCGTCATAAATTTCAACTGGACGACCAGAGCGTTTTTCATCTCTGAGTGAAAAATAACCATAACGAAATTTGGCAAACCACACATGTGATACACAAGAATATTTTATATTATTTTACATCACATGCGAGATAAAAGCTTGTAAAGCATTAGATATGTAGATCATATGTAATGTAAATAACATAAAAATGGTTAAAACACGTTAATAGTTTATATTAAATTTAAAAGATTCCTACTTATATTATGCTAAAAGACTTTGTGAGTTATAACTATATCCTGTTTATGGTTTTTCAGTATTTCAATATTTATATTATTTGGTGATTATATTATTTTAAAGTATTAAAATAATTTTTAGAAAAAAAAAGATCTTATTTTATGAAATAAATAACACTTTTAACATAAATAAAATCATCAGAAATTTTTTTTTCATGTAATTGTACTGAAGACCATTGTCTCTAAGAAGAAAATAAAACCACTCATTTCTATCAGCTTCTGTAAAAGGTTCCGCTATTTTAAAGTAATAAGTAATTTTAAAGTTATTCTTGAGTACACTTAATCATCTGTGTTTTACTTGTTGTTAAAAAACGCGCTTACGTAAGGATAATACCTTAAAATATTTTAGCTTTCAAAGCAATTATTTTCGTCTCTAAAAATAACACCGTAATTTATGCCTTAAAAAATAAGGAGAAGCGACATAGATTCCTTTTAAACGAACAACTCCTTTTAAATTGTTCGCAACAACGCCATACCGAAAGCATTTTGAGCAGTTCCAAATCCGATTTGTTTTAATTACGATCTCGGAGCTACCAAGATAAAATAACAGCAGAGTAAATGACTGTAAATACTGTTGTTGAATATTCATGACACAAAACTATTCGTAGTTAAGTTTGGGACTAAGATAAATTTGCTAAGATTCTGGCCTGTAAGGCCTTTTACGAAAGAGATAATTTGCGGGACAATACAGAGTTAAAAGAGATTGATTGTACTATCCGTAAATACGACAGAGTAACAATCAATGAAATTCCCGTTTTATCACATGCGCTCGTTAAGTATATTTAAAGATTTGAAAAGCTCATAGACTTTAGACTCTCTAAGAATTTAGGAAGCTTATCAGTCGTCTCGGTGCTTATTTTTATGGCGGCTATGCGGTAGATTGCTTTGGGTGTCTGCATCTCTGCATAGTTAGGATTATAGTATTTTGACTCTGAAAGTTGCATGATATAGTATCGTTATCTTTTTAAGTTTATACGAAGTTATGGAACGGAGTGAATGACTAGTTTTAAATCATGAGTGGTTAAATGAAACAAATATTAGAGTCACTCCTAAACTTCTGCTTACTCTAAATTGGGGTATAAGACCAAAGGCTGTAACTTTAAATCAAAGTCACAGCTGAGTTAGAAAAGGAAAAGAAGGGGTCACATATAGCAATTATAATTTCAACCTTTAGTTTAGAGAATATGGGTATAATGCCAACTTTAATTGTTCATATACATGGCATATCGTTGGAGGCTGGGACAGCTAACATAAAAAAAAAGTAGAATATGGAGGTGGATAATTTTGAAATCTTTAGAGGGTATAATTTTATATATATTACATCTAAATGAGTGCATATAATTTTATTATATAGAGAGTATGGCTTGTTCGGGATACTTCTTTAAAGTTATTAATTCAGTCTATAACTAAATATGGGCACTTTTCTTGGTATTTTCATAAGTATTACGCTTGATATTTCCTCTTGAAAAATTATAACTCGGTACTTATTTTTATGGCAGTTATGCAGTGATGTAGATTGCTTTGGTTGTCTGCAATTTCTGCGTAGTTAGAGGTATATATCAGTATTTTAACTATGCAATTTGCATGATATAGTATCGTTAGAAGTATGCTTGTTCGGATAAGACTGTAAAGCTATTATTTCAGTCTATAACTAAAAGTTAGTACTTTTCTTGGTATATTCATAAGTACTAGTCTTGATATTTCTTCTTGAGAAATTATAACTCTACTTATTTTTATGGCAGCTATGCGGTAAATTACTTTGGGTGTCTGTATTTCTGCATATTTAGAGGTATATATCTGTGTTTTGACAATGCATGTTGAATGATAAACTATCGTTATCTTTTTTAAATTTATACGGAGTTATGGACTAGTGATTGACTAGCTTTAAATCCTGAGGGATTAAATAATACAAATAATATGTTCTGCCCTAAAGTTCTGCTTACTCTAAAATGGGCAATAAGACCAAAGGCTGTAACTTTAAATCAAAGTCACAGCTGAGTTAGAAAAGGAAAAGAAGGGGTCACACATAGCAATTATAATTTCAACATTGAATTTCGGAAAGTATGAGTAGAATGCCAATTTTAGTTATCTATATTCATGAAATCTTTGGGGTGGCTGGGAAAGCTAAAGTTAAATAAAATAGAATATAAAGGGAGATAATTTTTAAAAACTTTAGAGATTACAATTTTGTATATATTACATCCAAATGAGTATATATAACTATATTATATACGGGTCACATTTATAAATTAAAATTTCAAACTTTAGTTTAGAAAAGTGTGGATGAAATGCCAATTTTAAATAACCAAATTCATGACTTTTTTGGGTTGCCTGGGAAGGCTAACATTAAAAGAAGAAAATATGAGGGGAGTTGATTTTGAAAAACTTTAGAGATAATAATTTTGTATTTATTACATCTAAATGTGTGCATATAACTATAATATATAGAGAGTATGGTATTTTTATGCTTGTTCGGTATACTACTGTAAAAATATTAGTTCATTCTATAACTAAATGTTGGCACTTATCTTGATATATTCATAAGTATCAAGCTTGATATTTCCTCTTGAAAATTTATAATTCGTACTTATTTTTATGGCACCTACGCGGTAGATTGCTTTGGGTGTCTGCATATCTACATAGTTAGAGGTATATGCGAGTATTTTGATTCTGCACGTTGCATGATATAGTATCGTTATTTTTTAAAGTTTGTACAGAGTTATGGAAGAGAATGAATAACTAACTTTAAATCATAAGTGGTTAAATGAAAGAAATACTAGATTTGGCCCTAAACTTCTGCTTACTCTAAATTGCGGTTTATGACCAAAGGCTGTAACTTTAAACCTACTTCCCAGCTGATTTAGGAAAGGAAAAGAAAGGGTCACACATAGCAATTGCAATTTTAACATTTAGTTTTATAAAATATGGGTGGAATGCCAATTTTAATTATTCATATTCATAGCGTCTGGGAAAGCTAACATTAAAAAATTTAGAATATGAAGGGACATAATTTTGAAACTCTTTAGAGATCATAATTGTACATATATAACACCTAAATGCGTGCATATAACTATATTAAATAGAATGGTATTTCTACGCTTGTTCGGGATATTACTGTAAAGCTATTAATTCAGTCTATAAATAAATGTTGGCTCTTCTCTTGGTATATTCATAAGTATCAGGCTTGGGATTTTCTTTAGAAAAATTATAACTCGGTACTTATTTTTATGGCAGTTATGAGATAGATTGCTTTGGGTGTCTACATTTCTGTATAGTTAGGGTATATGCGAGTATTCTAGCTATGCGCGTTGCATGATATAGTATAGTTATTTTTTTAAGTTTATACGGAGTTATGGAAGAGAGTGAATGACTAGCTTAAATCATGAGTGGTTAAATGAAGCAATTATTAGATTCTGCAATAAACTTCTGCTTACTCTAAATTGAGGAATAAGAGCAAAGGCTGTAATTTTAAATCTAAAACGTAAAATGATAGTATATACAGTTTAATATAATGTAGGCATAACGGTGAAAAATGATGACGGAGAGAAGAAAGAGTACCAAGAAATGAAGAGTAAACAGTGAGAGGTGTTTCGTGAAAACGAGCTATGGAGTGAGAATATACAGCATGGACTAATGGAGGAATTCAGATTAGTGGACAAGTAGAAGAGCAAGATTTTCAATGTTGAAAATGTGAAGAAATAGAGAACGTTTCTAAAGATATGTGGGATGGTTTCAGCAAATGCAATAATATCACCGAATTACAGATTGAGTATTGTACACCAATTGCTCAGATTGAATGATGTACACCAATTTCTCTGATTGAATGCTGTACACCAATTTCTCTGATTGAATGCTGTACACCAATTGCTCAGATTGGATGCTGTGCACCAATTGCTCAGATTGAGTGCTGTACACGATAATTACTACATTGAAAAGAAAAGTGAAGACTCGATGTAACGTTCACCCCTGTATGCTTATAATATGTTGTTATTATTGATATATATTACATTTGTTTTTGCGTCATAAAGAAAAAAGACAATCTAAAAGTGATATTTTTGAAGTTAGAAGTAAATTATAAATGTCAGAACGAACTTTTTAAAACATGTTATTTTTTAATTCTAATGACTATTTAATTCAGAGAAATAAAAAGATATTTTTCAACCTATTTGCTTTCTCACACTTTGCTTTATAGTAAAAAAAAAGTTTAACAACCCAAATAAAATGAATATTTTATTTATCACATCGCTTATATGATGCGTTAAAATTTTATCATTTATATTTTTGGAGTATTCCCAATTCCAGTTATGAGGGCCGTTTAGAAAACATTAAAACCTTGCTCTCTTTTAATCTATATAATAAAATGAATAATAAACTATGTATTATATTCAATAAATTTTAATTCAGATATGTAAAATTCAACATATTCAACATCATTCCTGCTATAATTTTTTTTATTAAACGTATCAGTCAAATTAAATACTTTCAGAATAAAGTTTTTTATAGATCTGGATAGTGCATTTTATACATTCTCTTCAATTTCTGAGAATATATATAGATCAATACAAGCTCGTTTAATTAATACGAATTAATAATTTCTTATAACACAAAAGTGGTTTCCTTATGACGAGCTTTATGTTTAATCTGACAAGTCTTAGTTCTGTTTCTTCTAGAGAGGTTGCCGCCGCTGGCCGATTGGTTAGGGCGCTGATCGTCGGTACCGGAGTTCGTGGGTTCGAATCTGACGATGGCAAGGATGTTCGCAGCCGTTCGGAATCGGCTTTAAGTAGTAGGTCCCAGTCTCATTAGCCCTCGTGTGCAAAACAGTAGCGCTCCAAACCAAACTAAACCTAGCGAGGTTTCCATACTTCTGATTTTGTAATTCATATTCATTTAGAGTTAAAAAACATACAATATCCAGTACTGTTTAGTTTTTATATAGATTTAGATAGGACTGTTTTGTATACATTCTATTTAATTTCTGAGATTCTATATCAGTCAGTATGATTTCATTTTATTTATATATGTTCTGATTTCCCATAACACAAAAGTGGTTTCCTTATGACTCAATTTATATTTAATTTGATTAGTCTTAGTTCTAGTTATCATAGCGAGGTTTCCATACTTAGGATTTTATGATTTCAATTCATTTTGAGTTACGGTATTCCTATAACGCGATAGGAATTAATCTCATTATACAGATTTGCCTATTTATTCATGCCAGGATTTTGACTCTGATACAGAGATCTTGGTACTTAAAGACATTTCTCTGTGTAAATGGGCTGCCATCCGGTATATGCGATTTGAGTATTTATCAATTATTTTGTTATGGCATAACTAATGAAAACTATCTATCAATAAGTAACCATAAGAGGAATATTACATGTATATTATTTAGCAGGGAACAAAAACAATTTAAGCTAATCCACATGTCTATAAATTTGTGAAATGGTTAAGAAACTTATCAAATAATTCAAAATATTTTTTTCTTAAATTTTCATGCGATCTTTCAATTTCAGTAACTGCTAGTATATGAAATACGCTAGTAGTTTTGATTTTGTGTTATAATTAGTGGTAAAATGTATAGACCAGTTAGCAAAATCGAGAAAATGCATTAAAACATCAAGGTACAAATTACTACTTAAAATAGATTTAAAGGAAACATTCTTTTTCGTGTTTTATTTCATCAAGTATCATTATTATTGAAATAAAAGTTACATTCCCTGAATAAAAGGCAGATATTTAGCATACCAAATTAGAAATAAGAAACACGAAAGATTCAAAATTCATGTATTTTGCCATTCTGAATCAGAAAGTATACAGAAATATCATTCTAATAAGTTTATTGCTATTATAATTGTTATTAATTGATAAAAATTTATTTTCAAATAAGAAATAAGAAACACGTAAGATTCAAAATTCATGTATTTTGCCATTCTGAATCAGAAATTATACAAAAATATCATTCTAATAAGTTTATTGATATTATAATTGTTATTATTTGATAAAAAATTATTTTGTTCTTTAAAGAATTTCTAATATGCAAGTCAACATTTCTACATCGAAAGATATATTAAAGTTACTCTTTCGTAATTAATATTTCTATCAAATTTATCGAAATTCCTTTATGAATGTTATCTTTAAATCTTATGTGATGTATATGATAAAACAGTTTTGCGGTGAGAAGATTTGAGTGTAGGTATAATTAGAGATCGACTCCTATTAAATGAATTAAATCCTAATTTTTAAATTTTAATTATTTTTTAAAATATAGTTATCGTTAATTAGACATAATAAGCGTAAGATAAAACTAAATAAGTTTTTGATTTGGTAATTATTTTAATTTGGGATCATGAGCCTAAAAATCAGATTCCAATAAAATCAAATTTAAAGATGAATGTTTCTTAGGAAAAATATTTAATTTTAATACTTTCATCCGTTGCCTAATGTAATCGTTAGAAACGCAGAAATATTTAATAAAATATTTTTATGTCACTAAAAAGCAGAGGGAACAAATGATTTTACGTGCTTTTCATGGCGCAACCTTCTTGCATCAAATGGATGAAAGCATTTAAATTTTCATTGCTACTGGCTAAACAAATAACTAACTAATATAGTTTTAAAGTGAATTTCTATTTCAAAACTCTCATTAATAATGAAGCACAAATTATTTTCAGTAGATGGAATTTAGAAGTTGTGCTGATTAATGCAAAAATAAGAGACTTAAAAGTTGACTGTATTATCATGTTTTTTATAAAATATCATATATATTGTTCTAGAAACTCATTTTACTACTTTTGTGGATGCTAATAATTTCTACTATTCAATTAAGTATTATTTCGTTCAAACATTTAAACCAATACTATTACTAAACACGATATGGGAATTTAATGTATTATTTTCTAATATTACTAACAATTATTAATTTAAATGCCTCTAAAAACAAGTATACCAAATACATGTAAAGTGAACTTTCGTATAATTTATTCTCACAGTATTATTAATTTCTACAATGTATTCCCTCTCTCACGTAATTTTCTTTAAAAAAAAACCACTTTAAGAACCTAAATGGCTTGAAATATTTATTTATCTCATCGCTTATTTAATGTGATTTAATGTGTAATTTTATCAATTATATTTTTGGAATTCATTCCTTTATTGATATTATAATTCTTATTATTCGATTAAAAATTATTTTCTTTTTTAAAGAATTTCTAATATGTAAGTCAACATTTCTACATCAATCTATATATTAACCTTACTCTTTGACGATTAATATTTCTATGGAATTTATAGAAATTTCTTTATAAATGTTATCTCTAAACCTTATGTGATATATATCAAAAAACATTTTTTCGGTGAGAAGATTTCAGAATAGGTATAATTTCAGAAAGACCCCTATTAACTGAAATAAATCATAATTTTTAAATTTTAATTATTTTTAAAATATAATTATAGTTAATTAGAAGTAATAAGTGTATAACTTAATAAGTTTTTGATTTGGTAATTATTTTAGTTTGGGATTATGAGCCCAAAAATCAGATTACCATAAAATCAAATTTAAAGACTATGTTTCATAGGAAAAATATTTAGTTTTAATACTTTAACCTGTTGCCTGGTGTAATCGTTAGAAACACAGAAATAGTTAATAAAATATTTTTATGTTATTTAAAACCAGAGGGAAAAAATGATTTTAAGTGTGCTTCATGACTCAACCACCTTGCATCAAATGGATGAAAGCATTTAAAGTTTCATTGCTACTGGTTAGATAAATAACTATATAATATAGTTTCAAAGTGAATTTCGTAAACATAGTTTTAAAGTGATTTTTTTCAAATAGTAAATATAGTTTTATTTTTCAAAATCTCATTAATAATGAAGCATAAATTATTTTTAATAGATGGAATTTAGAAGTTGTGCTATTAATGCAAAAATAAAAAACTTAAAAGTTGATTGTATTATCATGTTTTTTTATAAAATATCATATACCAAATATCATATATCTAGAAACTCATTTTACTATTTCTGTGTATGCTAATAATTTCTACTATTCAATTAAGTTTTATTTCCTACAAACATTTAAACCAATACTATTAATAAAAACGATATGTAAATTTAATGTACTATTTTCTAATATTACTAAAAATTATTAATTTAAATGTCTCTAAAAATGATTATACAAAATAAACGTAAAGTGAACATTCGTATAATTTTTTTCTACAGTATTATTAAATTCTACAACTTATTTTATTTCTCACGTGTTTTTTGTAAAAAAAAACCACTTTAACAGCCCAAATGTCTTGAAATATTTATTTCTCACATCGCTTATTTAATGTAATTTAATGTGTAATTTTATCAATTATATTTTTGGAATATCATTCTAATACGTTTATTAATATTATAATTCTTATTATTCAATTACAAATTATTTTCTTCTTTAAAGAATTTCTAATATGAAAATCCACATTCCTACATCACCTATATATTAACCTTACTCTTTGACAATTATTATTTTCATGGAATTTATAGAAATTACTTTATAAATGTAATCTCTAAATCTTATGTGATGTATATGAAAAAAAAGTTTTGAGGTGAGAAGATTTGAGAGTAGGAATAATTTAAGATTAACCTATTAAAAGAGTTAAACTATAATTTTTATATTTTAATTATTTTTTAAATATAATTATCGTTATTTAGACGTAAGAAGTGTATAACTAAATAAGTTTTTGATTTGGTAATTATTTTAATTTGGGATCATGAGCCTGAAAAATCAGATTCCAATAAAATCAAGTTTAGAGATGTATGTTTCTTAGTAAAAATGTTTAGTTTTACAACTTTCATTTGTCGACTGATGTAATCGTTAGAACCACAGAAATATTTAATAAAATGTTTTTATGTTATTAAAAACCAGAGGAAAAAAAAGGTTTTACGTTTATTTGTGGCGCAACCATCTTGCATCAAGTCGATGAAATTATTTAAATTTTCATTGCTTCTTTCTTAACTAATAACTGTATGTTATAGTTTTAAAGTGAATTTCGTAAACATAGTTTTAAAGTGAATATACGTTTCAAAATCTCATTAATAATGAAGCATAAGTTATTTTCAATAGATGGAATTTAGAAGTTATCATGTTTAATACAAAAATTAGAGACTTCAAAGTTGATTGTATTTTCCTAAAATATCATATATAGTTCTAGAAATTCATTTTACTACATTTGTAGATGCTAATAATTTCTACTATTCATTTAAGTCTTATTTTCTTCAAACATTTAAGCAATACTATTACTGAAAACAATATATTAACTTAGTATATAACTACATTCTAATACTACTTAAAATGGTTACTTTAAATGCCTCTAAAAACATTTATTCAAAATAGCGGTAAATTAAACTTTTGTATCACTTTCCCTGCAGAGTTATTAATTTATAAATAATGTTATATAACCATAACACAAACCGTAACTTTTACACGTTAATCCTGAAACAACAATTTTGAAATTTGATTCCATTTTAATGCTTTTCTTTAAAGTGTCGCATATTATGTATCATTCGAATACTTTTATTCATGCAATAGCTTTTACTATTCGATTAAAACTTATTCTCTTGCAAAACGTAAGTCAAAACTGTTACAGCAAACGATATATTACTTTAGAGGCATTTCAATTTCCAATGCCAATATCTAAAGAATACATATTAAACGGAATTCTACCATTTTCAAATTGAAACTAAGCCCCGTCAGCTCTAATGCGAATGCGTAGAACATATCCCAGTAGTTGGAGAGTCAATTCTGGATACACTTCGTGGATAATGCCTAACTGTGACGTTAATATCCAGAAAGGATCTAGATTCCTCTCTCCCGTGAGACTACTTTAAATACATGATATAAGTCTTTTGCATGCAAATACCTGAATAAATCTCTCGGCTGCTTGAATGGAATTTAACTCGTTTCATAAAAATTTATAGCCTTATTAGCAATTTTTAAGATTGCGTTAAACGTTTCTCTTTAATGTGATGACCAAAGTAGAAGAACATCTTATAATAGCAGTACGCAGTTTAATGAATCTATAAACTTAATTTTATTTCAAATCTTTCCAAATCCATTAAAGATAAAAATTTTAATTAATGTTTTGTTTTTATTTTTTCCTTTACACATTATTTTCATTCAACACATTCTAAGGCCGTGGTATACATATATATATATATATATATATATATATATATATTTACCACCTAAATCGAAATTTTTAATTGTATATGGTAAACAATTTAACATTTCTCACGATATCTGCAATTTATTAAAAACTTCGTGAAATAACAATGAAAATTAAGAAATGTTATGATGTCGTAACATGGTTCTAACTTAAAATTTAGATGTAAAAATAAGTAGACCTTATTCGGAAGCTTATGTTTCTTACTAAGACTAATTAGCACTAATTTGTTTCTAATTAGGACTTCATTTTTCTGCACATTTGAGGTTTCCTTCATGTGTCTTAATTTTATAGATTATATAAAACTGCAACATATTAAAACTATGCTTAATAAAAATTATTTTGAAAAATATAAAGAGAAATAAGTATAAAATTGTCTTACTTGGTACAACTTTGATATACCCCCCCCCAAAAAAAAAAAAAAAAAAAAAAATTACTCGCCAAATCTGGCACTCTCTACGGATTTTTAATGTTGCTGTTACTTATTTTGGTGTTGACAATTTAGGTTTTTTTCAGCTTTTAGGTTTTTCCTGTTGCCAAATTTAGTATTTTCTTGTATTTTTTTTTAAAGTTTTATGGCAACAAGTTTTGGATTTCATATATGTTTTACCTCCATTTCTTTATGAAATGATCAAGCGGATTTCTGACTTGCTGTATTTTGCTGCAAGTCTGGATGTATTTTCCAATTATATTTTTTTTCTATTAATTATTTTTATCTTTTAGCTTTCAATATGTTTCGTAAATCATGTTTAGCGACTAATGTTGATTGTTTCAATAAATTTATTGAAATTTGCTGCTGGGATAAATTGGGGGGAATTCAAAATTTCTGTATAAATAATTATTTTTATTAGATTGATAATTATTATTTACAATATTTGTTTACTATTACACATATCTGTAATATTTTAATAACTTCGTGAAATAACAATGAAAATTAATAAACGTAATGAAATCACAATATGGTTTTAACATAAAATTTAGATGAAAAAATAAGTAGACTTAATTAGGAAGCCAATTTTTTGCACATTTAGGGTTTTGACCAAAGTAGAAGAACATCTTATAATAGCAGTACCCGGTTTAATGAATCTATAAACTTAATTATTTTTCAAATCTTTACAAATCTATTTAAGAGAAAAATTTTAATTTTTAATTTGTATCTGCATGGTTTGTTTTTATTTTTTTTTCTTTACACATTATTTTCATTCAACACATTCTGAGGCCGTGGTATACATATATTTACCACCTAAATCAAAGATTTTAATTGTATATGGTAAACTATTTTATCATTTCTCATGATATCTGCTATTTATTAATACCTGCGGCAAATAACAATGAAAATTAATAAACGTCATGATGTTGCAACGTAGTTTAACATAAAAATTAGATGTAAAAATAAGTAGACATAATTCGGTAGCTTTATTTTTCCTATTAGGACAATTAGTACTAAATATTTCTAATTAGAAATTTTACTGCACATTTAGAGTTTTCTTCACTTTCATTCATTTTATAGATTATATATAGACTGAAGCATATAAAAACTATGTCTAATGAAAATTATTTTGAAAAACATAAAGAGAAATAAGTATAAAATTACCTTACTTTAATTATTATTTACAATATTCTTTTAATAATAAGCATGATATATGTAATATTTTTATAACTTCGTGAAATAACAATGAAAATTAATAAACGTTATGAAGTCATAATGTGGTTTTAACATAAAATTTAGATGAAAAAATAAGTAGAATTAAATAGGAAGAAACTTTTTTTGTACATTTAGGGTTTTTTTTCACTTTCATTCATTTTATAGATTATATATAGACTGCAGCATATTAAAACTAGGCTCAACGAAAATTATTTTGAAAAACATAAAGAAAAATAAGTATAAAATTGCCTTACTTTAATTATTATTTACAATATTATTTTAATAATACACATGATATTTGTAATATTTTAATAACTTCGTGAAATAACAATGAAGTCTTAATGTGGTTTTAACATAAAATTTAGATGAAAAAATAAGTAGAATTAAATAGGAATCCGATTTTTCTGTACATTTAGGATTTTCTTCACTTTTATTCATTTTATAGATTATATATGGACTGCAGCATATTAAAACTAGGCTTAATGAAAATTATTTTGAAAAACATGAAGAAAAATAAGTATAAAATTGCCTTACTTTAGTTATTATTTACAAAATTCTTTTAATATTACCAATTGCAAAATAAAAGTATACTGCCTGGAAAGAAGTTAAAATCAAATAATCTTAATAAAATGTTTAACTGAATTTATTTTCTTGAATCAATATTAATTTAAAAGTTACAAGAATAAAAAGTTTCAACACTCTACAGCTTAGTTTGGCAATATATATACATATGGATATATGTGCTCTTACAAAAAAGAATGAAAATTATCTCACGAATTGTCAAAATAAATATTTAAAGTTTCAATGCTTAAATTGCATCGTATGTGCATACAATGTACGTACAATTGTATATACTTACAAACTACCAAACACTGACCCAGATATGCTCACGTTTTTGCCCATGGTCATGAAAAGTTTCTGTCGATGTCAATCAAATTTAGATCTTGTTATCCTATGTTACCCTATGTTTCACTTTTAACTGAATGTTTTCAAAGAGCTTGGTTAAAACTTTCACCCTGTTTTTGGAATCCTTGAGTATAACTAAATCTGTCACAAACATGTTTGGGGACGACTGTTTTGTAGGGGTGTAGAAAAAAAAATCAACATGGGTTCTATAAGACAAAAAGTGTCAGAGACATCTGGGTGGGTCGGTCTAATGCTACTTGGTACTCACCAAGTACGAATGAGCACTGCTCTTTCAAATTAAGGAAAAAGTGTGCTTCTTTCGTTGTTAAGGAACACAGGTGAAAGTACGACTTTGCTCGAACGCACACGACACAACCTTCTTAGGGGCATTCATACACTCATTCATCCATCCGCAAGTCAGAATTTAGATCCAAACCAGAGACCGACTCATACCTATATTCAGAATCCCCAGATGTATAATTTGGTGTGAGAACTAGGAGGACATTGCAGTCAGGAGACATTTAACGTGCCCCAACAGCCATTAGCAACACGCCGATCTTTGGCCGAGACGAGGACAGAACTCGCCACCTTTTGGTTACGAGACTGACGCTCTATTAACCAGGCTATCGCTGCCCTTAGGAGACTTCTGAACTAGAACAATTTGTTGTATTATTCTATGCCATTTTCTTTATTATCTCTCTATATATACGGTTTAAATTTCTTGGAACCGTCAAATTTAACAAATACATTAATATAATTTACTATCTTTCAAGAAATAGAGCTTCTCTAAACTTATGCTAATGATTTCCCTTTCCTGCTCTTTCAAAACAGATTCTGCGATTTAAGTTCAATTGTGAGTGTTTACAAAGAAATATGACAGTTATTCTAAATTTTCGTAGTTTATTTAAAGCCGAGAATCTCAAAACAACTCAACTTTTGCACACTAAGTACGAGTCAAGACTTTTCAAAATTTTAATATTCACGTGCAACTTTGAATAATTCTATTTGAGCCTCTTTGAGGAGTGGAAGATAACGACTTAATCTTCTTAAACCGAATTGCTAGGTGTTATACTTATAAAAGTTTGAAATAACTTCTTTTCATTCCTACATTTTAACTGTTTCTTGTTCTAGAAATACTTCTTTTTAATAATAAGCTGTTTATGGATATTTTAGTTAACACTATGGATTAGGGTTAAGTATTATGGTATGGAAATAAAAGTGTATATTTAGGAAGAAACTGCCAAGATTTGTATAAACTATTTAAATATTTGATTGAATATAAAGTAGTAAAAATATCTTTTATGATTTTATAAAGCATACTTAAATGAAAATTATCAAACACCAATTTTAGTATTTTAAATTAAACAAACGTTATTATGCATGCTCACATTTTTACATTCGAATTTGTGATAAGTGTTAAGTCAAAAAGCGTGACTGTTTGGACAAATGTTTTTATGGAAACATTTTAAAGGGTTATATGACTCTTAAATTGACAAAAAATTCGATTTTTCAGAAAAATTATATGTGAAAAGGAATTTAATGTTGAACATTTTTAAAGCAGTCCGCTTACAAAATTCCAATCTTGAGAGGAGTTATAATTAAAAATGTGTCAGCTGTTTACTGCAAACAACTTTAACATAAATTTTTAACAATATAATTTTTATCCGACTGAAGCTAAATTTTCTAGTATATTTAAAAAAATATTTCTTTTGTAATCATAGTTTTTTAGTTTTGAAGGAAATAATTAATTTTTTCAAATGTTTTTTTAAGAATACATGTGTATTTTAAATATATATATATATAAATTTAGATTCTAAGTCATTTTAAGATATTGTAGTATGTTTCAAAACAAAAAGTTTGCCTTAAATATTATTATATTTTTAGTAATTATACGCGCTAGGCTTGATATAAATTTTGCTAACAACAAAGTGTCTCTTCAATAAAGCTTTCTAACAAAAATATATTTTATGCTTCAAAAATGAATAAGGTATGAGTATAAAGTTAATAATTTGTTCTAATTATATTTAAAAAATTATGTTTGTAATACATATGTTTTCAAGATATTAAAAGTCTAAAACAATAGTATTTTTTATATTATAGTAGAATATTTTTCAACTTTTAAGTGCCATGTGACAACTTGATACATTTTTAGACTGGTATTGTAACTGTTTAACAAGTAAAAATTATTTATATGAATTAACTGTCATCAATAGAAATTCAAATATAATGAGTCAAAATAAATTTAAGTAAGATAATCTAAAAAAAACTTTAGTGCAGGAATCTATAGTTATATAACATATTTTTACTTTTGAATACCAAATTATTGGTATTATTGTAAACTGAAACTCTAAAAAGGTCAAAATATAAAAGCTTTTTACCAGCTCGGTTTATCCTTCTAACCATTTCCAAATGAAAGAAAAATTCGAAATACGTATCTTGGATATTTTGAAAGGTATTTGCATACAGTCGAACGTAGCTAATTATGTCTTGAAAAATTCAAATTTTACAAATCCTCCTTGAGTTTTCTGAATAAAGTAATTGTAAAATTCCGTGTGTAATTTAAATAAAATTTAAAATGTTTTCATGACTCGAATACAGACAAGTCTAAAATTATGAAACATGTTTTCTACTAGAATCCAAGAGTTTTCATCAAGGTCTGCAAGGTCTTAAAGATGATGGTACAATTTGATTTTATTAGCCGAGCCTTCTATTTAAGAGATTTCTAACGAAAGCATAAAAATGACAACGAGTGGGAAAATAAACTGCTAAAAGAAGAAATAAATGGATAGTAGGAGGGATTCGTGAGTTTATGACACAAAAATCTAGGGAGAAGAAAGATTAGAGATAGAAAAACATATTTTTGTGACCAGGGACATCCGTACTCTGCATGAGGGTTGAAATGAATGCTTTTGTCAAACTGAGAGATTCACTCAAAACTTGGAGAACCAATCAAATTTCTAAAATACATTTGACGTAAATTTGACGTAAATACATTTTAAAATGAATTCTAAAATGCAAGACAGATACAGTATTTTCTGCAATACGTAAAATTCTAACAATCACATAATACCATGTCCTTTAAATTGATATAAAAAATGTCAACTGTATACAAATGTTTAAAAGGCGAATATCATAGACTGTTTGAAAGCACAACTAGTTTCAACTGAGTTAGTTTCTATTAATTAGTTTCTATGTGTTCTAAAGAGTACTAAAATAAAACTCGTCCTGATTCCAATCCAGCAGGTTGATAAAATTAATTTGTATTACAATTGGACATTTTTACTTCACATACTGAATAATTAATGAGAAAGAGAAGGAGTGATATAAACTTAGCTGGATAAACGTTAGTTCTAACTACAAGATAAAATATCTAATATATAGACATTTCATTGACTTTCCAAAAAATGGTTATATGGAATATGTATGAATTTCTTTCAATAATGTTTGTGAATATAACACTGTCAACTGTACACAAATGTATAGAAGGCGAATACAACATATTGTTTGAAAGCACATGTAGTTTCAGCTGCGTTAATTAATTAGTTTCTGTTTCTAATATGTTTTAAACAGTACTAAAATAAAACTCGTCATGATTCCAATTTAGCAAGTTGACATTAATTTGTATTACAATCGGACATTTTTCATCACATACTGAATAATTGATGTGACTGTGTAGGAGTGACATAAACATAGCAGGATAAACGTTAGTTCTAATTACAAGATCCAATATCTAATATATAGAAATTTCATTGACTTTTCAAAAAATATATGTATATGTATGAATTTCTTTCAATAATTTTTGTGAATATAATTAAAAAGAAAATCATACGAATTTTTTATTTTTTGCTAACTGACGTCAATTTCTGAACTATTATGTTTATAAGATACCCTTTACACATTGCTCGTATCACATAGAGGAACAATAACCAGCAATACTAAATCATATTTTTCCTATAGTATGGCATACTGTAATTATTTTAAATCTATATATGTATTTTAGATCTATATATATATATGGAGTTTACATCTGTAAATGTGTTCTTATTTGGTTTTAAATGGAGTTTGGATTAGACAACACACAAAAAATGATTTATTTTCAGATGTTTTGCAACTCATTACACCTCAATAGACTACAAACATCTAATCCAAAATAGATAAAGAAAACGATGTATGAATTTGGAATAATATGAGTTATAGAAACTTCTTCCAAATTTTAAAAAAGTTAAGAAATTGAAATAAAAGTAACTTTATTTAAATGCTTAATAATATATATATATATTTATATTGCAGTATATATTATATAACATTTCAGAATTATTACTTGTAATTGATACTAAATCTATGTAACATTTCTTTCTTTATAAAAGTTTCTGAAACAAAAATAAAGTAATAATGGATGCTACTATAAAAGAGAACAATAGAATAAGAAATATTTGAATCGGTTTATCTTCAGGAAATCTCATGCGATAAAATATATACCGTTAATGAATATTTACTAAATTTCAGACAGTAAATAAATGAGCCTAATAATATCTGGGAAAAAGTTTCTTCAAAAATAAATAAGAAGCTTCAGCATTAATCTAAACAAGTTTATTCGAGAAATGTCAAATTTCAAAAAATATATAGATAAGTAAAGCGCAATTTGTTTTCTAACAATTCATGATGACATTAGTTAATCGACTATAAAATGAATTAAAAATATTTTTTTAATATTGAGAAGGTAGAAAAGAAATCAATAATCTAGTTGAATATTAATTCTTTTAAAACTGATTTTTGTCTTAAGTAAGTTTAATTGTTGGAGATAAAAGGCATAAATCACAGTATTTTTTTAGAGAAGTGAATTAATCAGTTGTATATATTTAATCATATTGAGAGAATTTAATCCTATTGAAGACAAATGAGATTTTAATTTTATTATTATTTAAATAGAAGTAAACAGCTTAGTGATGCAAAATAAAAATACAGCATTTCGCATTAACTACTGAGATTTTATCAAACAGGAAAACAGAAAGAAGTGATAATTACTTTCCGAGGAGAGAAAATAAAATAATTGAAAATAATTGAGGAAACATTTATATAAAACTATAAACATAACTTATTAGAGAATTTGTATGAAAATACCTCTGTGATATTTGCCTGTGTCTTATAAAGACATGTTTCAAAAAGTGATGACAGTTAAAGATACTAACGTTTGTGAGGAAAAGTCTTCTGTGATGATAAACAGTTGAAGTTTAAATAGAAAAAAAAACATACTGGTGGCTTGTGATTTCAATTTATAGTATTTTAAAATTTCATTTACTTAAAGTTCATTTTATATAACTTTATCGTATAACTCTGAAATCTGAAATATTTTTAGAATAGGAGTCCTGATAAATCTAACGAAAGACATTTTGGTTTAATAGATAGCAAACCAATCATTAGATTTCTTCCGAACAACAAAGATAATTATAAGTAAATTTTTAAATTTGGTTGCAATTATCTAGCTATCTGAATAATCTGATCATATAAATTTGAGAATTTGAGCACTGTAGTCAAATTATTTAGGAATTATGAATAAGAAATTTTATTTAACATCGTCCAAAGTATTGCTCGGATGTTACTAAACTAATGTTTAAATATTGCGTCTTAAAAAGTAATAAATTTTACTTTTTTGTTTACTTAAAGATAGAGAATTATAAAGTAATTCCCAAGTTGTATAATTTTATTCCAATAATCATTTTAAAGATTAAATTGAATGTATATGTCCATATTTTAAAGTTTTGTAATTTGAATAAATTTATTACTCAGTAATGCAGATAATTAAAGTTCTTAAATCCTTATAATGTAAATTATCACCAAAAATGCTATATTAGGAAGCTTTAAAATTCTTTTATTTATCTACCTAAACATAAAACTTTCAACTATTGTGAATTTTTTTTAATTATAAAATATTTAGATAATAAAATTTCTGGTAGTTCTTTACCCAATATATTTTAGACATGTTAGCTATTAGATGACCAAAGAAGTGTCAATTTAATACAGTCATGAGTTTCATAATAATAATTCCAAGTATTAAATTAAACATTTTATTTTTACAGGACATAACTTGAGATACAGATTGCAATTAAAAAACTTTCATGAAATAGTATACATTTAACTCAAACTGTAGTGAAACATTAGCATAGTTTAGAGTACTTGTTAACACTTATAACACTAGCATTCCTGAGTACATATAAATATATATTTTCCTTCTTTACCTATGCAGCACTTTAAGGCTGTAAGTTGTTAAAATGAGACTTTTAATTAGCATATTTGTAGAACTTCACTTGCTATTCAAAATATTTTCCATAGAAACATATTTGACGTCATTTCCTGTCTTTAATTAGCCGTTTCGCCAAACAGTTTCCAGATTTACAAAATGATTATATCTCCCTAACAACGTAACTCCTAAGTCATTTGAGTTTTAGTATGATAAAGGAAACTTTCCGCCTGAGTTAATAATTTAAACTAGAGTATCAGGATGTTTTTATTCCAGTTCCTATCCTAATGACTTTATCTAATCCCATAAAACTGTCATAATTATTTCTTCAGCTACCATGTTTTAAATGATAACGCTGTTTAATATAATTATACTTTGAGAATTTCATATTTCCTCTAACGATGTAGTTTGTGCCACTCATTATTAATACATAACAAAAATTTGGCGTATACCCGGCATAATAACTGTCCGTTCATTACTTGTTTAGTTATATCGTATTAAGTTAAACTGAACCATTCAAAGTCATAAGATTTTTTAAATCATATTTTTATAAAATGATAAGGTTTTCTCATTTTAAAAAGTGTTGTTAAAGCAGCAAAAATGTATACTAAATTATCCCATTATTGAATAAAGTTTTATGCTTAAAATCAATAATTATATCACTCTTCAAAATCTATTATATCTATTATCATTTTTAACATGAGTTTAGAGGATTCATAGCAAAAAAAGATACATTCACTCAAATATTATAAAGGAAATCAAGCTTTATACACTTTTGCATTTTATATGCACTTTCCTACAGTTATTTCATTATTTCTTTTTATTTTACAAATAATCATAATTTTTCTTTAACATTTACCTAACTGTAAATAAACAATGTACAATATGCAAACGATTCTGTTACAAAATTAAATTTTTTTCCAAGCACTGTATAAATATTTTACAATATTTTACATTCTCATGTGACTCTGACAATGAGAAAAAAGTTTACAAAATATTACAATTGGATATTCATATACTTATATATAATTTCGTAAATGTTCTATTACATATTTAAAAAAGTGTAAAAAACTGAAAGTTGTCTCTTGCTTGTATCTTGGTTGTGTGTTTTCAATTTACCATCTATAACTGCATTTATTTTAGTTTTTAATATTCCATGAATCTAGTTAAGTTACTTAAATTATCTGTAAATACTGTTATTTGGAAATATTTAATGATCTAACAAAAGAAATATCAATTAATAACTAAACATCAGATATTAAACATTAATCTAGCATACTTTCTAGTAAGATTATACAGTTGACTTAGACAATATAGATAATTAATACATCTGGTGTGCATTTAAATTAAAAAGTAATTGTTTGCAGTCCTTCCATTTTAAAAATATTTTAACAGTTTTATATTTATTAATTTTACCTATTGAAATTCATCACAGTTAGTGGCATTATTCACTTACGAAATTATTTTTTCATCTATGAAAACTACAAATGTTGGTATTTTATTAAATTTATCAGGTTCAAACACTACAATTTCTTTAAATTTAATACACAAAGCATCAAAACTTTCATAAAATGTATTAACTTTGCAACTTATTAAAAAGGATAACTTTCTGATTTAAGAGTATTAAAGTTTAAGTTTTCTGTTAAAAAGTTTAGTTGAATAAAATTTAAATGAAAAATATAATCTTTTTTTATAGAATTAAAGAATTAATTTCAATAAAGTTAAGTTCGATATGCTAATTTAGGTATGTTATACTTTAAATAATACTTATTTGATTTAAAATTTTCGTTTAATGATTTCATTTTAAAAATAAAATCTGTTCTATAGAATGTAAATATATGTCATTTCAATACTGTTAATAAGATTAAATTATTAATTTAAGAATGATAGAATTTAAATAATTCTTCTTCTATTTGAAAATTTTAATTAAATATAAATTCCTAGAAAATAAAGTCTATTTTATACAAAGTGGAGATTAAATTTTATATCGTACGTATTATTATTTTAATCCCATTCAATTTGACATTTTCTTTAAATTTTGCTTTTTTATATAAATTGTTAAAATAAGTCAGCATGAGAGAAACTATTTTTCATCATTTCGGTCACGTTTTATTTGTTGGCCTGAGTTAAAATTATATTGATTAGTTAAAAGGATATCATCTTACTTATGTTCAGTGTTTGTTTACGGATATGTCACTTTTTTTCTAACTGCATTTATTTGAATTATGGTCATTTAACCTGGTTGATTGCTAATTATATCTACTTTTAGTTCTAGACGAAGAGTATTATTAGTAACGAGAACATTTGAAAAACTGTATAGTTTCTTTTTGTACTGAGTTATAATTGTATTTGCTTGTAATTAGTTTCATGATCGGATTTATCCCAAAGCTTCCTGCTTAAACCAAAATACAAACAACTGCTGCAGATTAATATTTGATTAGCAGTACCTATGGATAGTATAAATATGTAATAATGAACTTTTAAAATAGCATATCTTACCAGGAATGTACGCCTGCTAATTAGCTCACTTTAAAACAAATAATATGGCAACTAACGTCTACAAATTTTAGACCCTTTCCATTGAGGTCAATATAAAACATATAATTTTAAGCTTGTTATTAGATCTATGATCGGGTATATACCAAAGCTTCCTGCTTAAGCCAAATTAGAAACAACAGCTGAAGATAAATATTAGATTAGAAGTACCTATTGAGCGTTCAAATAAACGTATCTTACCAGGAATATACGCCTATAATTAACTCCCTTTAAAACAATATTGCAACTAACGTCTACAAATGTTGGACTCATTCCATTTTGGTCAGTATAAAACACATAATTTTAAACTCGTTATTAGCTCTATGATCGGGTTTATACTAAAGCCTCCTGGTTAAACCGAATTACAAAAAACTGCTGCAGATTAATATTAGATTAGGAGTACCTATGAATAGTATATATATATGTAATAATAAGCGTTCAAATTAACATATATTACCAGAAATTACGCCTCCTAATTATTCCACTTTAAATCAAATAACAAGCTGATAACATCTATAAAGGTTAGACCTATTCCATTTAAGTCAATATAAAACTAAATAAAACAATATAATAAAACAATAAAACAATATAAAAGTCAATATAATTCTAATCTCGTTATTAGCGCTATGATCCGGTTTATACCAAGGCTTCCTGTTTAAGTCAAATTACAACCATTTGCTACAGTTTATTATTAGATTGGCAGTACCTATTGATTATATAAATATGTAATAATAAGCGTTCAAAATAACATATCATACGAGAAATTTACGCCAGCTAATTAAGTCACTCTAAAACAAATAATATACCAACTAACATCTACAAAAACTATATCCATTCCATTTAGATCAATGTAAAACAGATAATTTTAAGCTCGTTATTAGCTATGATCTGGTTTATAATACAGATTTCTGCTTAAATCAAATTATAAAAAAACTACTACATATTAACATGAGATTAGTAGTACCTATTGATGATATAAAAATGTAATAATAAGCGTTTAAAATAACATATGTTACAAGAAAACTATGCCTGCCAATTAACTCACTTTAAAACAAGTAATTTTTAGCTCGTTATTAGTTTTATGATATGGTTTATACCAAAGCTTACTGCTTAAACTGAACTACAAACAACTGCTGCAAATTAATATTAGATTAGGAGTACCTATGGATTGTACAGATATGTAATATTTCAAATCAACATATATTAACAGAAATCTACGCCTGCTAATTAATTTATTTTACAACAAATAATTTAGCAGCTAACATCTACAAAGGTTAAACACATTCTATTTAGGTCAATATAAAACAGATAATTTTAAGTTCGTTATTAGTTCTGACAGTTCGTTATTAGTTCTGTATTATTAGTTGGTGATTGGATTTATACCAAATCTTCCTGCTTAAACCAAATTACAAACAACTGCTACAGATTAATAATAGATTAGCATTAACTATTGACAGTACTTTCATACCTTTCCAGACGATAATGTTTATAATGTTGCCGATCATATCACATCATGCATGCACACGCCCCATGGAGTGATGTTAAACCGCCATTAAACTGGTATTTAAAAGGCTGCATCTTGCAACTCCCAGTAGTCTTCATATGGTGATCATTTATTCCATTCGTGACTATTGCGACATCCAAGTTTTCTACAGCCGATGTAATGGAAATAGATTACTAAATGTTAGGGAGTCGTTTTGGGCAATTGTTTTGGGACACCCTGTATATATAAGAATACAAGTTCAAAATAACATATGTTACCAGAAATTACGCATGTTAATTAACTCACGTTAAAGCAAATAATTTAGCAACTAGCATCTATAAAGATTAGATCCATTCTATTTCGGTCAATATAAAACAGATAATTTTAATCTTCAAACATTTGTTAATGATTTTAATGTCCTTTGGATATTTTGGTTCATTCATTGTTTATTGCAGCGTTATCGATTGTCATATTACATGCATTATGATAATTGTATTCTTCATTTATTATTTTTAAAATCTAGAAAAAAAAGCTCTATGCAGAACTTGAAAAATTAATTGTTTAATTTAAACACATGTAACCTTATTGATTGGACTTTGATACCACTACGTATTTCATTACATACTTTTAAATTATCTTTGGAGAAGATTAGTAGAACAAATATACAAATAGTTATTAAAAATAATGTATTCCACGAAAAAAGTGCCCGGTGCAAATGAAATCCCTTAAAATGTTATAGAAACTTGCAAACTTAATATGTTGTAGAAATATATATACTTTAAAAATAGAAAATGACTTTTTTTATCTGTAACGAAAAGAAATATATCGTCAGTACTAGTTTCACAAAAGGAGTCACTTTGACCTAAATCGATCGTTTTTATTTAGTAATAGCTGTTCAGTCAGGGTAATTTCAGTTCTGCAGCATAGATTAAACTTTTTTCAAAATTGAATTTAGTTGTAAGAGCGTATTCACCCAGCAGTATGAAAATTTTCAAAAAGTAACAATTCATTTCTTGAAGCTTTTATTGTATATTATTTAAATTTATTTCCTATCAAAAACTTAGAAAATAAAAGCTGAGGATATAAAATTTATATATTGGGGTAAATATAAAATCATTGATAGATTATAAAAAATTAAAAATTCAACATCTTATCTACTAGATGGCATTTGTGTATAGGCTGCAGTTTTATTCATTATATAAATTAAAATATTTTAAAGTAGGAAAAGTATGAAATAACACAGATAAATCATATGTAAACACAGTACCAATAATATACCAATATATAAATATACTAATATATAAAATTATAGTCTGGTTTTACTGTTACGTTTTACTTAGTTTTCTTTTAGTCTTTAAAATTTTTCATCATTTTAAATATTGTCAATGTTTGACTAATTCCTTTAATATTAATAAAATTTAAATTGAGTTATTTCTTAACCCGTAGAAGGACTTGTTGCCATTGTTATGCCTGTTTTACTTTAACTGTTTGACCAGTTCTCATTAGTTAGACATCACTTGCTAGTTTAACTACTTGGAGTGAAAAGATCTTTTGTTTTTTAAGAAAGTTTGCAACACTGCTTCAAAATTACAAAACTGCTCCTCAAGCAGAATAAATAGGATTAAGTTGATGATTGTGTATTTTTACATTGTGTTGTAAGTAACTTGACATAACTTAAATCCACTTTTTTATAGGTGTAAAATAAATTATATATACTCTTCTGTTTGAAGTCATTACTTGCCAGTGTTTAGAACAACCTCTAATGAAACATCATATCCTTCATTGTTAGCAACAATGAAAGAAAATATATTATTAAAATACTTTCTGTTTTGAGACGCAGGGGATCAGTCAGCAAAAGCATAAATCTCATAATCAAAGACTCGAGTCGGCCAAAGATCCACCGTGTTTATTAATGGTGACTAGTGCAAGTAAAATAGGTTAGTGTTTGCAATCTTCTAAAAGTTCCCAAACAAAATCTATGAAGGTGGTATATTGGGGTCTTCTGATTGGTTCCAGCTTCTAAATTACAAGGGCTGACTTTGTTGTATTGTCCATTAGTTTCAGACAATAATGGCCATCATAACCTGGGTACATCTGCTTAGTTGCAATAATTTGTGATCACTTTGCAGTTGGCGAATTGGTGTTAATGGTGAAAAAATGTCCTTACTTATTTTGCCATTTCTCTCCCAGAAAATCAGAAAATAAGTTTCGCATATATCAAACGAAGACAGACTGAAAAGGGATTGAATAAACTCAATTATTTAAATGTTAATAATACGTGAATATACAAATACAGATAAATAATTATCTTTCTTAAAGAACCGCAAGCGTCGAAGGAAGTTTTAAAACCATGCTATTATATTAAATATTGTTTTATAAACTTCAAGAACTAAAAGCTCAAATTTTCTTAATTATTACATCTTCTCTCTTAATCTACATCTTCTAAGTATAAACTGAACTTCACACTGAATAATAATTTTATTGAATTACCGTCGGAATCTTTAGACAGACTTTTAACTTTCTGAAAAATATTTTTGACATTCTATCTGTAACTCCCCAATAAATTTACATCTATGTATAAATATATCATGGAAAGAAATGTTTTATTTTTTTTTATTTTTTATTATTTAAAACTTAGGTAAATTAGTTCAGATATGTTGTTCCTATTAAATATAAATAAAAATACGGGACGAATTGCGTATTGTCAGATAAAATA
>CM063510.1:127434214-127446714 GCA_032207245.1 Pardosa pseudoannulata
TAGTGCTAATACTGGCTACTAGGGTGTTAGTTAAGTATAAAATAAGCTGCCCGGCAAGGGTGGGTAGGTTTGGGAATATCATGCTCACCTATTTCTTGGTTCTGCTCTAGTATGTTGTACTATTTTTCTGACAGCAATAATAGAGGGCTCTTTAATACTGTGAAGTTGAATTACTGACCGCTATTAAAAATATAAAAAGAGTGCAACATTAAGCGTGGGATGTATTCATGCCACGCCAACATGATTTCATATGTTTTTTCAACTACCATTACTAAGAAAATCTGAACTAGAGGGTTTGACCAAGGGAGTTCATTTGTCATTTCATTCTGTGAGGTGGAATGTATTGTGAATATAACACTGTATCACGTTTGTGCTCTTCCCTGAAATTTCAAAATAATACAGACAATATTTTCTTAGTTTCATAGAAATGTTCCTAAGTGCAAAATTTAGGACAGAACTACTCGAAACTGATGAATAAATTGGATATTTGAAGTTTCAAAGTTAAATTGTCAACGAACGTAAATAAAGATTAAACTACGAAACTAGTAAAAGCATATTCATGCATTGTTAAAATAGCTAATTTAATTCCAAACCGAATGCTAAAAAGTGTTTCAATATTTCAGTTACTTCGTACAAGAAAATAAATAAACAATACAATAGATACATATCTCCCAAATATATTCATATGTGAGATTCACTCATAGTACAATGAATACAAAGAATTTAAGAAGATAAAGAGATGTCTGGCGATACATAAAATTTAACATTATGTCTGAAGATGGATCTTAATTAAAAAAGAATCTCATATAGATTCTCCCGAGCTCGAAAAATAAGAAAGGCAGTAAATGTAACATATTGCTTTGCTTAATTAGCAATCTTTCACATTTTGGATTCTTTCATAAATATTTCATGATTTAGAAATATTCACAAGATATATTAAAAAGACGCACAAAATGAATACCGACAGCTCAAATATGCATGAAAATTCAAATACTTCAGTTATGTATTTTTCAAAATATTCAATGAAATCCTTTTATTTCAATAAATCTTTACATTTTTTTCCTTCTGTCTGGGGAATTAAACAAGTAATCTTTAAATCAAGCAGAATTTATTAAAAATGAAAGAAGGAATATAATCCTGGAGATGTAAAAAATTAAAATAATTCTTTATTGTATAAAATTAAAGATTTCAGAAATTAATCTCTTAATCCGTTGTACTTACTGCAAATAAAATTATAAAATTAAAAATAAATCTAAATAAATTATGCAATATGAATAGTACATGAATAAATACTAAACACTTTTGTTTAACAGGATAACATTTTGAGTAAATTTAATGAAGTGATTTTTACATAAGGAAAAATATTATAAATGTATCTCTAATTTATATGTTCCTAAAAAAGGATTTATATATATCTAGATGGCATTAAATATATTTTTACTACCTTCTAAACAAGGCTTCTGGGATAATAGGAAAGTGCTTTTAATTTATGAAGCATCTTATTAATTTAGCCCATTAAAGAAAAAGTTGGAATTACTTAGATGCCTGGACATTTAAGTAGGTTATATTGATAATTTATTTAATAGACACATCAGCTAACAAGATATACAAATTGCATTTCTTAACGTTTTTATAGCATTATCGTGAAATGCTATAATTACAGAAAAATATTTAAATAGGCTGCTTGACAATAAAATTACAGTGTTTTTATTTTATCTAGGAATACTCTTATAGAAAATAAGGGAAAACTAGGAGAGAAAGTAGTGTAACTATTTAAATTAATTTTTAAGTGAAACTACGGTAGTAGCTTATACATGATTAAATTCCTGAAGATTATTCCATTGCTCAAGTTATTAATATTGTAACACTTAAAGAACTTTCCATGTTTTGCTTTTCTTTATTTCTTAAGTAAGTTATTTTTTAAAAATTGAAACAATACTTTAAAACATTGACAATAGTTAATATCATAAAATGGGTATAAGATAAAAACACAGCTCTTTATGTTTTAGGGTAAGCTTATTTAGGGCAACAATTTGTATGGTTGCAACTCGAACCCTACTATTATCAATTAACAGTCCATCGGATGGAAGTACATGATGCTATCACTATACAGTTGCTATAAAATATTATTTAAGTTCCCTTTGATGTCTAAAATTTGTAAGAAGTAGTTTATATTCACAGGTAATTACATTGAAAGATGCTACAGTTATCATACTTTATGTTTTGATATTTTAATATATTCTCAAAGAGAAAAATTTTATAAACTAAAGCTTTTTTATAGTCATTTTTGTCTTTAATAGTTATAAATTTAGAATTAAAATTATCGATACGAATGATATATTTTAACTTTAAAGGTTATTTACGGAATATTTTTTACAATTTAAATTTAAATTTAAAAGGAATTTAAAGTAATAACGTTTTATTTAGCATGATTGTATATAAAGTTCACTAGCCAATAAATTACATTGTTAACTTAATTGTGTGATTCATCATGAGAATTATTATGAACATTTTTAATAGGAATAAGCTATATGATTAATAATTTATCTAAAGAAAAAGTGGAATTCTTAGATGTGCAAAGAAGGTTATATTCATAATTTATTTAATAGAACTAAGCTAAAAAGATATACAAATTGCATTTCACGTTTTTATGCTTATGAAATGCTATAATTACAAAAATATTTAAATAGGCTGTTATACAATAAAATACAGTGCTTTTATTTCATCTAGGCATATTTATAGAAAAAAGGTACAACTAGGAAAGAAATATTTCTACTTTAATTGAAGTGAAAATACGGTGGTGTCTTAAATGATTAAATTTCAAAGAATACCATTGTCCAATATAATATCAAATTAAATAATCCTTTGTTCTGTAATATAAAGTAAATTATTTTTAATTTAATATTTTACATCGACAATAGCTACTCAAATGATAAGGCAAAAATACAGCTTTATGTTTTAGGTAATCAGTATTTTCTTATTTAGGTTGTAACTAAATCAGTGCTAATCACTTTTACAAAAGGGCACAATTATTTACTTTGTTTTATCCAGGACAAGTACGAATAAACATTAATTTCTCTAGTCATGTCTATTTTTCCAAAGTATCTATGTTTTTTTGTAGATTATTGGACAAATCAGAAGATAAGCAAATTTTCCTTTAGCTTGAGTAATTTTAACAATTGAACTGACAATGTTTATTAAATTTTACTAACACTGTAGTATTATATGCATTTTAGTTACTATGTCAATTTAATAAAAATATTTTAACTGTAATTATTATATCTATATATGTGTTTAAGTATAAATTAGATGTTCATTAAATATACTGTCCTAAAATATTTTCACTAACTGCTTGATTAAAAAGTGAACTACAATCTAAAACATTAATAAAAGTGATTCTTAAAAACTGCAGAAATGATTTCTAACTGCTTTGTATCAAAGGGTAACGGTAATTAAAAATGTCATATCATTGTATTTCAAAGGTGTTATTGTAAAAATGGTTTATGTATACATCTTGAGAAATACAATTACTAAAATACTCCTGAAAGGATTTCTAACTGCTTTGAATAAAAAGTGAACCTGAGTCCATTAAAAATGGTCATTCCATTGTAATTTCATAGGTGTATCGCTCTGTGTTCTGTAAGTAAGAATAAACGAATAGTATTTTCCCAGTGTAAAAATGGTTTACGTAGACATCTTGAGAAATACAGTGATTAAAGTACTGCAAAAATGATATCTAACTCTTTTGAATCAAAAACGAAACTAAGTCCGTTAAAAAGTGGCCTTACCATTGTAATTTCAAAATGTTTCGCTTTGCATCCTGTAAGTAAAAAGAGGAAGGGGATTTTTCCAATATCCAGATTGTTTATATAGGCATCTTGAGAAATACACTCACTAACTTAGATGCATATTTTTCTTCTATATAAGTTTACACCTGTGTGAACGTTACACCAACAATAAAAAATAAATACGACAGAAGCTAAATGAAAAATGCAAATCCCGTTGCATATAAAAGCTTACAAAGCAAACGAGAAGTTAAATATGTTGACACAGTTTCAGGAAAAGAGAAATATATTAATAGTATCATGCCTACACCAAACTTTAAACAAGTGTGTAATACCATTGTTAAGATACGTACTTTGGGAGAGACCTCTGATTTTGTACGTTTGCATGTTCAAACAATTGATAAGTTATTGTAATTATTGTAGATAAATTATTATAAAAAACTCTAGAGAATTTATTGCATTGTCATGACAGGAAAATGTGCTGCAGATCCAAGATTGTCTCGGGACACACGATTAAATAAACCCCACTAAGAACATATAAAACACTGACTTATCTTTCTAATACACATTATCATTTGAAACCAAGGAATTTAATTTTTAAGTAAATTAGGCAATTAAAGTGATGATTTTACTACTTTATAATTACTAGATAACATTTACCCCTTTCGTTCATATTTTCTATTTCCCTTTTTATGTTTTTATACATAAACCCATATTGGGTTACTCATTTCCGAAAAAATATATAATCACAGTTACTGGTGGAAAAAATTAATAAATAACCCCCCCCTTAAAGTTCACGAAGTATGAATTCTAAGTCACATCTTTAATGCTAATCGAGGCATTTAGGCTAATGCATTCTGGATAAACTACTGCATTATATTGAAACTTTTTCACGCCATTCCTGACAAAACAGACTAACTTTTAATTCGCGCTTAATGCAAATGGCTAAGACTTGAAACTAACTCGAGCGTGAATGCTTTTTTAATTTTTCTTTAAAAAAAGAATACTAATTACGCACATAAGAACGTTTATATGACCATCTATCTCTGTAATTAGTTTTACTGAAAGCTTCCAAGAATTTTTATACAAACCGTAAACTGAGATCTTTATTTTGGTCTCCGTATATGTTTGGGTTTAAAAATAAGGAACACAGTCATAAAAATTACATAATTAGATATAGTATGTAAAAACTAACGTCTCTGTAAAACACTTTTCTAATAAATTTTAAAAAAAATTAACCATTAAGAATAATTTTGTATAAAAGATAACCGTGACGCAATCTGTATTGTTTTTATTTCTTATATACATAGATTAAAAATTAATAAATTTCTCTCATTTTACTTATTTATTTATACGAAGAAAAACCTTCTAAAACTCTTTTAGATTATCATCTATTATTTATACTTAATTTGTATTTTCGCAAAATTTTAAACATTTTCATCATCGGTGGATTAATATAGGTAATTCGATAATATAGATAATTTTTATTATAACTTAAGAAGTCAATTAGCATTTCAGAGTATTACTGTATCTGATTATAAAATTATGCACACATACATATTAGTTTATTTATATTGCAATATAAATAAACTAAGTGTATCGTGTCTAATTTATTTATATTTTTGTAATAAGCCATTCAATTAAACCAACTACGATATATATATATATATATATATATATATATATATATATATATGTGTGTGTATATATATATATATTATATATATATATATATATATATATATATATATATATATATATATATATATATATATATATATATATATATATATATATATATATATATATATATATATATGTATATATATATATATATATATATATATATATATATATATATATATATATATATATATATATATATATATATATATATATATATATAATATATATATATATATATATATATATATATATATATATATATATATATATATATATATATATATATATATATATATATATATATATATATATATATATATATATATATATATATATATATATATATATATATATATATATATATATATATATATATATATATATATATATATATATATATATATATATATATATATATATATATATATATATATATATATATATATATATATATATATATATATATATATATATATATATATATATATATATATATATATATATATATATATATATATATATATATATATATATATATATATATGTATATATAATATATATATATATATATATATATATATATATATATATATATATATATATATATATATATATATATATATATATATATATATATATATATATATATATATATATATATATATATATATATATATATATATATATATATATATATATATATATATATATATATATATATATATATATATATATATATATATATATATATATATATATATATATATATATATATATATATATATATATATATATATATATATATATATATATATATATATATATATATATATATATATATATATATATATATATATATATATATATATATATATATATATATATATATATATATATATTTATATATATATATATATATATATATATATATATATATATATATATATATATATATATATATATATATATATATATATATATATATATATATATATATATATATATATATATATATATAATATATATATATATATATATATATATATATATATATATATATATATATTTATATATATAATTGTAATTATACACACTATTCAAGTAGCCTTATAGTGTATATTATTGAATTTTACAATCAGTTGCTTATCAGTAAAATTTAAAAAACTATATTTTTAATTATTTTTCATATTAAATAAAACTAAGTGCTTCTATTCATTATAATATTTTGAGTTCATTAAGAGATTTATCGACGACATGTCACTACTTATAATTAAATACAAATAATAATTTTATCTGAAATACACTAATAGTGTATTTATTGAAAAACAAATGTTTTGATATTGACTTGACTTATATTGACTTATGATTGACTTGACAGACTTACTAAAAGTAAAATACTATAAGATATATATTCATCAATAAATCTAATATATATTGTACAATACCTCGTTTCAACAAATATGATTATTAAAAAATAAAACATATTTTACCGTGGTAAATACAAGTTTTAATGCTATTAAAATTTTAAATAAATCTGATATATGTTCCTCTATCAAAACCGAAATTCAGAGTAATAATTGAAAAATCTAGAACTTAGAAATATATAATATATTTTAATCACACAAAACCTTTAAACATATTATGATTATCATACATTCATATTACGCATTATTATAAATTAATGTATATAATACACTGTCATGTTTTTCTTTAAAATTAACATTTATTGACACGTTTATTCTGCAATTACATTAAAAATAATACATAAATTCAACTGAATGAAGCTGTAATTTGAATTAAATTATAAAATAGAATGCAGATTGTTCATTTGAAAATTGACTTTTATACTTTATTGCTAACGTTAATATTTTTATTTTAAAACAAAACGCTCGTAGAAAATGTATATAATATCTCTTTACATTTACATAGAAACAAACATGTCACTTTTAAACACAATTCTTACATATACATAAATCATAATTTGGAATACTGTATATAACTATTTGTAAATTTATAATTCGTTACTTTCAAAGCAAACAACCTCTTTAGGGAGCTAATGGATTTGTCTCTATTTTATACAACATTTAATCGTAAATTAAATACACTACGTATGCAATAAATAAATTAAAGGTGGTTCTAGAATTTTTACATAATATAGAATTCTAAATCATATTTAAAACCATAAATGGATAAAATTAATAAAGTTATATTATTAATAAAATTATAAATTATTAATAAAATTATAAATTATTAATAAAATTATAAATTATTAATAAAATTATAAATTATTAATAAAATTATAAATTATTAACAAAATTATAAATTATTGATAAAATTCTAATTTATTAATAAAATTATAAATTATTAACATATTGTGTGCGGGTACATTTCCCATCGGAATTGTACCGGGAGCGCGAGTTTGGTGCTTAAATTTAGTTATTCAGTTAAATCTAAATAGATCGAAAATTATTTAATTTTAACCAATTTTTAGTATTTTATATTGAAATATATAAACAACTATAAATATATAAATAATAAGCATAAGATGATTGTAAACAAAAAATATATTTTTTTAGTAGATAAATTTATAATGGTATCTTAAATATGAAAAATCAAATAGAAATAGTAGTATATAGTTTTAATTTTTTTTTAATTATATTATATAAAATTATAAACTATTAATAAAATTATAAATTATTAATAAAATTAAAAATTATTAACATATCGTGTGCGGGTACATTTCCCAGTGGAAGTGAGCGTTTTGAGTTTGAATTTAGTTATTCATTTAAATCTGAATAGATCTAAAATTATTTAATTTTTTACCAATTTTTCGTATTTTATATTTAAATATACATAAACAAATATATAAATAAAAATATATAAATTACAACCATAAGATTATTGTAAACTAAAATATATAAATTTTATGGATAAATTTATAATAGTATCATAAATATGAAGAATCAAATAGAAATATTAGTATATAGTTTTATTTTTTTCGAATTATATTATATATAAACATTTTTATATTTATTATAAAATGAAAAGAGGACTAAAACTAATAATGTATAAACTCGTTTTTATTTGTCTAAATTTTTCCAGAATCTATGTAGTAGACAAGAACATTCAGCTTCGCTTTTCTGTATATACCGTTATTTTTGTACCCACAAACAAACCATGTTTTACACTAACCCGTACTAGTAAGTGACCCGCGGTCAAGTATCAATCGTCAGAAAACGTACTAGTACTTATCCGCCTACTATGTGTTAATAAAATTATAAATTATAAATTATTAATAAAATTATAAATTATATATTATTATTAAAATTATAAATTATTAACACAATGTGTGCGGGTACATTTCGCACGGGAATTGTATCGGGATTTGGCGCTTTGCTCTTAAATTTAGTTATTCAGTTAAATAGATTGAAAATTATTTAATTTTTTAACCAATTTTTGGTATTTTATATTGAAATATATAAACAAATTGAAATATATAAATAATAACCATAAGATTATTGTAAACAAAAAATATATTTTTTTAGTAGATAAATTTATAATGGTATCGTAAATATGAAAAATCAAATAGAAATAGTAGTATATAGTTTTAATTTTTTCGAATTATATTATATAAAATTATAAACTATTAATAAAATTATAAATTATTACTAAAATTATAAATTATTAATAAAATTATAAATTATTAACACATCGTATGCGGGTACATTCGCCAGCGGAATTGTACCAGGAGCGGGCGTTTTGAGCTTAAATTTACTTATTCAGTTAAAACTCAATAGATGGAAAATTATTTAATTTTTAACCAATTTTTCGTATTTTATATTGAAATATATAAATAATAACCATAAGATTATTGTAAACAAAAGATATATTTTTAGTGGATAAATTTATAATGGTATCGTAAATATGAAAAATCAAATATAAATAGTAGTATATAGTTTTAATTTTTTCGAATTATATTATATAAAATTATAAATTATTACTAAAATTATAAATTATTAAAAAATATATAAATTATTAACACATCGTATGCCGGTACATTCGCCAGAGGAATTGTACCTGGAGCGGGCGTTTTGAGCTTAAATTTACTTATTCAGTTAAAACTCAATAGATGGAAAATTATTTAATTTTTAACCAATTTTTCGTATTTTATATTGAAATATATAAATAATAACCATAAGATTATTGTAAACAAAAGATATATTTTTTAGTGGATAAATTTATAATGGTATCGTAAATATGAAAAATCAAATAGAAATAGTAGTATATAGTTTTAATTTCTTTCCGTTCTGCGGTTCAGCATAGACTGATGTAAAAACAAGTTTTTATTTGTCTATTTTTATAGAAATAGTAGTATACAGTTCTTTTTTTCAAATTATATTATATATAAACATTTTTACATTTATAAAAACTGAAAAGAGCAATCATAAAACTAATAATGTAAAAACTAGTTTTTTTTTCTAAATATTTCCAGGATCTATGTAGTAGACAAGAACTTTCGGCTTCGTTTTCCTGTACATACCGTTATTTTTGTACCCACAAACAAAGAATGTTGTTACACTAACCAGTACTAGTACGTGACCAGCGCTCAAGTATCAGTCGTCAGAAAAAGTACTAGTACGTATCCCGCATACAAGATAATAATAATAATATTAATAAGTTAATAAAGTTATAAATTATTTGTAAAATTATAAATTATTAATAAAATTATAAATTATTAATACATTTATAATTTATTAGTAAAATTATAAATTATTAATACATTTATAAATTATTAATAAAATTATAAATATATATAAAATATATCAAAAAATTAAATTTTGATTTAGATGAAAGTTGAATTTTTTTTTTTAAAGATGAAAACAAAATTACTATTTTGTATACTATGCACTTTTGTATAATATTTAAGTTCTTATGAGTAGCATTTAAGAAATTAATATTTGAAATATATTACATTTTAATATAACAAAACATATCACTTCATTAATTTAGTTTGAATATATTATTCAAATATTTACCAATGACATATCTTTAAAACCATTACTTATAGAATGAGTAAATATATGTAATTGTTTACCTTAAATGGTTATGCCAGACAAATTATCCGTTTCCTGCATAACGAATGTATCGATATTACAATCAAGGTATATTATAATGGAGAAATGTCATAAAGTATAAATATACGCTAGTAATAATGAATATTTCATTTCAACTAATACAATAATAAGAAATGTCACATTCTGATTTTCAGTAATAACTGAAAGTACGAATTTATTGAAATTTACTTGGTTCTATTGGGCTATATCACTGTATCATAAAAAGGGACCTTGCATAAATACAAGATAAGGCTTTAATGGCTTTAAAGGTGATGGAGCAAGTGGAATATATGGGCCAAGCCCTTCAATCCAGAGGTTTTCATCAGTAAGCACAAAAATAAACAAATAAAAGAATAAAGAGATAGAAGGGTGGAATCGAGAATTTATAGCACAAAAACTAGAAAATAGAGAGTTTACGGATAGAAAATGTAAAATACTTTTGTAGCCGGGGATATCTCTACAAAATATATTAAGGTAAATAATATAAATAATACAAAATCATGAAAAGATGACAAAATAAGAAACAATGATTTTAAAAAATATTTAATGTGCTTTAAAAATTATAAAACAGCATTAAAAATAAGAATTTATGATAAAAAGCATAAAATATTACGTTGGCTTTTAGAATTTTTATAGAAAATATTTACGTTCTAAAAAAATTTTGTTTATACCTTAGGTATACTTTAAGGTAATAAGACCACTTTATGCCCAGAATTTGCTTCGACTATTTAAATTTCCTAAATGAATGTTATATTTACTTTAAAAAAATTCAAACTTTGTTACAAATTATTTTACACGAACAATGTACAATTTCGAAAGTAAAACAACTAAAGCAAGGAATTCGTGAAAGTTGATATAGAAAATAATATTGCTGTATTAGTTTATTATATTTATCCGGAAACTTATGTCACTTCATTTATTTTATTGTAATTTGAGTAAAAATTACTGTAATCTGTTAATATTTCCCATACATGTGAAAATAATTGTTAATATGTTTAAAATTTTGGTTTTCTTTTCAAAAGTAACCAATTACTAACATTTTGAGGATAATAACAAACAAAATTTAAAAAGATAATTTCAGCACACTTTTCTCAAATATATGCCACCGGCAAGGAGTTAATAATCTGGAAGAAAGTATACTAAATATAAAAGAACTTTTACTTTATGGAATGAAATTTATTTTCATTCCATAAAGTAAAAATATAGTAAAAATAAATATAAATATAGTATAAAATGTTGAAATTATATTTTCTGTACTAATAGTAAACATATAGTAAAAAAATGAAACAAAATTGGTTTTTATAAAGAAATCTAGAAACATTTAAGTTAATAGCTCTAAGATGGCTCAAATTTTATTTAAATGTTGAGTAGTTTAATTCAGCATTTTTTCTTGCAGTTTGGTGTTTTTGTAAAAGCATTACTAGTGTTTTATTAGTTAAAGAATATTAAAAAATCAACATTTTCATAACATATGATTTGACATTATTTCTTAAAGCTCACAGATGTAGAATTTAATCAGGAAAAATGATAAATTCTAAAATATATTAAACTTCAATGGATAAGTAACATTGCAAAATGCATAAGCATCTATATAAGAGTTATATTTCTCAACGAGGTGACACATTCGAACGTTTTCAACTAAGAGGAACCAAGAGTAAATCGAAGTATACAAGGATAAGCTTTCATAGGAAGTCGATACGGCTTTGTCGAGAGACCCTCCATTTCGGAAATGGGAACTGTCGTTGTTTTAAATTATGAAGAATCAAAAGTGAAACTGCAGTAAGATGCAGTAAACGAAGTTAAAGCTTCCTTTCACTATAAATATCGTTTTATTGAAGAGCTCTTATCTTAAATTTAGGAATTTTAAACTCATTTGACTTTGAGAAATATAAAGCAAACTAATCGATAATCTGAA
>CM063510.1:127459214-127509214 GCA_032207245.1 Pardosa pseudoannulata
TGGACCTGAAACTCCTGACCGTTTTTAAATAGATTATGCACAAAGATATAAAAAATGTTTTTTTAAATATTTTGGATTTGTTTGAATTGTATTGAAAAGTCATAATTTTTATTATGACGTGTTAACTAAAATAAAAATAAAGTGTTTGAAATAAATATTTTTGAAAATAAATAGGTATAATTAAATAGAAATTAAAACTAAAAATAAACGATTAAAACTATACAATTTAGATAGTGTTTTGTGAAAACAGCTAATATATATATATAAAATATTTTTAAATAAATCTAATTTATATAGTATGGAAACTAAAATACAAAGCATTGATTGAACAATATTAAAAATTAGATGATTTAATAATAAAAATATATTTTTCAATGATATAAAATGAGACCACGGAGAAGTAAGTTTAATAAAAAAAATATTTTTCTGAAAGTGATATATTATACCCATTAATGGCAATTCAAATGTAATGTAATAGAGATCACTGAAATATATTTCAAAAATGTATAATTTTGTATTCACTTGATGAAATTTCTTAAAAGTAATTTCGGTTATTTGAGATATTGAAGAACATAAATAATTTTTAAAAAGTATAGATATTTCAACAAAAGAGTTTTAAATAGGTTCAAAAATCCTACTGTAAAATTGTAGGTTGAAACAATAAGAAAATTTCCCTTCTTAAAATTCCAAAAATTGTAGTATATCGACTGTATGTTTAATTGTGCTACTTATGAAAGGCAATGGATATTTTTTAATATTTGCTGTACAAAATATAAAAATATTAAAATAATAAATAAATTCAGAGAAAATTAAAGGTTTGCGTTTTAAAAATTGATAAAACTTTGATTCTAAATTGAAACCAAATCTTAAAGTACTTAATTCTACTAAATTATGTGCTTGAAGTTCATTACTGCAAATACATTTAAACGTCTTTAGTGGTATTTATTACATATAAAAGTTTAAATTTTTCCGATATACAATATAAAGAAAAATTCAGAATATACATTATAAAGAATAAGTAAAAAATTTAACAATCGACAATGATCTGACCAAAATGACCAAAACAGTCCAAATACCCGCCCAAAACCTAGTCACAAATTTGTGTTCAATTGCATAAATTATATTTATACACATATACATATATATATATATATATATATATATTTATATATATATATATATATATATATATATATATATATATATATATATATATATATATATATATATATATATATATATATATATATATATATATTATACATATATATATATATATATATATATATATATATATATATATATATATATATATATATATATATATATATATATATATATACATATATATTTTACATATATATATTTATATATTTATATATTATATATATATATATATATATATTATTTTAATTATTATTTTACTATTTTTAATTATAACTAACTTAATTCTTAATCCCCAAATTTAAACCTGACATGTATATATATATATATATATATATATATATATATATATATAAGGAGAATGGAAAACAGTCTTTCTTGATAATAATAAGTTTATTAAATCATCCTTTCACTTAAGCAAAAATTGAGCCATTTCCATTTATTCGTTCAAGATAGTAGATTGTGCTGACAGTACCATGTCCACGGGCTAACTGCCTCTAATCTGTTTGCAAAGTCATCAAAAATCTTCCAAAATGCTTCCGCCTGCCCGGATTATTCTAAAAGCTTACTCGAGTGTGGGTCTTTTTCCTTTATTTTATTATTATAAAAAATAATTATAAAAGAACATATAATATATATATATATATATATATATATATATTATATATATATATATATATATATATATATATATATATATATATATATATATATATATATATATATATATATATATATATATATATATATATATATATATATATATATATATATATACATATCACTCTTATAGAAGTCATAACTAGACAATGATGTTTTGATAATGCTTTTAATCATATATATTGCTCAGTTTAACAGTCAACCATATATATTGTAGCGAGGGCTAATCTATATATAATTTAACAAAGAAGATACAATCAGCGATATTATGTAGCAACCCTTTCTCAAGAAGATGTTTTCTCAGTCCTTACGCAATAAGCGATATTTATAATAAATAAATTCATTCTTCTGCATTAAAAGGATGCACTGCATTTTCTGTTCTCAAACCCCATAAATATCAATTTTACGTTTTCAAAGTTGACATTTATATATATTGATTTATATATATATATATATAACTAGAAGATGAGCGAGGTGCTTAAAATTCATATCTGCTATTTTTTTAGAAAGTATATTTTCTATTTTATTCTTATCATAACAATATTTTTCACATTTAGTTTAAACTTCAATCCATGCCTAAAGTAATAAATCGCATATAAAGTGTTTATTGATTCAAAAACCTTTAGTTTCATCACAAGTTATTGAATCTTTCATGTTGTTAAGAGTAAAAACCATTTTTCAACGATTTGATAGAAAAACGTTTTGATATCATAAAGAATAGATTTTCTAAAGAATGATGATGTAATATTAGCATACTATCATAGTATTGTAGTCTGAACTTGGATATAATAATAAAAAGAATAAATATATAATACGAGAATCATTTTTTCAACTACGCATAATGGGAAATGATTTATAAGTCTAAAGGCTGAAGTTCTATTTTATCGTTGATGCATGAAAAGAAAAAGAGCTCTTTAGGGATTTTCAACCGGTGAGATCTTTGATCAGCAGCAAATGTCAGTCTTTACAGCTAAAACTTCACTTTAGACAGTATATAAATTTCTTTAAAGGTTACCTGAAACTAAATTGACTTTTTTTTTCGCTTTCTTCTAAAGATCGTTTGGGGAAACAAGTCTACCGAGACTTCAAATAGATCACATCTTTGTCTGGAAAGATATATTGCTAATACATTATTTCATCATTATCATCCATATAAAATAAGGTTTTTTGGTATCCCCAAGTTGATAGTTGAAAGAAAAATTTCAGTTTTTTGATATTTTTTCTGTTAACAAACATTTTCCCGTTTATATTTTTGTATACTCCAATTTTAGAAAGTCGCTCTTTAGCCTACAGTAGAAGTTTACAAGTAATGTAAACATCTAGTGGGAATTAAATTTGTAGTGAAATGTTTTAATATCTCATTACATATTTAGAAGTTTGGTATGGAAAAAATATAGATTAGTATACATCGATATAAAAAAGTAATACATATACAGGTATATTAAGTTCAGTGAATATGCTAAGAATCAAGATGAAAATTATACGAAATAAGGGTGCAAAATTGTAGAATAATTATTATCTGAATTATCAGAGAGATCGTATTGATAGTTTTTATGTAAAATTCTATTTTTGGTTTTCTTACACATATTTCAGACTAGGTATGTAATATATATATATATATATATATATATATATATATATATTATATATATATATATATATATCTAGAAATACCCATATAATATATTTAAAAAAAAGTCTCACGATTACTTTTCTACAAGCAGCCAAAATTAACAGCTATTTAAAATCGAAGATAGAAGATAGTTGAAAGAAGAATTTCAGTTATTTGATACTTTTTCTGTTAAAAAAATTTGCCCATTCATATTTTTGTATACTTTAATTTTAGAAAGTTACTCTTTAGCCTGCAGTAGAAGTTTAAAAGTAATGTAAACATCTATTGGGAATTAAAACTGTAAGGAAATTCTTTAATATTTCATTACGGATTTATGAGATTAGTACTTAACAAATATTTATTAGTATAGTGCAAAATTAAAAGTAATAAATATAAAGGTAAATTTAGTTCAAATAATATGCTAAGAAGAAAGATGAAATATATACGAAATAAGGGTACAAAAGGGTAGAAGAATTATTATTTGAGTAATCAGAAATATTTTATTGGTAGTTTTTATGTAAAATTCTGTTTTTGGTTTTGTTACACATATTTCAGACTAGGTATGTAATATATATACTATTGCAAGATCTAGAAATAGCAATAAATTTCAAGTTTTCAAGAAGAATTTCAGTTATTTGATACTTTTTTCTGTTAACAAACATTTTTCTGTACATATTTTTGTGTACTCCAATTTTAGGAAGTCGCTCTTTAGCCTACAGTAGAAGTTTACAAGTAATGTAAACATCTATTGGGATTAAAACTGTAAGGGAATGCTTTAATATCTCATTACGGATTTATAAGTTTGGCATGTAACAAATAATCATTAGCATAGTGCAAATTTAAAAGTTATAAATATAAAGGTAAATGAAGTTCAGAGAAATTGTTAACAAGAAAGATGAAAAGTGAGGTATAAAAGTGTAAAATAATTGTTATCTACTAAGTAATTATAAAGATTTTATTGATAGTTTTTATGCAAAATTCTATTTTTGGTTTTCTTACACATATTTCAGACTAGTTATGTAATATATATATATATATATACACTATTGCAAGATCTAGAAATACCCCATAAATATTTCAAAAAAATCTTATTACTTTTCTACAGCAGCCAAAATTAACTTCTACTTAAAATCCAAGATCCAAAATAATTGAAAGAAGAATTTCAGTTATTTGATACTTTTTTCTGTTAACAAACATTTGCCCGTTCTTATTTTTGTATACTCCAATTTTTTAAAGTTCCTCTTTACCCTGCAGTAGAAGTTTACAAGTAATGTAAAAATCTCTTGGGATTAATACTGTAAGTAAATCATTTAATATCTCATTACGGATTTATAAGTTTGGTATGTAAAAAATAATCAATAGTATAGTGCAACATTAAATGTAATAAATATAGAGGTAAATTTAGTTCAGAGAATAAGATAAAAAGAAAGATGAAATATATACGAAATAAGGGTATAAAAGTGTAGAATAATTATTAACTGAATTATCAGAAAGATTTTATTGATAGTTTTTATGTAAAATTCTATTTTTGGTTTTTCTTACACATATTTCAGACTAGGTATGTAATATATATACTATTGCAAGATCTACAAATACTCCATAAATATTTCAAAAAAGTCTCATTACTTTTCTACAGCAGCCAAAATTAACATCAATTTAAAATCCAAGATCCAAGATAGTTGAAAGAAGAATTTCAGTTATTTGATATTTTTTCTGTTAACAAACATTTTTCTGTACATATTTTTGTGTACTCCAATTTTAGGAAGTCGCTCTTTAGCCTACAGTAGAAGTTTACAAGTAATGTAAACATCTATTGGGATTAAAACTGTAAGGGAATGCTTTAATATAAGTAAAATGTTAACAAGAACAATGAAAATTAAGTTATAAAAGTGTAAAATAATTGTTATCTACTGAATAATTATAAAGATTTTATTGATAGTTTTTATGCAAAATTCTATTTTTGGTTTTCTTACAAATATTTCAGAATAGGTATTAATATATATACTATTACATGATCTAGAAATACCCCCTAAATATTTCAAAAAGGTATTATGATTACTTTTCTATAGCACTAAAAATTAACAACCACTTAACCTCTTACCTTATGAATTTGAGTGACGATTCTGTGTGCCACTTTCGATGAAAGCTTTTCACATGCGTCATGACCAGAAACAGTTTCATCACGTGCTAAATTCCGAGCAAACCAGTGGACATTAATAGTACTGCATTTACTATTTAATAAAACCACATAATTTGATAATTATATTTCATTTCACTTTTATTTAAAAAAATATTATTTTTTTTATTTCACATAATATTATTTCTATGTTTTGGGTTATATAACAAATGTAAAAATTTTCAGTCGTTTAAATATTTTCTATGTATAATTTATTGCTTGAATAACTTATAAGAGAATGATGTATAATATTAGTCAAAATTTTGTAAGGGGTATTGTTTTATTACTGATACGAGCTTTTCATTTCTGGCCAGAAAGAATCATCACTTGTGTGACAAGAGGTTCTCATTTTAGGCACAGCAGTACGATCACGTCTCTCATACGTTGTTTTAAGGCAAACCATTGGACATTAATAGTACTGAATTTACCTTTTAATAAAACCACAGAATTTGATAATTATATTTAATTTCATTTTTATTAAAAAGATATTAATGATTTTATTTCACATAATATTATTTTTATATTTTTAGTTATATAACAAAAGTAAAAATTTTCAATCATTTAAATATTTTCTATGTAGAATTTATTGCGTGAATAACTTATAAGTGAATGATGTATTATATTAGTCAAAATTTTGTAAGGGGTATTGTTTTATTACACGTTTCTGGCCAAAAGTGAATACGAGCTTTTCACTTTTGGCCAGAAAGAATCCTCACGTGTGTGATACTAGGTTCTCATTTTAGGCACAGCATTACGTTTACGTCTCTCATACGTTGTTTTAAGGAAAACCATTGGACATTAATAGTACTGAATTTACCTTTTAATAAAACCATAGAATTTGATAATTATATTTCATTTCATTTTATTAAAAAAAAATTATTAATTTCACATAATATTAATTATATGTTTTTAGTATATAACAAAAGTAAACATTTTCAGTCGTTTAAATATTTCCTATGTATAATTTATTGCGTGAATAACTGATAAGTGAATGATGTATAATATTAGTCAAAATATTGTAAGGGGTATTGTTTGATTACTGGTAAAAGCTTTTCATTTTGGCTAGAAATAATCATCACGTGTGTGATACGGGGTTCTCATTTTAGGCACAGCAGTATGATCACGTCTCTCATACGTTGTTTTAAGGCAAACCATTGGACATTAATAGTACTGAATTTGCCTTTTAATGAAACCACAGAATTTGATAATTATATTGCATTTCATTTTATTTATAAAATTTATTAATGCTTTTATTTCCCATAATATTATTTCTGTGTTTTTGATTATATAAAAAAAGTAAAAATTTTCATTCGTTTAATATTTTGTATGTATAATTTATTGCGTGAATAACTTATAAGAGAATGATGTATAATATTAATCAAAATTTTGTTAAGGTATTGTTTTATTACTCATACGAGCTTTTCACTTTTGGCCAGACAGAATCATCACGTGTATGATACGAGGTTCTCATTTTAGGCACAGAAGTACTATCACGTCTGTCATACGTTGTTTTAAGGCAAAGGGTTAAAATCCAATATTTCCAATTTGTAGTTTAAGATCATATGTAATATATATTATTTTTTCCAGGTGACTGGGACAAATAAAATACGTTAGTGGCCACAATTTTCTCCAAGTTCTCAATTAATACATCTGGGGGTGTCAGGATAAACTTAAGGGTTTTCTGCTTTGTCCCTGCTACAAAGTTACAAGAACCCACTGGAGCATAAGTCATACTTTCACCCTTGAAATGCTGGTCAAACAGAAAGGCTCACCCCTTTGCATTAATACGAGTAGCCTCAAGCTCAATTATACTTGGTTTAACCAAGTGGCACAAGAAACAACAACTGTAAAAGTTTTCCAAGGGAGAAAAAGAGAACACTTATGATAGTCAAATATCGAATATATTCCCTTAATAACTTCCACATAAATTAAAACATTAGACGTATGAAATATATTTAAATTTAATCATTATGTAAAATTTATTCAGTGTAAATGTTATGTGTGCTACAAATAGTTTTTCAATGTTCAAATGTGTAACTTAAAAAATATGCTACCATGGTGTTGTAAATAAAAATATTTGTTTAGCATGTACTTTCTTTTAAATTAAAAAATAAAGTCAAATCAATTCCGATACACTTTTCCTCATTTTTAAAAGTAATATTATAAGTGTTAATGTATTGTACATTAAAATTACGAAAAAAGTAGAAATTTTTTACTGATAGTGATTAATAGATTTATTTGCTCAAAATATGTGGGTTTTTTTTCTTATTTGAATTTATCAAATATATTTTCCTTCCAATTGAATTTGAATGTTTACTTGCAGTCATATTCTATTTATATAAATTATTTTTAGCAAAGTCGTTTTCATTGTTTCTACCCTTACGTTCCCCAACATTTACTGGAAATGGGGAAATAAAGAACATTTAAATGCTAAATTTTATGCCTCTTGATGACATTTAAGTAATTTATTGACCGGAAATATGAGGAAATAACTATTTCCAAGCCATTAAACTGAAAGTATCGCCCAAGATTAAGAATTATTTCTGTAACTTCCATTAGTTAAATGCAAAATCGAATTCAAATCCCCTGATCCTCTACAGATTTAATAAAGTGACATGGGCTCCATTTGTACACCTAGTGAGTATTTCATCTATTTAACTGTTATTGTAAATGCTCAAAGGCGGAATATATTAACTTGTGTTGCGTTTGGCCAAAGGAATTCTAATGTTACGATAATACATGAAATGCATTATGTCTGCAGATTTAGATTTTTATTACTTTAGTTATTATATTCATAATTAAAATTTATAAGTTTACATAAATTCTTATACCTTAACTCAACTGTTTTTAAAGACTCCAAATTCATCTAGAAAAAAAATAGGTAATGATATTAAACTACTTGTATTTAATATTCTATTTAAATATTATTGCAAATGCTCAAAGTCGATATTTATTAACTTTTGTTACGTTTGTTTATATGAATTTCAATGTTATGACAATACATGAAATTCATTATGTTAGGGGTTTTCAATTTTTGTTACTTTCGTTATTCTAAACATAAAAAGAAGTGAAAAATTAAAAGAAATAAATGTGTATTTCTTACAGTAGTAGATTCTACAAATACAAAGGAAACTTACGAAAATATGATTTCTCTACTGGTGTTTATGAGTAAGCTACGTTAAAATGGCTTAAAAAGTCTTTTTGATCATAACAAGCATGTAATTGGGATTCACTAAATTCTGCTGCTTTCTCTGAGAAAGAAACATCTATGATTGAAAAGTCAGTATACCCGTCAACAATGACCTCTAAAAGTATTTATTCCTGGCACCGAAAATATAATATAAATAACTATATTAAAATCCGTAATGTTTCTCTTTTCTAAAACTATGCTTTCGTAACTGTTTGATGAAAATATCTGCAAATTCTCTGAACAGAGAAGGATGATATGCTTTCTTGCATCTCAGGAACATTATGAAAAGTTACGCAAAGGTAAAAAATGTGTTTTATTGACCCATGAAAATAATAATACATTTTAGTATGAAATTAAAATAGTTTTAGAAAGTCGAATATAGAAGTAAGAAAAGCATGAAGATTCTTATGTTTTACAAAAGTTTTAAAAAGTGGAATATAGAAGTAAAAAAACCATGGGAATTTTTATGCATTACAGAAAGTTATAGAAAGTCGAATATAGTAGTAAGAAAACCATGGAGATTTTTATGTTTTACAGAAAGTTATAGAATATCGAATATAGAAGTAAGAAAACCATGGGGATTCTTACGTTTTACAGTCGTGATACCCCTAAACGTGATTTTATTTATATCTTAATATTAAATAATTAACCGAAAATAATGTTTACCAGTTACCACAATTCTGGTTTAAAAATGCAAATGGAAAAAAATATTCATTTAACATACGTTCATTTGTAATCGATATAGGACTATGTAAACATTTAAAATGTTAATAACATTGAAATTGAGATTAAACTTATTAAATAATTAACAGAAAATAATGTTTACCAGTTACCACAATGCTGGTTTAACAATGCAAATGGAAAAAATATTCTCTTAACATACGTTCATTTGTATACCATATAAGATCATCTAAACATTTAAAATGTTCATATTATTAAAATATAGATTAAACTTACAATACAATGATAAATTTGCTTTTAAACCTCAACTGTCAACCCATTTAAACACAGATAATTTGTAAAACAATGCATGAAACTCCAGAAGATTGATTGTGGGATCTACAGGGAGAACAAAACGGTGATTAAGGAAATTTCATCTCCATTTATCGCCGCAATTTCAATAGTCGTAAGGAGTCTTATCTTCTAGTTTCATAGAGAAAGAGTTTTCGCCTTTGCATTCGGAGATGCGTTTTGAATACATTATCATGTATTGTAGTGCTTTGAGGGATTATATAATCCTATGTTAGACGTTTTTCATTTTTATAAATATTAGAGATATGCAATTTTTATGTATGTAAAGAATATAATTCCAAATTTATTAATAATCTCGATTACCTAATATAATATTTATACACTATTAATGAAATAAATAAATTTTAAATAAATTATAATTCTTTAAATATTGGAAATATTTTAGAAGTTTAGTGCACATTAATTACTATAAATTTGAGGACTACGTTATGTATAATTGTAAATATTTCTAAGGGAAATATTGTAATATTTATTCAATAATTCCAATGGTTACTTTATACAATTTGTCCATAATTAAACTTCCCTACTTTAAAGTTGTCTACAGTTGAAACAAATAATAATTTATAAAATGTTGTATAGGAAATAAAAAAAAGGTTGGGCATTCGTTTCAGCGAATAAAAAATAGTTCAAAATTTCCCCACCAGAGGGCTTAATTTGATATATTTTCTGTTAGCCAACACTAACTCAAGGTTAAATAATTTATTACAAGAAGAGATGTTCAACAAGAGAGTCACCATTATCATTTGAAATCATAAGATAGCATGTTCTGCAGTTGACCGTAATGTATCCATAGAAATGGTTTGGTTTGAAACATTACGGTCAAATGTTTTGCTATGCGAGAGCTAATGCGACAAGAACCTACTATGTAAAAACGATTCCGGCTACTAACGTAAATACCAGCAGTGCGATTCGAACACTCAAAAGCTGGTACCGAAACACAGCCCCCTAACATTCGGCCATTTTCGGCCCGGATGGATATTTAGAGCATGCCAGGAAGTATTGTCTACTTTCAGATCAGGTATAGTTCTTAGTTTCAAATTGCTCTAAAATCAAAAACCAGATAAAGCTCCTAAACATATTGGGTTTACTTATAATAAACACAAAATATATACAACAACTGATGAAAAATATAAATTCACTTTCACACCAAATAACTTTTCAAATTTTTAAATTAGAAACTAAATATTTTTATCAATTAGAAACTAATTTTTTATCCTGTATGCCTCAGTTGATTGTATGAGTAATATATCTTAGTTTATCGCATGATAAAATATTTATTTTTTGAAACTTTAAAATGTATAGTCAGTTTATAATATTTTTATTCTAAAATGCTTGTTATCTTTTAAGTTTTAGGTTTTGAGAATGAAAAATGTATATATCTTCAATAAGGTATATGAATTTAGTTTCTAATAACCAATGCTCTCCAAAATATATTTGAAGATAAAATAAGAATCTTGAATTACTTTTGATTCACATAAACATCGTAAAAGTATTTTAATAAAATTATCCATCGGTAATTATAAATTCTTTACCTTTTCTTATCTCCTGTACATTTACCGATGTAACTTTTGTTCCTGGAATTAAATATTTCACAATAAGGTAAATATGTAAACTTTATATTTTAAACACCATTACTGTGCCCTCTTTCTTTCAGTTTAAGGCATTTTACAACAAAGTTTTAATTTGTGTACATCGCAGTTTAAACATCACAGATTTTCAGGACAAATAGTATAATACCATCTTTCAAAAGCAGTCTTCTAAATAAGCTGTGCCATCACGGAAAGGGAGGCAGACACTTTACTTTTGTCATTTTAATACCTCGATATCTTGCACAGCTGAGAGCTATTCATGCTTCAATAATCTCTGCACTTTCCTTCCTCTTCCAGAAGTTCAAACGTTCCTTACACACAAGTTTGGATGCTAGCTGCGGATGTTTAATATTCAGTGAAATCTCGGCTAACAAAGAAAGTAATCAAGTTCAAAATATCTCTTTTCACTCTCTATCTTTTAAACAGTATTGTATGGAACAGAACTCAGTTTATTTGTTTAATCTTGCTTCGTAGAGTGTGAATAAAACGTTTTGTCTCTGTAATATTTTAAAACGGAACTTCATTGGAGAGAAAATCAAGATTGCTAGAGTATACCGGGAGGAAAGTTTTATTAAAATAATTTTAAACATTGTTTAACAGTTACTCGGTGTAATCTTTACATAACAAATATTTTACAGTTGATGATTCTCTTAGTAAAATTTTAATTAATATTACAATAACGAGTAAAAATCTGATAGATAACACGGTAAGTAAAGTAATGCCTAGAAATTCGATGGATTAGATCTCTCATAAAATTAGTAAAAAATGAAAAAGTATCAAAATTTTAAATTATTTTTTTTAGTTTCAAAAACGGAGAAATTCTTACACATTACGTGATCAGAGTACCTTTTTAGTTAATATATTTCGATTATAAATTATCCTATTTTTGATTTATTAGAAAAGAACATGTATGTACCTGTATGGTTAAAAAATCTAGATATTTAACAAAGGCTTAAATTTAAAAAAAATATTTAATTATGTTACATTAATTAATATTTTATGTAAAATAAACGCTAAATATATACACCAGCTGGTGAAAAATATAAATTATTCTTCACACAAAATATTTTTTCAAATTTGTAATTTAGAAACTAATTTATTTTTTATTTTTTTCGTCAAATACAAGCAAATTATTTTTATCCTGTAAACCTCAGTTATTTTTATGAGTGATGTATTTTATTATATAGCATGATAAATGATTTATTTTTTAATGTTTAAATTGTATAGACATTTTTTTTTTTACTTTTAAAATTTTTGGTACGTTTGGTAGTTTTAGTAAATTTTTTATTAAATAAGAGTTTAGTTTCTAATAAACATATTGTTAAGACTGCTGTAAACATATAATTTGTATGGTATCTCGTCAAATTGACTAGATATTGGCTCCTTGGCGAAGTTTTGGGAGACTCATTTCTGGCCCCAAGTTTGGCGATATATAGCCAAATTTGACGACTTGGCGAAATTTGTTGACTGGATTTTACTGTCTGTGGATTTTACTAGAAGCTTGTGGAAATTTCCAGAAACCTGAAAGCTATATAAAGATGCCTTGAGTTCTCATAAAAAGTCAGTTTTCTATCAGATTTGGTGAAAGTAGGACCTGTATTAATGATCTCTGTATTGTTCTGAAAAAGTTCGCCAGAAAGCTGCCAAGTTTTATCGCCATCCGTTGTAATTGTGATTCATTTGGAGTGTTCATAAATTGTTATTATTTTTGTCTTAACCAAAGTCTATTGATTAAACGAACTGTACGCGAGAATTTTGCAACAGTATTTTATACGTTATCTTGTGGGTAACTTATTTAATTTCGTCTTGTTTGGTATGTGTTTGAAATATTATTTTAAAAATTTACTACTCTAAATGACAAAACTAAATATTTTTAAAGTAATACCGTTATAAAAGTACTTTGTTCATTTAAGTGCACAATATTGTGAATTTTATAGGACTATTTTAAAAATGTGTAAATTTTATCTCCAGGTTGAAGATAAAATTAAAATATGACTGCGTACCACAATTTTTTTTCTATTTATTACTCTCAAATAAATACAATATCGGGATAAATTTTATCTAATTGATAATATTCTTGATTCTCTTTCAACTATAAACAAGAAATATAATTTTTTACATTTTAAGCAATGAGTATGCAGTACACATAATATTTCATTATTATTTATAAGCAATAGCTACATTTTTAACATTATAACTCGATACTCGTGTTTGCTTAACCATCGCAAATCTTGTTTATTTGAATTCCACTGAAGAAAAGAGAATATATAATTGGATTAAAAGTTCTCATGTATTTCTCTATAACCAATATTGAATTCACAGCTACTAAGGTATAAAATAATTATATTTGATATAAGCCCACATATAAAATATTTCATTTCGCTAGTTATATAACTTTGCTTAATATGCAAGAAAATCATCTTTGATGCGGTATGCATACATAAAAAGTTATTTATGAAGCATCTTTTATAAACATATGCCCCCGGTGAATGTAAATACGCAGGAAAAAAGAGAATTAAGAAAATAATTTTATTCTACATGGCTGGGTATAGTATATCGAATTTATTAACTCCGTACTTTCGGTATATATAAACTATTTCAAGTTGTTTAATGTGTTAGCTCTAATAAAAGCGTCTATACAAACGGATGTTATTAAAATATCAACTATCATCTTTCAACCAAATTTTCTTAAAGTCAACAGGAAAATATGTAAACCTTTAGGTTGTACATCTATAAAATTTATGTGAGATTTTGTTCTGTTTTACATCGTTTATTACAGTTGAACTACAAAGAAAAAAATGAAATAAAATTAATATATTTTCTATTTTAATTTTTCTTTTTCTCTTACTTTTTATTTTCTCTTACTTTTCTCTTTCTTTTTCTCTTTCTCTTTTTCCCTTGAAATATTTTTTTAGTGACTGAATATAAACCATCAGTTTTCAAGCTCAAAATTACCTTTAAAATTTTTCAACAAAGAAATTAAGTTTTATATCTTTGTATTAGGCAAGAGAATAATGGTAATCACGAAAAAACGTAGGCGTTTAGGTTTCAACAGAAATACTGATTTAGATTACACTTGAATTAATATTATTAAGCTTAAGAGTCACATTTATATGCACGTAGAATAGAATCTGTAAATTTCAAACGTTTAATACACATTTGACCATTTTTGTATGCATTTGACCTCTTAAATTGACCTCTTCGTATCTGCGTTCGTATGTATCTAGCATAATGCAAAACGGATTAGCCTCAGAATGATGAAATTTTATATTTACGATTGTTGTTACATTCAGATGTACCTTCAATTTGGAATGAAATATGCACTAAAATCAACAAAGCAACATGTATTGAAGTATTCACATACAGTTACAATGAGCATTGGTTGCAGTTTTGCAAAAGGTAATTTCGAATCTTGGTTGTTTCATTACTTGCTGCTAGGGAGAAAACGGTTTTGTTTCCCTTGAAATAAATTATTTTTTGTAATTGAATATAAACCATCAGTTTTTAGGTATAAAATTACATATAAAATATTTCAACAAAGAAATTAAGTTTTATATTTCTGTATTACGCAAGAGAATAATGGTAATCATGAAAAAACATACGTGTTTAGATTTCAACAAAAATACTGATTTAGATTACACCTGAATTACTGTTATCAAGCTTCAGATTCTCGTTTTTACGTACGTTTAATGGCAGCTATAAATTAAAAGCATTTAATACATATTTGGCTATCTCTGTATGCATTTGACCTCTTCAAAGGTTATCGTTGTATCTGCGTTCATGGATGCCTAGCATAATACAAAACGGATTAGCCTGAAAATGTTGAAATTTCATATTTAGGATTATTGTTACATTTAGATGTACCTTCATGTTGAAATGAAATATACACTAACAGCAAATAAGCAAAAAATATTAATGTATTCACATGCAGTTGCAATGAGCATTGGATACAGTTCTGCAAAAGATGATTTTGAATCTTAATTGTTCATTACTTACTGCTGTGATGAAAAGCAAGGTCTAATTTTGGTTCAGAGAAAAAATTTTTAGTTAAAAAATATTAATGTAATGGTTATTAACGCTGCCATTTATTTTAACCTATAGTTCTACTTAGCTCTACTTAAGCAATAGTGTAACATTAAGAAATGAAAGTTAATGTAAAATTTCAACGAATAGGTAAACGAATGGTAATTCTGTTGAATTCTGATGATGCATTATTCAATCAAAATTTTAAAAAATATGCGTGCAATTCAATAAAACAATTTCGCGCAACTTCATTAACTACTATAATGCTTTTTCCATTCATTTTCATATTTACAAGAACCAATAGGCAAACAATAAAATGCTCTTCCGTTTGAAACTAAAGCGAGAATTGTCATAAGTTGATATGTGTCCTACTGCGTGAAATCGCTTTATACACCCGTCAGGAAGTCACGTGCTATCCACATCAAAGTTTGCCCAAATTCGATAACTATCAATAGCATACTATGCTTGTTGTTCTGTCCTCCTGGAGAAATCCTGGATGCGGATTGGGAATTATGAATGTAGATCATGTCATGGAAAAGCGATGACTGGCAGTGACATATTCTTTTTATTGCTTATTTCTGATGAAGTTATGAATGTAGATTAATTCACCAGTTTTATCATTGACACAGATGTAACACAAAGGATAAATCCATTTCACCCTTTACAGATAAGTTGCCACTATAAGTAGGGAGATTACAAGAATGTAAGAAGTTGGAAAAAAAGAGAAAACTATATGCAGCTGGTACGATTAGAGAATTTGAACATCCTCCAAATCTAAAGTGCTGAGTCATGTTTAACTATGGAGAAACTAAGAGTTCAAGGAGCAAGCACTATTTCTCCAAAGAAGAGACAGAGAAAATGGTACTTTTTCCTTAGTCTTTGAAAGTTTTGAGAAGTATTATTACTTTAAATAATAAATTTGAATTGTAATTACTTTAAATTATCCTTACTTTCAATTGTAAATTTCACTTCTTTAGAACAGACAATTCACGGTAAATGTTGTATATGCATTAAGTCATATAGGTCAATACATATAAATGCATGCATTAAAGGATGCAGAAAGAAAAATAGAAAAGAAATACTGGTCTTTATATATATAACTTATGCCACACATACAAAAGTAAGATACGAACATATATAAAATTAAAATTAAAAAAAAATTATATGCTTCTTGTAAGCATTTTGCAGAAAAACTTTAACTTTATATAAAAATTTATAAAACTTTATATAAAATAATATATAAATTTGTATATAAATTATATAAATTTATAAAACTTTATAAAATAAATGTGAATATAAAACTTAACAATCGTTCTAGAATCTCTTGTTTGCTTATTTTTCTTGACACATTAAAACACACACACACAACTCAATGCATTCTTAAGAATCTTGTTATTTTAATTTCAGAAGTGCCAAATTAGTTCCGTTGGAAAACGCATGGGTCGTATAACAGGAGGGTTGTGAATTTGAGGATCAAGCCAGCCAAAAGTCCATCGTAAATTATTTCTGGCGTCTGTGGTACCCAAAATACATGTTAGTGCTCAACATTTCCTTCACGTTAGCAATCTCTACCTCTGCAGGAGAGGCTAAGCCTGGGGTCTTCTGCTTGATCATTGCTTCTAAATTTCGAAGGCCCACTATGTTTGTTTGTGTTGTCCCAAGGTGTAATAATGTACACCTATATGGAGATCCAATAACAAAATGGCTAACAGATCTTTGCAGCTTGTAAAGGTTAATGCTATAAGAGCAAGTGCCAAGGCGTTGAAAATGATAATAATTTTACTTTCTGGATTTTTTTCATAATTAAAGTTCTTTTGTCAGTGTCTTATATTCTTCATTTTATCTGTACCCTGTAAAAAGACACTGTATTTTAATAGAATGAAAAGATCATAGAAAAGACAATCGATCATATAACACCATCTAAAAAGGTGTTATATACGAGATATGAAGTGAGTTTTAGCCTCATGATTATTTTCTTAGCTTCCACAAGGACCTAAGACAAGTACGAAGGGTTTTGTTAAAAGCATCTGTAATCTTCAAAATGACATTCAAAAAGCTGTGTACCAATCTTGTGTACCAATAATAAATGCGAGATATACAGGATGGATAATTGCTTACCATTTTTTCTCGTAAAATAGCGGAAATATTTTACTGAATTAAATACGCAATTTAGCTGTACAACATATTATATTTGGCAAAAAAAAGCTAAGTAAAATTATTATTCCTCTTTCATTTCCAAATATCTTGCGTTTTACTTTACTCGAATGATGTTTGATATCTTAAAAAATAATTTTAAAGAAAAAATAGTCACTTTGAGTTTTTACGTGTCGTAGATTTTCACATAACGGCTCTAAAAAAAGTTGGAAATTTTTTGCTCCATTTTCTCCCGTCGCAGCACTTTTTGTTTGAAGCTTTTTGCTTTGAACCTAAGATCTAGGCATTCCAATCCATTTAATTTTTTATCGTGGTTTTATATCATTGCTGTATGGATTATACCCTTTATATTTTATATTTCTCTGGAATGGTTGAAGCCTCTTCTGATAACAAAATTCTATTCCAGTTTTTTTTCCTGAAAACTCTTGAAATAAAAAGGTAATATTTTTTAAATTATTCCATTTCAGTGAATTCTGTAAAGAACGTTTGATTTTGAACAATCTGCTAAAATTTCTGTTAAATTCTATGATAAAAATTATTTATATTTTACCTTATATGCTGCTATCTCAAAAGAATTTTGAATGCAAGCTTTGCAACATTATCTAGTATATATTTACATAATGCTTGTGCATTACCTTAAAATATGCGAAACCTTTTACTCTGTTTCACTGTATAGCTAGTATGTTTATTTGAAAACAAATTCAGTTTATTTTAATTGAAATCGTTTTGAATATGACTTATTTCTATACTTTGAAATTTACATTTATTTTTCTCGTTTAATTTTTTTTTCCACTTTTATATGATAACCAGTATTGTCAATGAAATTCATACGCGTATTAAAAAACATATCTCATATATAGATCTAATTACATTATTTAATCTTCAATCTTTAAATTCATTTTGATATTAGTTTCTTATTTTGCAATATTTAAACTTACTTTAATTTTGTTATAGAACAAACGAGGTTGTATAAAGGAGCAATTCACGTAATTTTCAACACATTTATAAGAAACTGATGGGGATATTACATGATTTCTTTGCATGCTTATTAAATTATAACTATTTCTTTCCTGCAATTAAACTTAATTTCTTTAAATGTTAGAAAATATCCTCTAATTTATTTTTTTGGTAAAAAGGGCATTGTAACAATAAGTTACATTCGGTTCAGCTCCTTTTACCCCTTCCCGTTTGGTCATTGTGGGGAGGCATGCCGGGGCGGGACCGCTCTGAATTGAAGAGAAACTTCTGACTTCTTCCAATAGAGGTGTCCGTCCGATTGGGGGATTTTGACCCCCCCCCCGCTGTTCTGGAGTGGAACCCTGTTTTTTCTCCGCAGAGAGTCGGATTTTTTGAGCGGAAAAGGTTGTTACCTGAAGAATAGAAAGTGAACTGCTGGAATCTGCCGCGGCTTGTATAATAACCCTTTTGAGAAAAACTTTTTTAGGACTGGCGCCGACTCGAGAGAAGTCTTTGATATCTACAAATGATAAGTTGTATTCCAGTTGTATTCCTTAGGGATTTATTTAATTGTATAAAATCATTTAATCAACACCTAATTTCCATGTGTTTCTTAATGAGTTTTAATTTCTTCTTTCTCAAACACTAGGCGAACGTAACATTATTTTTACAGGCATTTATTATTTTGATTTCGAGAATACTTGACTTTTTATTAGTATTGACCTTTTTTTACATAGCAATTGAATTTTATGGAGTTTTATAGTAGAAGCACATAAGTGGATCAACTATAAGTAGATATGTTAACTATTAAATGGATAACTCAAATGTCATGCTCACAGCGTGGTAGACGGACAACGTAGTATTAACATAGTGTTGCTCTAATCACTATGTCGATAGAGCAATAGTGGGCATTTGTATAATTACTAAATTATTAGCTTTCAATAACGTTAACTATTTATTTAATATTTATTCAAGAGCGTGTGGCATTTTTCCAACAATGACTAGTATATATTAATTCAAAAATAAGAGAAAATTCACATATTGTCATTTCGAGATGACCAGTAGCTATTTGATATGTGTTTTATAGAGATACTTCGTTATTTAGAGTGCAAATTCCAATGAAATGGTGGTACAAACCTAGATGTTGCAATATCCTAAATGCAAAATTTGAATATTCTACAGCTAAACGTTTTTAAGTTATACCTGGCAATAACTTCAAAAAAACGTTAATATATATTCCATGGATGTCTTTCTTAATCTAGAGTACAGATTGTAATAAAAATGCTTTAGCACATCTCAATTTTACAAAAAAAAAAAAAAAATATAAGATGGTCAACATTTTAAGACTAATTATGTTGTTGCATTGCTACTCACCACAAAGTAGGTTTTCTAGCAGTATTGTGATACTCTTCCATATATGGAGAATAATATTTAACTCTAGAATGTCCAATGGGATCATTTTCACTCCACAGTATACATATTATTACATATACATATGAAACATCTATAGAAACAGATAGGTTTGGTTTGGTTTGGTTTGGTTTTTGGAGTGCTTCGGTCTACTGTTTTACACACGAGGTCTAATGAGAGCGGTACCTACTACTTAAAGCCCATTCCGAACGGCTACGAACATCCATGCCATAGTGGGATTCGAATCCACTAACTCCGGTACCAATATATATATATATATATATATATATATATATATTATATATATATATATATATATATATATATATATATATATATATATATATATATATATATATATATATATATATATATATATATATATATATATATATATATATATATATATATATATATATATATATATATATATATATATATATATATATATATATATATATATATATATATATATATATATATATATATAATATATATATATATATATATATGTATATATATATATGTATATATATATATGTATATATATATATGTATATATATATATGTATATATATATATGTATATATATATATATATATATATATTATATATATATATATATATATATATATATATATATATATATATATATATATATATATATATATATATATATATATATATATATATATATATATATATATATATATATTATATATATATATATATAATATTAAAATCCCTTATTTACATATTTTAATATTATTTTAATAACTTTTTTTCATAAAGTACGTTGGGGTTTGCGTAGGTAATTATGGTATTTTCTTCCAGACATGCTATAGACTGAATTCAGCCTCTGTCTGTACTACTTTAGCCAATAGTTAGCGCATTCTCTTTAAACATGTGTATTTGTATCACGTGATCAATTGTGCTTAGGGATTATTCGTAGTCTTTTTACCTGGGAAATCCCTACTTGAAAAGTCTCTATGTGCATGATGTTGCAAAAGTGTTTGCCTGTTTTATGGATTTCATGTATCTCAAAAAAAATAAACTGTATTGTGATTTTGAATGAGTCTCGCCCATACTACATATATATGTGTGAGTAAGGTAATTATGAGATGTGTGTATGTGTATTTAGTGGTCACCATGATTGGCAATAGCAGTTAGCGAAATTCCAAAATTCAAACGTAGTACATACGTTTTTATTTTGAAGCTCAAAATTTCTTCATTCATGATGTTTTACATCATTAGTATGATATAGCTAATCAAATCTTAATGTTCTCTCTATTTATATACTTAAATTGTATATATATTCTTTAAGGGTATATAATGGTATTAGATAACTATATCTTTATTCATACCAAATTTTTAATTGTAAAGTTACTTTGGTAACATCCCTTGCATTTTTAACACATTTAGATATTCAAAAACTACAAGGGAGATAGACTTTTTACAAAATAATACTAAAACTTCTTTAGATTAACATGAAGGAAATTATAAAATAAAAACTTAATATTTAAAAATGATGATCTTTATTTTATTAGTCCACGTATGTGTTATTCAAATTAATTCTGTGAGCTTATATATAATTTAATTTGTTACATTCTATTTTACTACAAGTATTTTTCTGCCTAAATAATCTTTCAAAGAGATAAAACCTGTATACACATATTTTACTTCGACTCACATCAACTAACAAAAAATATTATTAAATTTCAGTTTATTAATATAGTCTTCTACTATGAAACTCATTTCTTCCAGTGCACTTGAGTTAATTACATTCGGAAAATAATAATATACGATACTTCAAACTCCATCACACCTCTCTCTTCTTTCCCTAAATTTATTTTGTAATTCTTTCAACAGTAGTGTATAGATGAATGCAAAAAATATTCTTATTATTTCTCATGCAAAAGGGAGTTCTGCTGAAGAAAGATAACGAAGGATAGAGATTATATTTAAGTGTATTAAACATTATGAGAAAAGAGACTTAATTCTCCTGCAAATGAATCCATATATGTTTTTTATTTATAAACGATATTGCTAAGACTTCTAGGTACAAATGTACATTGAAGATCTTAATGGTTTTTCAAAATAACTAATTTACAAACTTTGGAATTAAATTCATTTTCCATAAACTCTCCAGAGTTTTTAGAAAATTACCTGGCAGGAGATTTATAGGACGTGGTGTTTACTGGAATGCAGATGAGATTTCAATGTATCTGTAAATGTGAGTTAAATGTATATTTCTGAATATATGTTTTTATTTAAATAGCAAAATTTAAATGTTTGTGACAAGAGAGCTAATTTGATATACTGATATTAATTTAGGATATATTGCTTAAAGTCTCCTTGCAATAGACACAAACACCAATGTTGGAGTCGGCATTGTATTTACGTACTTCGATTATTACATGTAATATTCTGCCTCTCCTACTACCATTCAGAGAAAGTTTATCATACGAAAGAACTAGTAGATTCACCGAAAGTGGTCATCACTATATAACATATGAAGTTGTACCCTATCTGGCGTTCTGGAAAACATGCTGGTCTGCAATCCCCGGGTATCGGGTAGGAGTGCAACAGTTGCTCTATTGTTTGTTAACTTTCTCTGTATACCCAGACAGTGTGCAGGATGAAACAGTAGCTATGGAATTTCTTCACTAGCAGGTAAGAGTTCAGGGGGAAACACGTGTCGTTCAGGAGCAAAACCCCTTTTTCCTGAAGATGATCAAACTAAAGGGGTTCTTTCATCAATATAGCCAATCCGTTCAAGGTATCAAATATATGGAGTCTGTAGTATATTTTCAAGTAAGAGGTGTGTCTAAAATGTTCGGTGAATAATATTAGAAAAGAAACAAAACAGAAAATAAAAATCAATTACATTTATCGATCTTCAAAGTAATCGACATTGTACACAACACACTTTTGACTACTTCTCCTAAAGCTTCTGAAAGCTGTCAGAAAATGACTCTTTCGGACTCGATCGCAGAAAGAATATTATACGTCATTGGATAGCCGACACGTCTGCAAAACCTGACGCTTTTAGAACCTCCTTCATGCGGGGAACAGAAAGAATTCTGCAAGCAACAGAACCGTTACAGCATTTTGTTTTCTGGTCGTTGCCTGTCAGTATATGTGGCACAAATCGGGAACCGATCTTCCTCTTACCCAAATTTTTGTGGACGATGGTCCGAACCGTGTCTTTGTTAATAGCCAATTCCTCTCACATCAGTCGTAGAGTCAGTTGCCAATCTTCTGCGAGCATGTTCCGTACACGCTCAATCATGTCTGGTGTTCTGCTTGTCGAAGGTTGACCTGACCGTGGCTCATCCTCAGTCGTTTTCTTGCCATTCTGCTCACGGCTTTCTTCCCGTACTCTTGCACCAACAATCCATGTGTCTCCATAGCTGTTTTTCCCAATTTGTAACAGAACTTGATGTTCACTCTGTGCTCCATTGCACAGTAACACTACCTCTCACACAGCCACAAGGCTTCCTGCTAGGTGGGGTTCCTTGACATGTCTCTGGATAATCATGTGCAAACCCGTGAGTGTAATACATGTTGCCATTGAGATATCGGACCATACACCGAACTTTTTAGACACACCTAGTACATATTAAATATTTAGTTTGTTTAAACATAATAAAAACTTTTCTTTTTACTACACGTAAGACTAGTTGGATGAGATAGGATATTTAAAGGATATTTACAAGTATATATCAACACTCATGTTAAAAGTACGGTTCAGACTCCAATCTTTCGAGAACGAAAGTAACATCCTATCTATACAACCTCTATTCACCGAAAATATATTACGTAAAAGAAGTTCTCAAATGTTCTTATATTCCTCCTTAATCTTAAAACTAAATGGTAAATATTGCATGTAAAAATCCCTAACAAAAGCTGTAGAATCACAGCAAATTCTGAAAAATACGGATCATTAATTTTCTAATATCTGCGTCGAGTACTTATTAATTCAAAATATTCAGAAAAGGACTACTGCTAATTTAGGAATCCAGCGAGAGCAGATGACTGAATTTTTAATTGTCCCTCTCAGAAAAGATTGTTCTTTAGAAGATTTTTAAAAATATGGAGGCTATTTAATTGAAAGGAATTTTCTCTGAAAAGAATAGGAAAAGGTTTCCCAGCTCTAGGTTTCGAAAAATTGTACAGATGAATTATTTACAACTCAGTATTTGCATTGGGATGAAGGAAGCGATATAAATACTAATAATAAGGGTACTTTTTTAGTTCTGGAAGATTATTATGAATTTTTAAGATATGTTTGAAAATATTCGAAACTCGAATGGAAATTTAAATACCTTATATAAATACTATAAAATAAATATTTTATAAGAATTTATTTAAGGCAGTCCTATGAATTGCATGTTTTTTTCATATTTTACTACGCTATATAATACAATTTTTTAGGCAATATAATTAAAGTCTTAACTGCGTGAAGTAATACAAATTTTGGCTTATGAAATATTCATATAAATAAGCTTAAATCTTGCTACATTGTTAAACTTTTGAAAACAATGTAGATATTTTCAGGTATATTTTTCTAAATGTGTAACAACTATGAAATATTTTTATTAGAATGGTTTGGTATTTTAATAACAGAAATTTCTACACTTACTTATTGTGCATATAAAACCCTATAGGATGGTGGTAAAGCAAATAAGTAGCTGACTTTATGAATCAGATTCCATGAGTTATAATTCAGTTGTTTCGAATGAATTTGAGAATATCTGAAGCAGTTTCGGATAATCTTTAAGCAGTAGAATCTGATCTAAGTATAAACGTTATTGCATTATTAAAATTTAGAAAAACATGATAGTTATTTTAGAATACATTTGTAGTTACCTGCCCAAAATGTTTTCATTAGAATGTCTTTTACCATCATAGCTTTCTACGCTTATTTATTGTGTCTCTAAAACACTAAATGATGAGGACAAAACAAGTAATTAATCATATTAAAGAATTGGATTCCGTGAGGCAGAATAAAATGTTTAGGGATCAATTTAAGAATGTCTGAAGCAATCTGGTATGATCTGTTAGAAATAGTATCTGATCTATATCCCCTTGTGTGGCACTATGTTTGTCTATTAAAATTCAACTCACACAAAAACTAAATGATTGTTTGAGTAGTTAAAAAAGGTACAGTCAATCTTCTACTACTGTAGAAAAATATATATCAAGACTTAAAAATATTACAAACTTCTTTTCAGTAACTTGTTCGACGTATACACAATATAATACACACTTTTATTCAATATGATTTGAGTCTTAACTGTGTGAATTAATACAAGTTTTGGCTTATGAAATATTCATATAAATAAGCTTAAATCTTATTACATTGTTAAATTTTGAAAATAATGTAGATATTTTGAGGTATACTTTTCTAAATGTGTAAGAACCATGAACTATTTTTATTAAAATGTTTTTTTAATAACAGAAATTTCTAGATTTATTTATTGTGTATATAAAACCCTATAGGATGGTGGTAAAACATTAAGCCGCTGACTTTATGAATGGGATTAAATGAGTTATAATTCAATTGTTTCTAATCAATTTGAGAATATATGAAACAGTTTCGGATAATCTTTGAGCAGTAGTATCTGATCTAAGTATAAACGTTATTTCATTATCAAAATTTAGTAAACCATAATAGTTATTTTAGAGTACTTTTCGAGAGTACAACCACAAAATATTTTTATTATGATGTCTTTTACTATCATTGCTTTCTACGTTTATTGTGTCTCTAAAACTCTAAATCATGATGACAAAATCAGTAAGTAGCCCTATTAAAGAATTGAATTCCGTTAGTCAGAATAAAATTGTTATGGATCAATTTAAGAATATCTAAAGCTATCTGGTATTACCTGTAAGCAATAAGGTTTTATCTAATTCCTTTTGTGTAGCACTATGTTTGTTTATTAAAATTCAACTCACACAAAAAAGAAAATTTGATTTGGGTAGTGAAACAATGTACCGTTAATCTTGTACTACTATAGAATAAGATATATCAATTTTTAAAAATATTACAAACTTCTTTTCAGTAACTTGCTCGGCGTATACTCAATATAATACACGTTTTTGGGCAATATAATTTAAGTCTTAACTGTGTAAAGTAATACAAGTTTTGGCTTATGAGTTATTCATATACATAAGCTTAAATGTTATTACATTGTTAAAATATTGAAAATGATGTAGATATTTTAGGTTATATTTTTCTAAATGTGTAGCAAAAATGAAATATTTTATTAGAGTGGTTTTAATAACAATAACTTCTACATTCATTTATTGGGCATCTAAAACCCTATACGATGGTGTTGAAACAAATAAGTCGTTGACTTTTAGAATTGGATTCCATGAGTTTGAATTCTATTGTTTCAAATCAATTTGAGATAATCTGAAGCAATTTCCGATAATATTTAAGCTGTAGGACCTGATCTAACTTTAAGTTTTATTGAATTATCAAAATTTAGAAAAACATAATAGTTATTTAAGAGTACATTTCTAGATACATGCCCGAAATATTTTTTTAGAATGTCTACTTTCTACGCTTATTTATTGTCTCTGAAAACCTAAATCATGATGACAAAACAAGTAAGTACCCCTATTAAAGAATTGGACTCTGTGAGTCAGAATAAAATTGTTATGGATGAATTTAACTCTTTAACGCTCAAATTAACAAGTTTTGCAATTTTTCCTTGAAATTGATAGATATGGGTAGAAATGCATAAAATAACAGTATTTTAAAAGCATTTTGAAATTTTTTAACTGTATTGTCCTCATTTGATGACGCTGGGCGTTTGTATGTAAAAATGTAAACATTTTACAAATGATTTTTTTGCATAAAATTATACAGTTTTAATGTACAAATCAAATAATAGACAAAAATTAAAAATTGAAATTTGTTTTTATACATACAAGAAAATTGTCTATTCTACATTTTTAAGGTTGAATTTTTGTATGAAAAAGAGGAAAACGTTCGATATATAATGTTGCATTGCATTTCATTCGATATATTCTAGGTTTTGAAGAACAACTATTATCTGGGCCATCCTTATTATCTGGTATTGTAATTTCTAATGTACCTGTCTAATGCAACGTCTGATACAACGGGAGTACATAAATTATCATCATCAAATTGTTCTTCATCTGTTAGATTATCGACATCAAGAGGCATTGCTATAATGTCTGCCTCTATTTCTTCAGAAAAAAAGTTAAGCAGCTGCAACTTCTAACTTTTTAAATATTTTATTTCTACTCATTTTTTAGTTTTTCTAAATATATTATCTGAAACAAATGTAAAAAAACACAAGAGAAAAAAATCTGAATACTGAATACGAATTATAGCCAAACGCCCAGAGTCCTCAAACGTTGACAGACAAATTTTCCTGATTACTACGGACACATTAATAACTCTAAATAATAATAAACATTCTAATGGCAACAAATGGACTATCTAGATTACATTTATACCAAATTGAAAGAAATTACCTCATAAATTATTTGCTAAACCGCACTATACAAAATGTGTGGTGTTGTTATCAAACAAGCGGGAAATTCTACTGCATCTTTCCCGCCCTTTTTTTTACTTAATTCCAAAAAAATATCATATCTGATACTGTATAGGGCTTTCATCTATCAGAACATTTGGTAAATAAAAGAATATTTTTTTCACTTATTAAAAGTAAATGCTGTTTTTACAGCATTATCATATAAGGACACTGGGAGCTAATGGGTTAAGAATATCTGAATCAATCTGTTCTCATCTTTAAGTAATAGGACCTGATCTAGTTACTTTTTTGTAGCACTATATTTGTCTATTAAAATTCAAGTGACACAAAAACGAAATGATGGTTTGGGTAATTAGAAAAGTTCAAAACAATATTCTACTACTGTGGAGTAAGATGTATAAAAAGTTAAAAATATTCAAAACTTCTTATCAGTATCTTGTTCGTAACGTACATCTCAAAATGCCAAATTATAATAAATTCCCATTCCACACTTCTTTTAAGAAAGGACAGAAATTTAATTTGTTGAGATATTACTTCAATCTTACTTTAATTTGTTGAGATATTTATTGAGATCTTCAAACTGGCAAAGAAAGTATAGAAATCTGTCGATTGCTATACATTAAACTTGTTCTTACATACACTTATTTTCAATAGAACATTTCTATATATTATACAAAACTGAATCAAAGCAATAAGTATAGTCATTAGTTAAATTTAAAGGTATGCTTTAAAGTCAAATGATACTGCAGCATTGAATAACAAAACTAAATATTCCTCTTTGAAAAATCTTATTCAGTTTTCAATCCACAAAATATGTTTTAAACTCTTAAATCCGCACAATTTTATTATTTTTTATTTACAAAATTTATTAGTGGGGATAATCTGTGAGAATACTTATAGGAAGCTGTTTTAATATACCTGCACTCTTTTTGATGCCCTGGATTCCTCTAGCCTGTAGTGCCAAGATGAACAAAGAAAAGAAATTGCATTAGTCTATATAAAGAGGTCATTTTAAGTAATGTAAAGCCATATAATTCTGTAATATATGGCTTCGAGTGCTTTAAAAGTTAAAACGAAAACCTTTGAGAATTTTTATTAATAAAGCAAAATTGTGGAAGCTTTACTAGTTAAGATGTCTCGCATTTCTTAAGTGTTCTACTTTCTATTGAATATTTGATAAAAATTGCTTTTAAAATACGTTAGACCTGGAAAATTAGGGTAAATTTATATATTTCCTTGTGATAAAAATGCGAGTTTTACGAAAGTTGAAAACTGTAAGGATGTACACTCGTAAAAACAAAACTTTGCATATAAATCAAACATACATTCGGTATTTTTTTTTGATTCAAACCCGACTTAATCATTATAACATGAAATCAATAATATTCAACAGACAGCCGAATTCCAAGCTTTAGATTTGTCTGCTTGAAGTCTACTTTCCATTGAATATTTAACGGAAAATTTGTTTTTATACATTTTTAAAGTACAAATATTGACGTTATCATACTGTATTTACTTGGACAAAAATGCGAGTTTTATGAAGGACAAAATATTCATGATAATTATTAAACTCTCGTAAGAACAAAAGCAGCATACACATTAAACTGTTATTCAATACTTTTGTGGTATTAAAGACATGTAAATCATTGTGTATTTATTATTATTGGAAAATCTTTAGTGAAAACAATTACCAAATCTAATCCTCAAAATTCTATAACACATATTTTTGCTCTGGGAGCCATGAGTAAATCTAAAGTAAATTTCTGTAATCAAATAAAGAAATGATTGATGTTCGTCCTGCAAGTCTCCTGCAAGTGATGAAATTTTATGTGTTCACATTGAATAAAAGCTATGTCAATATAAAGTTGCCAAAACATCTAGAAACTGTTTTGGTACAGTTCTAATGTACTCTTTGAAACTGAAACAAAACTGTAATGTTTAATATAAACACTCATGTTCAAAATTAAGATATTTTGCTTGTTTCCACAATTTCTATGTAAAGGACCAAACGAAATGTACAATACCTGGTTAGAACAAATGTGCAAATCTTTTACTTCGAGCACATAAGCATATAGGCGTGTGTGGAACGAGCCAGTAGAGAAAGAGATTTTATAAGCGCCGGTAACAAAGCACGCATATCGTTGATTGCAGAGCTTGCATAATTTTTTTTTTTTAACAGTAATAGGTTAAATCCAAATTCTAACAGTAACATCGATTAACCACCAATGTGTAGATAACGGAAGAAGAGGCCGAATTGTGGGGAAACTAGAAGCAGACCAATCTGAAATCTATATTTAAAAAGAGTTAAATTTAACGCACAGAGTCATGTGCAACTCATAGAAACAGTTACAGAATGCTGAATCTACCAAAAACAACCCTGGAAAAGGTTGTCCAAGAGTCCTATTTGGCCAAGGAAGATCACCATTTGTACGTTATAACGATGCGTAAATGTGTAGTACAGCTTCTCAGATTTCCGGTGAATTGTATTCGTACACACAAGCCCGAGTTTTAAGGGTGACTGTTACCTGAAGACTTCACTAGAGAAATATTTGCAAGATATGCTATTTGCGTCTATCTCATTTCTACGAACAGGAGAGTCTATTTAGCATGGTACAGGGAACATAAAGATTGGGGTATGGATAATGAGTGATCGTTCTCTTCACTGATGAGACTCAGTTCAGCCTAACCACTGATTATCACCATACGTTCTTATGGAGAGAACCAGGGACCCATTTCCTTGTATGCCTGCGAAATCCACCATTAGAGAGCAGGAGATTAAATGGACAGTACAGGCAATATGTTGGATGGCCGCATTACCCTCTATGTTTTTGAAAGAGGCAATATGGCTGCTTTGAGGTATGATATCTTGTAGCCCTATGTTCACCTTTTAAGGGTTTCAATTGGCATTAAATTAATTTTAATGAACAATAACAAGAAGCCACATAGAGCTTTTCAAGCTGATGAACTTATAAAAAGTTGGCCGGAAGGGGTGGCCAAGCAAATCTCTAGACAGAAAGTCCATAGAGCATGTTTGGAACGCTCTGTGAAGTATATTTGCAATTCTACATCCAGGACCTGAAAATAGATTTGCTGAACCTGTGGAACCCATTTCCAAAGGAATTCATAAACTGCCTTAATTCAAATATGAAATCAAGCTATGGAGACTTCAATTGACATTCTGCGTTTCGTTCTTTCTACCGTTGCTTATTGCTTGTTTGATTTGGGATAACAATAACAGATAACGGATCGAAGTATTCTCGGTACAATCCTATTTATTTGCATAAGTAGAACTAATTTACTAAAACTTTTGTCTACATTACGATCGCGTCAAATTAGGGCACATCCTTAAAAATAGGTATACCACCTAAAAATTTCAATATTTCAAAACTTTTAAAGAAAACAGACTTCAATATATATTCTTCTTGTCCAATGGATAGAATTAAATACAAGAGATAAAATAAAAATGCGAAAGTTTTTTATAAATTTTCTTATAAAATTCGAAATGCGTCAACCGAGTGTTAAATACCCGTAAACCTAGTGTTAAATACCATGAAGTAAAATATTTCAACCTCTGTTATTACAAAGTTGTAACAGTAAGTTACATTCGGTTCAGCTCTTTTTACCTCTTCCTATGAGTCATTGACAAAGACATAACAGAACAGGACCGGCTTGAACTAGAAAAAAACTTCGGACTTCTCCCAACCAATAGAAGTGTCCGTTGGTTTGGGGATTTTGACCCCCCACCGTTCTGGAGTGGACCCCTGTTTTTTTCTTCACGAGGCAGTCGGATTGTTTGAGCGGACAAGGTTGTTACCAGAAATACAGTTTATATATTTTATTAGTCGAAACAACTTCAAGAACTGATATTTTTTTATTGTTTTTCCTTTATTTTTACTTTTTTCCATGTTTTATAGATAATATCAAGTATATGCTTGATGTTTAAAACTTCCGACTTAATAAGATTTATTAAACTCTTCAAAGGAAATATCGAAATAATTAGATCCCATTAAAGCATTTTACACAGTTTAAAGTACAATCAATATAAAAAGAAATAAACTCTTTGATTAATAAAAGAGAAATGTTTCAGTTTTTAAATTAATCGAATGCTTTCGGTCTGACAGTGTTATAATAATTGGTACAGTACGTGTTGACTTTAGAATTGAGTAAACTAACCAAATCAATCACATCTTACGTTTCCTAATTAGATTTCATCTCAAATATAAGAGGTTGTTTCCGAAGGCTATTGTGCATTTGATAAATTGAAAACGCTGCAAGCAATATTTAGCATATCATTAGCCTGAACTTATTCCCTAAAACGTTTGATATTGAAGTATATTTGTCAAGTGTAAATAAATCAAGATTTCTATCATTCAAATGGAATAGGAAATAATTTCTGTAACAATAATAATTAATTTTTCCTTCTAGATATTTGTAGTTTAAGACTGATTTTTAGACTAAAAATAAGGAGAACATACTGATATTTACTGGATATTAAAACTTTAATATATTTTGGTTATTGTATTATTTTTCTATCAAATTTGTTTTTATTTCCCAATTGTCATTTCTTAACGAGTTAATTATTTAAAATTTAATTATATATGTTATATATATATATATATATATATATATATAGTGTGTGTGTGTATGTATATGTATATGTATATGTATATATATATATATATATATATATATATATAATTTATATATATATTATATATATATATATATATATATATATATATATATATATATATATATATTATATATATATATATATATATATATATATATATATATATATATTTATATATATATATATATATTATATATATATATATATATATATTATATATATATATATATATATATATATATATATATTATATGTACATGTATTTATATATTATGTTTTATTTTTATGTATTAAACATTAGTACTAAAAGCAGTCAATAAACAAACAGTATAGTTTCCCTTTAAGAAATGGTCAATATAAGCAAGATTGATACTATAATTTATTTTTAAAGTCTCTTTAAAGAATTTAATATAAATATTAAATTCTTTAAAGAGACTTTAAAAATATTATATGAATCAAATTCGAGCATTTATGGTGCTCCAGTACATCCTAAAAGAATTTATATTCGATACACTGAAAAAAAGACGCGTAAAATCAGGATCGTAATGAATTAAATTTCTTTGTAATTAAAAAGGTGTTTAAAATTGTTTATACAAATTTAATAAAAAGTATTTGGGGTATGAATTATCACGTTCAGAACAGTACATATATATTGCTATTCGCAGTATTATGAAATTTGACTCTTATATACAAAAAAGTCGGGGAATTAGGAATTATTATTCAACGGCTCACGGGCAACACATTGCACTTACTGTACATTCAGTTATTAATAAACTGGCAAAATCGTCAACAATCTAAAGCATACTAGATTTATTAAGCATTTCTAATAATACATCTTATTATCTTTAATAGCGGTTAATTGTGTGTCTATTAGTAAATTTAATTTAAATATATAAATTTATGTTTGATGCATTTAAAATATAACTTTTAAATTTTATAATTAGTAATAGCTCAGATTTACAAAGAAAATTGAAAACAATTTTTCAAAGGCTAAGAATAAATATTTTAAGATTTTTTAGCAATTTAAGACTGATTTTTAGCCTAAAAAATAAGTAAAACCTAAAATATATTATGTAATGGAATTTATCAAATAGAGAAATACATTCTATAAATTGTTTAAAATCTGAAAGATTGTTTTTTGAAATTAAAGAGTGTTTTATTAAGTACTCAATTGTAGTCATGTATTACTTAAATATAAAGATGCTTCTTCACATATTTTATTGATTAATATTTTTCCAATATAAGATTATTAGACGTATTTACATTGTTAATTTACATTGTGTCTTTTAGTAAATTTACATTAAATATATAAATTTATGTTTGATGCATTTAAAATATAATTTTCGTACTTATACGAGAGTCAATCTGAAATCTTTGAGATACAACTATGTTTTTAAAGTTATACTTACAACATTTTAGGTGTGTTCAAAGTAGTCTCCTCCAGCATCAATGCACTTTTGTAGACGAATTTAAAACAGATTAAAGGAATCAAGCTGTTCATTTCTTGGAGTAGATGAAAAAATGCATTTATAGCCACATCAATCTCTTCTGTATGAAAACGAAGTCCACGTAAGGTCGTTTTTAGATTAAAGAATAACCAAAAGTCACATAGCTAGATCAGGCGAATACGGCTGATATTCTATCACTTTAATTATTTTTGTATAAGAAACTCAGCTGTTAATCCGGCTGTATGTGAAGATGCATTGTCATGGTGAAGTATTAGTCCCCTAACATTCACTTCTTGTATAATTTGTAGAAGACATTTAGTGGTAGACCAGTTTGCTGTTACTGTCTTCTGTTCTTCCAACTTGATGGCTTTGATCAATCCCGAACTTCTGAAGAAAACGGCATACATCACTTTTTTCAGTGCACGTTAACTTTTCTCCATTGTTGGCGTGGGATCATCTTCAAAGACCCATACTTTGCTTTCTTAACGTGTTGGAACGTCAAAAATCGGTATGTTTCATCACCTATTACAATTTTAGAAATGATGTAGAGGTCACCATCATTTAGCAATCTATGAATTTATTTTACTGATTCTGACAAACTCCTCTTTTTGGTGCTCAGTTAGATTATGGGAAACCCAAAGGCAAACTACTTTTTTCATACGTAATTCATCATCAATAATTTTGTGTATGGCTGAGGATCAAATGTTAAGTTTCTTCTGTATAGTTTGATAGGTACAGCGATTATCATCCATTAGTCTTTTTCGTATAGCGGACACATTATCAGTAATTACTGCCAATGTCGGCCTTCCTGTGTGTTGATCTTTATCCTGAAGAAAGTGAAACCTCTGCTAATTTCTTTAAACCATCTGAAAACAGTAGCACGAGCTAGATATTCATCTACAAATGCCAATTGCAACCGTTGAAAGCATTCTTCTTGATTTAATCCGACTTTAAAATCGTAGAAAATCATACCACGAAAATGTTCTCGAGTCAACTCCATTTTCTCATTTTTTTTAAAAATTTATTCAAAACTAAACAAGTTGAAGTAAGTCAGTAAAATATTGTCTGCTGTTTTAAAATACTTTGTAATTTAAAATTAAACCTTTATTTTTATTTTGTTAATTCTAGTCTGCGCGTATCTCAAAAATTTCAGAGTAACCCTTGTAATTAGCAATCGATTAGATTTACACAGAAAAGTTAAAATAATTTATCAAATGGTAAGAATAAATATTTTATCAGATTAAATAGCTTTTTATATTAATGTCATATAAAAGCTTTAGGAAAACAAATAAAAACATTTATTTTTTATATTTAAAGATTTAATAATGAGTTAAAAAAGATGTGGAATATTTTTGAATCTCCTGTGGTAAAATTATAGTTTAATAAAAAATTTGCTCGGTGCCTCTCGTAAAATTTCGAAATATTTCTAAACTTAAAACTTTGTCAGCATTATTTTTAAGATTCAAATCACATAGAAGATACCATTGCCATGAAAATTTATTTGTAGAAATAAAAGTATATAGAAAATTAAGCAGACTTATTTATGTCTTAAAAATAAAGTTTGAATGTATGTTTTCAAATTAATTTTTTATTTTTAACCCGAGTGGAACACATCTAGAAAAAAATTCTCCTAAATACGCTAATGTCAGTGGCCAAAGAGTTCTATTATTTTTACCTTCACCCTTTGTTGACTAGAATGGAAAATGGAAAACCCACCCTCGTTATTGTCAATTTACTTCTGGTTACATATAGATATATAAATAGATATTATAGATTGTTAATTTTTAATACACATAAAGCTCTTCAAGTCTGGAATATTATCCCATAAATAATAATGAAATCTAACAGTACAAATCAAAATATTCTTTGAGAGACTTATTTATATTTTTTTTACGAAAGTCATCCAAGATATTTAAGGGGTGCAATTAGAGATACATCTGTTACCGCAAACGAAATACTTCGAAATAGAGATTTACAAACTATGAAAAGCTATCAGTGTCTTTGTACCTCAAATGGTAGAGTTGCATCCCTCAAGAAATGTCAATGAAAGAGGGGCGCAGTTCCTAAACAATAGACCTTACCCTCATACTTCATAACTCCATGGGGGAAAGCACTGGAAAAAATGTACAGAACATATATTTTCGGAGCGTTATTGGAGGTCGAAAACTGTACGTTTTGAAGTCATCATCGGTTTGGCGGAATTGTACGTGCGAACCGCTTAGAGGGTTAAAAACATATATTTTAGCTATTGCTGTAGATTACCAAACGTATATGAGTATTTTTCCAAGTAATACAATTTGTTTTGCGGTTTTAAAGCATATTCTAAAAAAACCTTTGAAAAATTCCTCTACACTGATACTAGCGATGACCGAAAGGTTAAGATAGTGTATGAAAGATCGTCTTTCTAGGAGTTTGTGAGTTCTAATCCACCTGTGGCATGGATATTCGTAGTAGTTCGAAATTGGCTGTATCTTGCAGGCCCTTGTCTCATTAGCTCTAATGTTGCAAAATATAGACTTTAATGCTCCAAGAAAAACATAAAGTTATCTATACTGAGAAATATACTTGTCGCCAAAAGAAAATTTTAATTTTAACCCCTTAACGTGCATGCTCGAGTTAACTCGAGCACGCTAAACTGTCCAAACTCTACACACTCGAGATAATTCGAGCGACGTTGTAGTTATGTTGTACTATGTTGCTATAATTTTTCATACTCGAATGCAATTAAGAAATGAAAATAACAATGTGAAAGAAAAATTAATCATTTTATTGATATTTATCATTTACATGGGATTGTAAGCTATAAAACTTACTTATTCAAGTATAATATATATTTTGTTTTCTAAATTTAAAGTTCTAAATTGTGTTTTCACATTAAAAAATTGATTTTTTTGACCGGCCTTTAAAAAAAACTGTACATTAAGGGGTTAATTATTAGCTTAACTATAGTTTATCATAATAATTTTTTTCAAATATTTCTGCACTTATGTATTTATTATTTTATCCAAATAAATTTTAGTACATAAAGTATATAAGAAAAAGTTTATGTTATATACCTGATAAAATGTACCTGATAAAATGTTATGCTACTTTGTAAATTCAAGCTGTTTTAACAGCTTGAATTTCCATACAGATTTTTAATAGCTTGTCAACTGATGAAATAATATTTGATATTATCCTATCTATGTCTTGTTATATTATTAAAACAGTAATAATGTAGGAATTATTTATAGCCTGGTATTTAAGATATCTGAATTGCGACCAATAAATTAATAAAAAACAGTTTTAGTGATCATTGGACTATTACATTCATTAATAGTTAGATTTCCGTTTTGACACAAAAACTATAATTTTTTAAATTTATGAACAATTTAGCACGGATTTTAACTACTCTTCCTATTTTGAATTATCGAATGATCCTAAAATGAATTTAACTAATATTTTGAACATATTTCTGACAAATAAATAAAAATTCATGTAATTCTGAAAGAACTTGAATCTTTGGAATAAAAAAGCTAAAGAATCTATTAAGTTTGTGATTATTTGGGTCATCAGAGATTAAAAGATAAGTAGCAAAGAAAGATATTTAATTAAGATATAAACACATGACAGCAAACACGCGCTACATACATTATCAGAATACACTTTAACACTAACACCTACAATTGTAGCAGATGAATTACATCAACACAGGGCATGTTCATTTCTTACGATACTTACGAGTAAAGTCTGAGAAACTTAGTATTGCCATCTGCAACAAAATTAATTTTTTCTGTTAACTTTAGTTTATCTCTAGTCAGATTTCGTATGCTTCCATATAAGAATTAAAATAAAAGATTTGAAATTTCCCGCCAGCCATGATACAGCTGATATATTAAAGTTAGTATTTACATTATGTTAGACGTTTTTTACATATATTTTTTTTATTTTGCAGCTAGAATTTATTTGAAATTTTCCTCCAAAGTCATTCAAAACATGTGATGAAACCTAATATTACTCTCCCTTGGTCCTTAGAAAAGTTGCAGTTTCATATCCACTGTTTTACTACTTAAGGCTACGGGTATTTACTTCCGACTCACTTGAATTCGTTATTACGAAGAATGAAAGAAATTCGAAACCTCGAAATTAAAGAAAGTTTTTCCCCCACATTCTGTGTTTGTTCACTCATTCTTTCTACTATTTTTCTACAAGAAAAATATCCTGAGTCCCCAAAAAAATCTTTTCTTGTGTCTTTGGTATAGGAAATGCTGGTGAAGCAAGATAGTGGATGCAAAGAAAATTTATATGGGTACTCTACCAAATTTGCAATGCTTATTAGTTTCACTGTTGCGTTAGAAACACACTTCCTGCTTTTGTACTCTGTTCGAATATATGAGTGCGATATTGAAGTAAGAATTATAATGAAATTATTGTATTTCAAATACATATTTGAAAAGAAAACTTAAAATATTTCTCTTTCAAATTATTGAAAATCATTTGAAATGAATGTATTTTGTTTTTCCCCTCATAAATGAGTTTTAAAGCTTGATGTATTTGCTCTTAGATGAAAACCATTTATTGAAACTATTATGAAGGCATTGAAATTATTTTATTTTAAATAAGAAAACTATTATATATTTTAATAAATATAAATATTAATTATAATTCTATTCATCAGTTTTAAAAATAATGTAATACATACGGGATAATGCTTTACTAACAAACAAAATTATTGAATTTAAAGAAATACATAAATATAGATTTAAAACGAGGCACACCTAAAATCTTGGTATTGGTGTTGTAACCAGAATTTCTGAATCCAAATTCCTGTTGTTGCCATGGAAATTTATAATTCTAAAATAAAATATAATTAGTAAATCCTCGTTGAACGAGTCCAAGTGTAACATAGCATGAATAAAGAGGATATCAATCATGAATGTTAACTTGATAGCTACAGACTTTCTTTTATCCATTTGTTCCGAATAAATAATTTTCATTTTTTAAGATTTGTTAATTTCCCTGTGTCCAAATTTAAAAGGATGGATACCCAATAGCTGGGCATTGGGATCTAGAACAAGAGTTTGTAGCTTGAAATCCGGTTGATGCCATGGAAAATTACACTTCTTAAATCAAATATAATTAGTAAATCCTCGTTGAATGAGTCCTAGTGTAATTAATAAGGACCTCGTGTAATTAATCGTGACCATTAATAAGGAGGATCTCAATGAAGAATGTGAACTTGCTAGTGACAGACTTTCTTTTATCGATTTGTTCTGCCTAAATGATTTTTTCATTTTTAAAATTTTGTTACTTTTTGTGTGTCCGAATTTAAAAGGATAGATACACAATAATTGGACATTCTGATTTGGAACAAGAGTTTGAAGATTCAAATCCTGTTGTTGCCATGGAAAATTATAATTCTGAAATCTATTCCAATAAGTAAGTATCGGTCGAATGAATCCTTATGTAGTAGGTCATAAATCTGAAGCAACAATATAAATTTAATAAGTACAGAATGTTTTCTACCTATTTGTTAATTGTAAATGATTTTTTACAAATTTGCTGTTAATAATGTAATGAGAAATATATTACGACTACTGCCCAAGCCTATGTCAGTTAGCTTTAATATCTAGAATTATTCAATGCCATTGTCTTCCAGCCTTTGATCCAAATGCTCAACAGCCATGGCTCCACATTGTCATGCTATCTTCTTCGGGTTTAGAAGTACATAATGACCCTTAAAAATTTAACTAATATTGTGAACATTTTTTTTTACCTAGTAAAAAACCTTCATGCAATTCTAGAAAAAATGCAGTCTTCAACAAAAATAATGTATAGAATTTATTAAGCTAGTTCCTTTTCTGTTAACTTTGGTGTTTCTCTAATCATCTCTTGACAACTTCTATGAATGATAAAAATAAAAAATTTTAAACTTCTACCACTCTTTCTTATTTTAATTTCTCTTGTAGAGAGATTAAAATAAGAAAGAAAGAGTGATACACCCCCTTCTTTGTAAGAGGGGGGTCTAGCACTCTTTCTTCTTCCATCAGGTTTATGATACTTTAACCCTTTAAGCGGTTCGCACGTACAATTCCGCCAAACCAAAGATGTCTTCAAAACGTACAGTTTTCGACCTCAAAAAACGCTCCGAAAATAGATGTAATGTACATTTCTGCCAGTGCTTTCCCTCATGGAGTTTTGCAGTAGGAGGGTCAGGTCGATTGTTTAGGAACTGTACCCCTCTTTGACTGACATTTATTGAGGGATGCACCCCTCAGTCACAAAGACGCTGATAGCTTTTCATGGCTTTGTAAATATCTAATTCGAAGTATTTCGTCTGAGGTAACAGATGTATCTTTAAATACACCCCTTAAATATCTTGGATGACTTTCGTAAAAAAATATAAATAGGTATCTCAAAGAATATTTTTATTTGTACTTTTAGAATCCATTGTTTCTTATGGGATGATCTTCGAGACTTGCCGAGCTTTATGTGTATTAAAAATTAACAATCTATAATATCTATTTACATATCTATTTATAACCGGAAGTAAAGGGACAATGACAAGGGTGGATATAACATATTCCATTCAAGTCGACAAAAGGTGAAGGAAAAAAATCATAGAACGCTTTGGCCACTGAGACAGAAACCTTTATCGTATTTTTAGAGGCTTTTTTTCCTCGATGTGTTCCACTCGGAGGGTTAATATAACTGGATTTGGCATATTTTAATAATCTTTACATCAGTTTTACTACATTTCTATATTATTTTTAATTCGCTGTATTCTGCTTTTCTGTATAACTCTGATATATATTTCAGTATTTTCCATTTTTAAAAATCAACTATTTATTTTTGTCTGTTTTATTTATCAAATATTAATTTGTTAATTTAATACATTAATACAATAATTCCTTATGTAAGTTTTGAAATATCTTTTAAACTTCCCTACTAATGGAAACAAACTTACAAATCCTTACTATTGTACTACACGTAGTTCTATCTGTCATACTTATATTATTTCCTAAAATGATAAGGAGACGTGGTACTATAAATTTAGTCAAAACATAGCATTTTGTATTAGCTTCAGTTTTTATTTTCACTTTTCTACACAAGCATTCAAGTGTGTGAAATTAGCTTCCTGGATTGTTCAATGGTTATTTCAAAGTTTTACTGTATTTATTAAGCATTTTCTTATTAATGACAACTTTAGATGAATTTTCCTCTACGTTTGCTTCTCCAGAATTCCTGCATCAAAACCGCTAAAGCTTATTTTGTTTTTAATTACAGTGGTATATTTTTATACAGGTATTCTAGAATGTATAAAGAAGTACTAACAAAAAGCTGCTTATTTCCTTTTTATATACGCATTTAAATCAAGAAGCTGTCGATTATCATTATTTTTTATTGTAAATGTTAACATTTCTTTGTTGTTGTTGTCTTATGTCACTTAGTGAAATCAAGCACGATTGAGCAGGAGGCTACTCGAATTAAGGCAAAGGAGTGTGTTTTTCGTTTTTAACGAGCACCGTAAGAGAGAAAATACGACTTATACTCAAGTGGATCCTCGTAATTTTGAAGCAGAAGACCGATAGCACGTGCCCTGTATAACAATAGCTTAAGTTATCGGTCCGTCTGTCCTCGAATTTGTGAAACGATTGGACCTGGAATGGATAGATGTATCCATATTGGATTCTTGATGAGTTAGGGTTAGCAAAATTCAAAGCGAATTCGAAAACGTTCGAAATCCACCTTTCATCCCTTTTCTAGCGTTTAATGCCATTATTTGAAGCCCTATTTTCCCCGGTTATGGGCAGTTGATTAAATTCATCACTTTATTACATAATAAGCAGATGAAAATAACAGGAGCTTCTGCACAGTGAATCGGTACCCAGCTATGTGCGCATGCTCGCGGACTTACCCGTATTTTTATGTCGTTTTCTACCTGTTCTGCTCTAATGCGCATGCGCATGGACTTTGAAATCTATTTCGGTACCGATTCACCGAAAGATGCTGTGGCAACCCTTGATACACTTGGCATAGCAAATGCCATAATAGTAACCATATTGGCAACGTCAAATTATTAGCCAAACTGTCGCCATGAATTGTGTGTTTATATAGCTGATGATTAAATGCCAGATATCTAAGTTTTGTCGATGAGATCAGAAGATTTATCTAAAGTTTTATTAAGTACTTTATTTATAGATCAGATTGAAAGGCAGAATATGGTAAAATCTTTTAACAACGGTCAGTTTTTTATAAATTCATGCTAAAAAGGCGGAATAAATGTGCTGTTTCCTGTTATTTGTCTTAGAGTTTTAAGAAACTGACTGAATGCTACTTCAGGTCCCAAGAATTTCAGATAAGTAGTAAAATTAATATAGTATTAATAAAAGTGGGTTGTATTAAAGTAAGCAAGATATTCTACATAATAATAGCATTATTGCATATATTTCATGTGTAATTGTATGTATGGTGTTTTTATTTAATTTCCTGTTATTTGAGATTGTGGATGTTATCTCTATGGTATAACTATATAATAACTATATAATATATGCTATAACTATATAATATGGTATAACTATATAATAATAATAATATAGTTATGAGATAACTATATAATAATAATCTCTTTATTAATAATGTAATGTACACAGTTGTTTTGATGTAATTTATTCCAAGGTTCACAGCTGTATTTCTTTAGATTTCTGTAAAGTTTTACAACTTAATGTCGGGAGTACTTAATATAATATAAATCTAAAATCTAAGTCTTAAAATCTAAGTAATACCATTTAGTTTTACCTCTTAAATTTAAAATTTTAATATTATTTTCAAATTTGTAAGTTCAATGTAATTATAAAAGTAAAAAGTTTAATCTTGCAAACCTGATACATTTTGTTTATATAATGTATTCAAAATGACTGAAATGTAGTTTAATAAACCAACAGTAACTTATTCCAAAATTGTTATTAGAAATTATGAACTTTTCTAATTTATTTTCTCAAGTATATCATTAAAAAGTTAAAATTCAGAGCGTTGAAAAATATTGTAAGTAAAAATTCTAGTTTTATACACTACCTATAAGCTTCTGTGTGTATAACTTACAAAGATTAGAAGATGGTGAAGATAATTAATGTGAAAATAATTCTGAGAAATATATTAATTTATAAAAGAAAAATACCAGAAATCATTTTTCTCTTTTCAGTAGTATAAAATTGTATCTGTAATATTATTTTAGCATTATTTTGAAAGGTGACCTAAGTAGTGAATGGGATAAAATATTTTCAATATTTGCTTCAATGAAATATATATATTATTTATACATATGACAATATTAATAATATTTTATTTCATATATTTTCGCAAGACTAAATCTTTTTGTGAAAAAAAAAGAGCTAAATGAAACTAATTCAAGTAATATGGGAAATATAAATTATTATAATAGGATTTATGATTTGTAAACTGTTTAACTGTAAAACTGTATACTGAAAAGTATTATCAAATTCAACTCTGAATTTCTTTGGAGTTGGTCTGTTTTATAGATAAGTATTATTCTGAATAAAGTCTAGTGAAGGCTATATTATTAAACTATCAGCAATTTATTATCGTACTTTTTTATATCTTTGCTCTTTTTCAGTTAGTTTCTCATTTTACTGAACTTTATTCTGGAAAATTTACTATTTCCTTTTTCATAAAGTATTTCTTTTCTTCCTTGTAAAATATTTATAGTATATATTTCTAATGATCAAGATATATATTGGCCAAATTTATTTCTGAAATAATTCAAAATTGTATTTTGTGAAGATATTATTTTAGTTATTTTAATGCTTAAAATGTTTTGACAATGGAAAAGCTAGATGAATACTTGATAAATACTGCTATAAAGAATATAAGCAGTATTTATTTGAGTGTTTTTTTGGCTATAAAAATTCAAAGCAGTGTTCACACATTTATTATTTTATATTATTTCGTTATTTTTATTTTGTCAACTTTGAAATGTGAACCATATTAATTAAAAATTTGCTATCTATTCAATTTCCCTTTTTTTGGATTTTTACAACAAAGTATCATAGAGGAGAGCTAATTTAAACTGCTGAACTGAAAACTAATTGTAAAATATGTAAGACTACAGAAAAGAAAAAAAATTATATTATGACTGTGGATAATTTGTTAAATTGTCAGTATAATTATTTTTGCCAATCTCATATTTGTATAAACTATTATGATTTCTTGAAATTTTTCTAATCAGATATTAAAAAATCATATAACTTAAAATTTTGTAATCATTAAAAAGCATTCAAAAAGTATTTGAAACTATTTTACATAATATTTAATAAGTAACGTTAATATGTAAAGAATGAGTAATACAATAGAAAAAGTTACAAATAAAATATGTGGTAAGTAGAAATGTTAATTAGTATTTACATTCTTAAAAGTTTAAAAAAAAGGTGAATGTACATTAACAGAGTTGCTTCATTGAATAAAGACAAAGAAAATATATTAAAAGTTGAACATTTGTTTTCCACAACTGTTCAAAACCATAAAAATAATTTCATAATTTTTAACTTAATTATATCATATGACAAGTTGAACTCTTGTGTAGTTTCTATGGCATTTAAATTGTAGTATAAGTTCCTCTGTCAAGTGTGCATAACATTATGCAAATCTACTGAATTCAATTTCTAGCTAATAAGTTGCTTTTAAATAAATTGAAAGTAAAACAAAGATCATGATGATTGAAATATATTTTTTGAATACAGTAAAATATTGACACAATGTATATAATGTTAAATTTAAAAATAAATTAAATCTAAGCATGCTAAATTAATGAATAAGATTTAGATACTTTCCCAATTGGTTTCAACAAAAGTTTGTATTAAAGAGATGATAAAATGAGTTTGATTAAATAAGAGTTAATTTTCAAATCATGTGTCAAACCAAAATGTTTATGTGTATGAGTATAAAATATGTGTAAGATTAAAATAATGCGACTGGCAGTTTTTGATTATATTTTTGTGCATTACAAATGGGATGAAAAATACAAATTTCAGTGAGAAAATATTAAAAATTATCTTATGCACAATTGTAAAAATTTAAATTATAAGATTGCCAATTGTAAAATTATTAAGTTCTTATCAAAATAAGTCTTGTTTTATTTTTGCAAATCATGCTTTGTATTGAATTATTGTTGGCCAACTTGAGCGATTAAGATAACAATATAACAACCTTTACCTAACTTTCTCAAAAGTAAAATTAATAAGAATGCGCCAATATCAGCGATAGTGCGCCGACTATTATAAACCTGAACTTGAGCTAAACAGCATAGAAATAAGGTAAAGTCCGTGAGCATGCGCAGATAGCTGGGTACCGATTCACTGTGCAGAAGCTCCTAAAATAACATTTTCTTCTAGCATTATGACGTCATTCATTTAACCTTCTCATTTAATCATTTCTTATTTTATATTATTTAATTATCGTCTGCATTATTTTCACACATTTTATCACTGAACTTAGATATTACGCAAATAATTTTCTTTTATATTTGGCTTAAATAATAGATTAGGTACAGATGCGGTAATTTTAAATTTAATCATCGATTAATTTTTATTGCAATGAAACGTTTATCACATGTATTAACTACAAATTATTTTCATAAATGTCTAGGAGTCTATTTCATCGACTAATAAATATCTAGAGTTTAAGGTATATGTCTTAAATTAAGACGTGTGTTCGTTTGTATGTTTATTTTTTGTACATAACCACACAACCACATAGAGCTTATAGCCGTCTAATAGAGATCGAAATTCATCTATGACATCCAGGACGTGCTATAGAACTCTATAAGATTAAAAAAATAGATGTCTAATGGTCGTGTGTGATTTCGACGTCTGTTAGATATCTAAGACGTGTTATGTACATCTATAAGTCCTCCAGGTTTCGACTTTTAATAGACGTAGCCTGTATCAGTTCATATTTTGATATAGACGTCTTATAGAGCTCTTTTAGATCACCTCCTCCCAAAGCGCCATCTATAGTCTGGTGAACAAACTACTACGCTGTATATTATTATTGAGTGTGGAGCGTCATCTTCATTTGTTTATAAATTCCTGTAAGTACTAAATAATAATTCCCATTGTAAATTACACACAAATTATATTGTATTTCCTTATACTGCCTCTATCTAGAGTTGTCTTTAATATATTATTATGTCTGTTAGAATATTTTCTTATAGTTTCTTTTTTATAGATTTAGAAAAATTTAAAATGCTTCTAGAAGTATACTATGAATTTTTTCTAATAGACATATTTCATAGTTTTTAAAAGTCATCAGATGTGTCAGAATATTTAGCAGATTTTATTGTTGAAATTAATAAATTTATTCAAAGTGGTATGAAATTGAATGTTTTATAATTGAATAGACTTTCAAGTCAATAAAAATTGACTTGAAAGCTTTTGATTGTGATGTTTACAACAGCTAGTTGATAAAGTATTTGAATCCACAAAATTTTTCAGACACGAATGAAACAGTTTTTGTTAATAGTTTTAAATTAAAGGAAGAACACACTAAATGGTCTGGTGAACTTAACACACAAGAAGAGTACTAAATTTTAATTTTAAGAAACAAATATTACACTTCTAAATTAAATAATGTGCAAATTTTATGATTGTTCTAGAATAGATATAAAAAGTTTTGTAGTAAATCAAGGTGCCAAATATGCTATAAGCAAAGTGTTTTAAAAGTCTTTCAAATTTTATATATAATAAATAAAACTTTAAATTGATGCTTGTGTTTCTTCGATTATGTTTGATATTTTTCAGTTAAAGTGAAAAGATCAGTTTTTTCGTTGGGATTCAACCTTGACCCAGCTAGCTGAAATCCTTTTTTGTTTTATTTATCCAGAGGAATTCTATTTACTTTTAAAGAAATGACTAGTCGACAAGGGAAAGAAATTCAAATGATAGAAGAAATTTTAAACTAAATATCAACACTAAAGAACTGTAGGTTAGTATATTTGTGTACTCTGATAAGTATTAGAATGTTGTGAATTATAGTCTGGTAAATATATTTAATTATAATGTTTCCATTTGTATCAATGAATTATTTCATAATTTGTTTGCTTTGATTTTTCTCATATTTTCAGCACTATTTAGGTTGTATGTTGTCTGAATTCATATTTATATTCTACATATAAATTGTTTTTATTATTAAGTACTTTCCAGACCAGTGGCATAAGCCTCAGTGACTTGGTATGACAATTATGTTATCAAAAATGTCAAATGAATTGGCAGCAAAATTTAGCTGGTTGAGGGCAAAAGAAAATGATGTTCTACTTTTATTAAAATCTAAAATTGTATCAATTAAATTATAGTTTTTATTTATTTAGCACTTGTATTTCTGTATAATAATTATTAATAATAAATTAATTACTTGTAGTTGTATATCTAGGAATAGTCATACCACTGTTATGTGTATATATCAAGAGAAATGATTTGAAGGTACAAATGTACTTTACCAACCAAAAGTTTGGTACTTTTTTAAAGATTTATATATAATTGTGTGTTTATATGTATGTGTGTGTGTGTTTTATAGGCACATGGTTTTGGTTATTTGTCTCTCTCTCTCTCTCTCTCTCTCTCTCTATATATATATATATATATATATATATATATATATATATATATATATAGATAGATAGATATATATATATATATATATATATATATATATATATATATATAGATAGATAGATAGATAGATAGATAGATAGATAGATAGATATAGGCACATGGTCATTGTGTGTGTGCATATATGGGTATTGTGGGATATGTGTGGATATTTTGGGTATTATGTGAGTGCAATATTTTATTTATATTAAATATGTGCATGTAAAAGCATATATTTAATATAAATATGAACCATTCTTATAAAATATAAAAAAATATTAAGGTAAACCTAGCAATATTTTCTAAAAAAAGAAAATTATTTATTATATTTTAGGTGCAGGTGGGTGAAATGTGTTATGGAAGCATCTGACGAACCAAGAAATTGAAGGCATTGTTAAAGGCTGGTGTAAAAATTGTTAAAATATTTTGTATTCAATAAAGAATTTTAGTAAAATATTTATACTTTTTTGCAATAGTAAAAATATTTTTTTTTTTTTTTTTTTTTTTTTTTTTTTTTTTTTGTTAAAAACAGAAAGATATGATCTGTATTCAAACAGTATGCAGTTGCAGTTTTGGGTTTTTGGCATGACAGAACATCAAAAACTGGTTTGAACTGTCAAAAACTTATGACAAATAATATCATATTTTAGATATCACATTACCTTTAAAGAGAGAAATTTATTTTCAAGCAAATATAAATGGTATTTTAATATTCAAATTAATTTTCAGTTTTAAAATGTATATTCATTAATTAGAACAATTAAGTTAAAAAAACTCATCTGGAAAATCTAATATTTTTTATGCTTCAGTTACTATAATTATATTACTTAAATTTATTGTAAATAATTTTTTCATAAAATTAGTACAGGAACTATGTTAAAGATCACTATTCAAATTTAAATCAACTAAGGGAATTTCCATTATAGACCTTTTTTTATTGTTGATAAAGCATTAATTTTTAAATATTTACTTTTATGCTTTGAGATTCTTGTTGAAAAACAGATGGTTTATGATGATTTGTTATGATGATGCAGATAAAAATGATAGACTAAAATAATGTTTACCAGTGTACTTGGTATTGAAAAAAGGAAATTTACAATCAAGGAAACAGCAAATTAGGTCAGTATTGGGTAGATGTCAAAGTTGAATGCATTACAGAAGCTAAATTTTTTTCCCAAATGCTTCTAATTGTACCCCACAAGGTACCACAAATTTGTAACGAGGTTTTATAATAATAAAGAATGCATAAAGAAATCAGAAGGAAGTGTAGCTACTTTAAAATAAGTTTATGATGTTGTATAATATATTTTTGAGTTTTTCTAGTAGAATATTTAAAAATTATTCTAAATATTTAAGTGCTATATGACTCTTTGTATTTTACTGATCTTTAAAAGCAGAAGAAACAAGAAAAATCACAAATAATTGAAGTAAAAGATAGGAAAGGGCTATCAAATGAGATAAAAATGTTACAAGCATAAAATTCAAATAAAAACAAATAGTTAGCTAAAATAGAATAATTTGAGAAGTTAAAATGTTTATCATTTGGTTTAATGTTTTAATTCTTACTTATGTCTATCTGCAAAAGGGAAGTAAAAAAAAATCTTAGTTTAATAATAAATTAGTACATATATTTTGTTGGACTTTATTAATTGAAAAATTTATTAACTTTTTAATAAATAAAAGCATATATTAAGATAATTTAGGTAAAGTAAAGAAAAGCATGAGTTTTTACTCTCAAAATCTCTAAAAATTTTTTAAATATTTTTTAGATGAGCTTTATAAGTTTATTTAATTCAGTATTCAAATTTCTTTCTGAAAGTTAATTAAATTTATTTTTAAACTAAGTAGATATGCATTATATTATGTGTTATCCCAATTATCTGCTATCCCAATATTTGATGTGCTTTTAAAAGCTTCCAATTCATTTATGCTAAAATGGCCATCGTTAAACTGTTGAATTAGATAAAAATTATGTATTCTTTATACATTTATAATACATATGTATATTTGCTTTTAATAATAAGCTTGATTTATTTTTAACAATTTGCATTGGACTAGGACACTTAGGCGAAAATAACTGCTAGAGTGATTTAAAAAGTAAATTTATGGAAGTATAATAAAATGTATAAAAATAAAGGTATATATATTATTTTAGTAATAATCGGGATGCAAACTCAAATTTTCGGGGGGCGAAACAGTTAAAACTTTCTAGGTTTCCATTACAGTTCTTTTCATGATACAAAACAAACACACACATATATATGTAAATATACATGTGTTTATGGTTTGTATCACAAAGAAAACTGCAATTGAAGCTTGGAGAAATATTTAGTTTTTTGCCTCGAAAAAATCGAAGAATATTATGAGTTAGCACCCTGATTATTACCTTAATATAAATACCGTAATTTTTTATACATTTTGTTATACTTCTGTAAATTTACTTTTATTTTTAAAATCACCGTAGCAGTTATTTTTGCGTAAGTGTTCTAATAGACTGCAAATTATTCAAATTAAATTAAGCTAATTTATTAAGAACAAATAAACAACGTTTTGCAGGGGAATAGCACGTCCTTTTAAGATCTAAAAACATCTAAATCGCGTACCCTCCAAGTCGAAATTGTCGCTCTTATAGACGTGCTATAGAGCGGCGCGTGGATTTCATCGACGTCTTATAGATCTCAAGGAGAGCACACCTCGGAACTCCTATAGAGCTCCATAAGACGCGATCTCGATATTTTTCGAGGGTAACCACATGGTTTGCAATCGATTCGCTAAAT